>WBMW01004180.1:37157-208338 GCA_013396635.1 Penelope pileata
AGTATGAAAACAAAAAAAACATAGCCATATCCCACACAGTTGGGGGGAAAAAAAAAAAAAAAAGAGAAACTATCAGCCTGTGTTCTCAAAGTCAGATGTATCCTATCAGCTGCCTCAGCAGTGCTCATTTCAGAAAGGCTATATCCTGTTAGCTCAGACCTAAATTCATATGAAGCATCTTCTATGGTCAATGAAGAGTGACCCTGCCCTTGGGAACTGCTGTTCCTGCTTGAGCTGACTCGTCAGTCACAGATACTTGTTGCTTTTCTGCTGATTGTGATTAAAGCAGCAAATTTAGCAAGTGCAGTTAATGTCTCTATGTAGAAGAGATAAATCCAAATAATCTCCAAAGTTTTTTCTCTGATCAGGAAGTGAGGCATTTCCTTTTGTTCTCACCAATGCTGTATAATGCAGAGAACAGGAGATTTCAATGCCAGTGACTTCCGGCTCTGTCAAGGGACACTGCCATCTGCCTTCAAGTCCTCCAAATGGATCCACCTTCTCAGTTTATTGTCATACTCCAGACACTCTTCTTTGGCAATCAGTTTGGGTTATTTTTTCTGTTTCTTATTGTTGTCATTGCTATATCCCTTCCCTTCCCTTCCCTTNGAGTCTATGAGAACAGCCTGGGAAATATTAACATCAATACTGCTCACAAATGTAGCCGACTCTACCTTTTTTAAAAAACAAAATATGTGTTATTTCCTAAGTCTCCCGGCATCCTGAATATTTCTGGACAATCCCACATGGTTGTTCATCAGCTAGTCATGATGATCAACTAGCCCCTGGAACATACCTTGGAGATGTGCTCCTTTTATGGTTTGAGGGTTACAAGAGTAAGGATATGAGTTTCTTCAATTGCTCTTGTACAGCTGAGGAGCATCACTCCTATCAAATCCTTCTATGTCTTCCATGCCTTTTGAACTAAAACTGTAATGCCTTCTCAGTGGCTGTGCACATTCCATCAACACAGCCTCTTCAGATCATCTGCTTGCACTGCATCAATTTGTTGTTGGCCAGCAGTGGTTTCACTGTGTTAAGTGCTGTAATTCCTCAATGGTTTCTGTGTGAATTGTCCAAAAACTTTTAGGAAAAAAATCACCCCCAAAATTCAACAGTCACTGCTATTGATTCTGGTAGCTTGGATCTTCCCCTCTAATTACCAGTTTTTTTACAAGCCTAAACTAGGAAAGAGTATCTAAAATATAATTAAATAATAATAATAATAATAATAATAATAATAATAATAATAATAATAATTAATACATGCTGTTATCTTTCTTTTCCACACTTTGTTGAGACAGTTCTGGACTGGGTAGCTGCTGAAACAGATGCCAGAAAAAGATTTTTAAAGTTATTATACTGGGTATATATAGAGATCTATGTATATGTTGATATATAGTTGGCATATATATTTACGTTTATGTGCATATAAATATATCATATTATGTTGGTATGATACTGTCTGAGACAAGTTGTTGAATTGCAAGGTATGAAATAATTCTTGTTAAGCAGCAATGTCTTGTCAGTGTTCAGAACCGTGATATAGGCCATTATTCCAACCATGTTTCATCTGTTTGAAAGTGAATCTCTATGCCCTGAAAGTGATAGGTTACGGGGTTAAAGAATTGGTATCACGAGAAGTTTTACATTTATTTCACATGTATTTCTTTCTGGCCAAGTCTTGATATCTGTCAAACTGTTTGTTACAGGAAAGCACATATTTCAAGGAGCCAGCTGTAGAAAAACATCAGTGAGATGTGAGAAGGCTGAGAGAACTGGAGCTGTTCAGCTCGGAGAAGAGAAGGCTCCTGGAAGATCTGATAGTGGCTTACCAGGATCTAAAGGCAGGCTACAAGAAAGAAGGAGACGGACTCTTTAGCAGAGTCTGTGGTGATAGGACAAGGGGAAATGGTTTCAAACTAAAAGAGAGGAGATTTAGATTGGATATAAGGAAGAAGTTTTTTACAGTAAGTGTAGTGAAGTACTGGAACAGGTTGCCAAGAGAGGTGGTGGATGCCTTGTCCCTGGAGACATCCAAGGACAGGCTGGACAGGGCTCTGAGAAATCTTATCTAGCTGTAGATGTTCCTGTTCATTGCAGATGAGTTGGACTAGATGAACTCTAAGGGTCCCTTCCGCTTCAAACAATTTTATGATTCTATGATAAACTTAGAAGTTAGTAACTTACACACTAACTAAATAGAACATACTATAGATAGTAGGTTTTTAGTTACTGGGATTTTTAAAGAGATTTGACATATATTGCAGTATCTTGTTTGAGCTGCCAGAGCAACTAAAGAAGAGTTCTGCACAGCAAATTGAAAATTGAATTGCAAAGACTTTATCTATCATTTGCCTTCTTATTTTTCCTTTTTCATTTTTAGAGAATTTTCTCTTATCACAGTCAGCCTGGCAAGCTAGCTCTGTCATGAATTCCTGTCTTTGTGGCTTTCAAAGTCATAAAATTTTGAAAGAATGAGTATTTGATGAATACACTGTTTTTCTTGCTCATTATGGCTAAGGAATTCGTTGACTCACTGAAGTATCATTCTTTGCATTCAGTTTACAATAAAACCCAAGAGACAGCAAGAGTATAAACTGTTCAGAAATTTTTCTCTACTGTACAAGTGAAAGCCATATTCATACAGTCCAAAGTTTCCCTGTCTCTGAGCAGAGCTGTCATCTTTGCTAGCTGTAGGTGTCATGATTTTGCCCCTGAGTAATTATCAAAGGGCTATCCTCATTCACTCTTCTGCTTGCACACAGGTTTTCAGATGTAATTTGGTGGATTGAATAACTAATAGCTTCACAAGCCTAAGTTTTCAGTTTGATATGGAGGTTAACTCTGGAAAATGAACAAGAACACCTTTTCTAGAAAAGAGGAGGTGAAATTTTGCCCTTACATATTCACATTGACTACTCACCTGACTTTCTGATGACATGGCATATCAGGAAAGAATTTGGATGCAAATGCCACAAACCACTGACTAGTACAATTCTATTGTTGGTCATATTGCTTTCTACACTTTAAAATAGGGTCGGGGGAGACAGGTCTGGGAGGAATACACAGGAAAGTTTTTATTTCTCTGTTGACTGTATTCTTTGTTGGTGTATAGACAGAGTTGGTTCGACTTCAGCATCCAAAAAGATATTTGGACAAGTTGCCGGATTTGTGATTGGTTAGACTTCCCATAGTATCTTTATCAAAATTCCCTGGGGCATCAGACTAACCAAGATAAATTCATTTGGCACTTAACAGTGATATATTTATCGTCATTATTACTCACTGATACATTTGAAAACTTATTGTACGTCTCTACATTGTATTTTAACTGAAATATGAAAACACTGTGGGATTTCCCTTTCACGTCTCCTATTTCAACTGGTTTATTCTACAAACATGAAGAGAAGGGTAGATTGTTTCTGACTTATGCTGACCCATTTTCCACTCTTTCTTGCTTGCTACATACAAATATCAGTGAAGTTACAGTGACATAAACAAGGAGAACATACTCAAAAATCAGATCCTTCCAATATCAAATCACCTTCCACATGTGTTTCCTATTTGTTTCATAATGACAAATGGGATAATCTTGGGAATATCTTCTGCTTTAGCTGTCCTGCTAAAACTTTAAGCTTTGATAAGCTTATAGCCTTATCAAATATCCATTGGTGTATGCATTGAGCAATTATCATTTACAAATAAGAAATACCAAAAGAAAGTGGATTAATAACTCTTTTCAGCAATGGCTTGTATCATTAGTGCCTCTTTCTATTATTGTAGTTGAGGTCTAGTATTCTCTTCAATTTACTTATTTTATTTATTGTTCAAGATTTAAATATGTGCCCTACAGCAGAATAAAAATCATTTTCATTATTTATTCATTTCTGGTTAGAAGGAGCAAAGTCAGAAAATTACATAGAAGTGAGGAATATGTCTGAACTATTAAAAAATAGAAAGGACAAAGGAAAAGTAAGAAATTTAATATTGTGCAAGATATTACAGATACTGGATAACTACATAAACATAATCAGGCAGTCTACAACTACAAGAAAATCCTTTAGGTGATTTTGCTTGAGTTCTAGGATCAAACTTCACGAAGTTTGCTCGAACTTTTTATCTTACCGTGTAGTAAACTCTTCCAGATAGGCTGTCTTTCTAAATAGTCTATTTTCCCTCACTCTTTTGTCCAGTAAATGGAATGAAATATGACGTCCTTCTAGTGTTCTTTTGAAAATAGGTGATACACATCATCTATTTGTGTGACTGATCTTCACATTAAATATATATATATATATATATATTATCAAAGAGAATTGGTTTTGTTTTTATTTCTTACATCCCCACAACAACACTGTGGACTGCCAAGACTCTAGCACTGAGCACTGGAACATTGTCCTTGAGAATGAAAGTATTGTGTGCAATTTTGAAACTTTTACTTGTGAGCACAAGACAATATACTTTGTGGAGTTAACACACTCTAAAGCTTTCCTGAAGTTCTTGCCTGAGACTTAGTCTAGAGAAGGTGAATGGGTAACTTAAGAACAGCTAGTAACTACTTCAGGGGTAGTTGCCCACACTCTTTGCCTTTACTGCAGGTGATAGAAAAAGGACTGATAGCCACGAATTATTCCTCGGATTGTCTAGTTTAGAAAAAATAAAAAAGCTTTTATTAAGGGGGCAATGGAAATTTTTCACAATTTGTTTAGATAAAAATAAAGCTGACTATAGCCCATGTTGGTGATAGTCTTCTCTCAAGTGGGAGCTCTATGATTCTGTGATTGGAAAGGGGTGATGATAATAAGGGAGGCTTTAGATTGCTCATGGAAGCAGTGAGTGTCATAGGGAACATGAGAATAAAGGTAAAGATATGACATGTTATGAAATAACTAAGGAAAAGTATTACAACATCTACTCGGTTGTTTTCTACTATGAATATATATATATATTAGGCGTATTCTGCTCTACTTCTTTTTGTTTTCCTAAAACAGATAATTATCTCTGATCAGACAGCAGTAAATTTATATTTAATGTGTATTTATTAAAGAGTACCTTCATCATCTACTTCAGAGAAATTTTAGGCATAAGCAGCTGAAAACTAGATGCACAGACCTATATAACCAGAATAATTGCCAGAGAGTGTCCTGGCTTTGGAGTTCCTTGACTTAGTTAAGTGTCAATGCAAATTAGCCACAGTACAGATGGAAAATGGAAATTTCAGCTTTTGCTATTTCCTCTGCAATTCTTCTACAAATGTAACGTCTACTATGCAATAATAATAATAATTATTATTATTATTCTGGTTTTACCCTTAATGCAAAACTTAAGATAAACAAACTATTAAGTTTGATTGGCAGATTTGGTCCCCTAGTTAAAATTAAAGTCATTAAATGTCCTGAAAAGCCCATTGCTTTGGATTTACTGACCTTGATTTGTGTTAGTGTTGACTGAGGCCCTTTTTAATCTTGCTTTATAACCCCGTGTACTTTTCCCCCAGCTGCTGTTTTCCAAAAGTTACTTTATAAGACACTTTAAAAAGGTAGAAAAAAGCTCTAGTGATGAAGTTAAAATTGTATTTGATCATGTAGGAAACAGTAGATCATTAAGTACTCAAGTCAGGATTTGGCATTCTATTTTGCATTAATCTACAGTTTCATTTTTCAGACAAAAGTTTCAAATTCCAGCTTCTTCTGTTAATATTACTCAGGTATATTCTCAGTGAAAGCAGAAACAAATCAATGAAACCAGGTAAGTTATATGTGAAGTAGAATAGATGAGGCATTAGCTGTGTGTGTTTATTTGTGCTTTTGAGTACCATTGGCACTATACTGATTAGACAGTTTGCACTTTTTCCAGATCCTCTCCTAGTGTGATATGACTTCCCTTACAGACACAAAACCCAGTATGAATTATACATACTATTTTCTATTTAATTCAATTTTTAGAGTCCTTTCATCAAATAATGCTATTTTTTTCTTTCTTTTTTCTACTCTACAGGACAACATTTTTAGAATGGAAGACTCACACTTTGAAAATGGCCGAGGGAAAAGTCCTTATGATCCTAAATTGCTGACCGCTTCTCTTTTAGTAGGTAGGTGCCAGAACACAAGTTCAGTGAGATATTTGTTCACTGCAGATAATTGCCAGTTCTCTGCCTTTTTTTCTTTTTTTTGCTTGTTACATCACCTATGATAGGACTTTGTCTTATGTTTTCTTTCTAGGCTAAAGTCACTCTGGTTTAATTTTTTAATATAGTTGGCCCAGTTGTCTTAAGAGGAAGGTTTGTGTAAAACAAGATTCAAGTATCACACAAACTGCTTTACCTCTCTGTGAGACCTTGCTTCTGCAACCTCAAAACTATGTGACTCTGTAGGCGTTTTAATTACCTGGTTTATTGTCTGGCCTTACTGGTGTTTGCACCAGCACGTCCGGGAGCAAAGGGAGAGCAGTTCCTAGTAAGCAATTCCTTGTGTCAGTATTGTTGTCAAGGAAAGTCCATCACCAAGTTGTACTCGTGTGTGAGCTGAAGGTATACAAGCACACACAG
Organism: Penelope pileata; assembly: GCA_013396635.1. NCBI lineage: Eukaryota > Metazoa > Chordata > Aves > Galliformes > Cracidae > Penelope > Penelope pileata. Next base: position 43,708 of record WBMW01004180.1, read on the forward strand.
GTCCAGGCCTTAAGATGGTGTTTCAGCTGAAGAGATATATCTGACAATGAATACAATTAAACTCCAAGCCAAAACAGAGAGATTTTGGTAAATTAAGTATACTTGAATTAGTAATACTTAGTTAAATAAAGTATGGATGTATAGAGCACCTGGCCTATATTAGTCTAATTGAACTAATCTAGTTGATTTGATTTATATAATTGATTTATACTATTAATTTATATAATTAAATTGTGTTCATTGTTTTTCACAAAAAAAAAAAGGCAATGCATATTTTGTGAGTAGAAATTAAGAGAATAAGAAATTGAGGGCAAAACAAATTATATTCTTATTTCTGTAAGAACTCTGACCAAGAATAGCCACTTCATTGTTAATTTGTAACTTTTTGGCAATTAATCACAACTTCAAATCCAAGGAGACAACAATAGTCTCAGAAGACTGCAGATTCTCTTATCACATAAGTCTTTGGAAAATGACACATTACCAGAAACACTGTTTTCTCTAGGATTTTGTATCGCTAATCTTGCCTAGTGACTACACATATTATATTTACACTACATTTAAAAATGAAGCTATTCAAAAGAAACAACAAAGAAAAATTAATCTTCAGTGTGCCTCATTTCCTGATCTTTGAAGCCCCTAATGATCACAGGTGATGAGCTACCCTGGGGACATGTGCTTTTTAAAAGAAAAAACAAGGAAGGCGTCCACATCTTGCTCCAACCTGTACCCTGTACAAACACAAAGGAAAAAATGTGTGCGTAAAAGACCAGTGCATAAACTAGTGCCTAGAGCAACTTGAATTTGTGGCAGAGCTACTTTCAAGAGAATGGCTTTATTATTTACTTTAATATACAGTAAAGAAAGAGAATGACAAGCCAGTATTACATGGTATATTTAGTATGCAGCTGCACAAAGTCAAGAGAGCATACCTTTTCACATCCCTTTTTCTTTTTCACTCAGTTCTCCACAGATATGGTTATCTTACTTCCCTTGGCTTAGATTTCATGTCTTTAAAACATCTTTGCCTTCTTGAGTCCACTCCCTATCTCTATAATTTTCACTCCATGTATTTTTCCTCCTAATAAACAATAGACTGAACATCATATTTTGTTTTAAATCAGGCTTCCATTAGAGTCATGGATTTATTAACACTGTAGAAAATGGCACAAATTCAACATTCATTGCTGTTACTTACACAACATTCATGTTGAAGATAAAATTAGCATTCCTGCATCCTGAACATGAACATCCTGGATGTTAGGCACTGGAATGGCCTGCCTAGGGAGGTGGTGGAGTCACCATCACTAGCGCTGTTCAAGAAGTGTCTAGATGAGGTGCTAAGGGATATGATTTAGCAGCTTAGTGAGTAAGGATGGTGATAGGAGAACGGTTGGACTAGATGATATTGTAGGTCCTTTCCAACCTAGTGTTTCTTTGATTCTATGATCCTTCTTCTCTGCATCCTCATAGCTACCTCACAGTTATATTGTGTTATTTAATGTTGCATTTATTTCAGTCTTTCAGTTAAGTTCCACTGATATTTAAGAAAGTGTAAAGCAGATTCACCTCTGGTTCACAATGACTTACTCTAATCTTTGCAAGAAAGCATGAAGTTTACGGCAAAAAATACGACCAAAGCTGTAGTAATTTCATATCCTTGAAGTAGGAGGTGAGAAGCCTCACACTACCCTAGGAGGTAAGAAATAGGGAAACAGAGAAACAGACCAAGTGAAGACTGTATGGAGAGCTGTGGTACAACTGCTCTCTGAAGTAGGTAACACTGGAGTGAAGCAGTGAGTGGGACTATGAAGGCCAGAAGAACCCCTTGATGATAAATGCCTCACAACAAGAATATGAATAGATGTTTTCTTCCCTTCTGAGCTGAATGATAGCTCAGCTGCTCTTGGCCATTTCTCTGCTATTATCTATATGGAAACTAGAGATTATCTTAGGTTAAAAAGAGCAGATGTAAAAAAAATTATCCAGCACTCATTAAAACGCAATATTATAATTAGTAGCACAATGTAACTATAATGAAGATAAAAGAAAGCTGAGAGGTAAAAGTAATTTGTATGGTTAAATGTGGGAGGGAAAAAATAACTTTTGTTCTTCATCAAAAACGCTAAAGAAAGATTTTACAAAGTGGGAAATTTATCTAACTAGAAAGTAAATCTTAGGTAAGTGAAATGTAATTACCTAGACAGGAATTTGGTCAAAACACCAAGGTTAATTTACAAAAAATAACTTAAGATCTTTAACAGCCATTAGTATTCAGGATTCCTATTTTATATTTCAGTTGAAAATCTTTATAACTGTTAAAAGGATCTTCAGTGTTCCTTCTCTACTAATAAAACTCAGTATTTAGAAAAACAACAACAAAAGTTCACACTTATTACATTGTTCCAATATTTTTCTAATATTCTTTCTTTGCTTCATCCACCTCCAATCATTTTTCATTATTTTTTTAAGAGTTGTTCATTAAAGGTAGTTATTGTTACTCTATTCTTAAGTAAACACCAGCTGGAAACATGATACAACTAGTTCCTGGCAATGTAAGGCATTATTCAGCCATTCTCATCTATATACTGCTATGAAACAATCCACATTTGAGTGGGCAAATGCATGAAAATGTGCACACTAAGCATTCCCTGCTCTGTGTATTCCAGGACAGGAGAAAAATGAGAGGGAGCATGGTGTTCACAGAAAGTAATCACAGGAGAAAATTATCCCTGAATGTGTTAGTCTAACGCAATTGTACCGGGATAGCTGAAAATTACTCAGGAAAGGCAACAACCGCTGTCCCATCATTGGTCATTTGCTGTTTAGGAAATGTTCCTTTGGGATTTTCAAAAGCTCTGATTTTCTAGAATCCTCAAAGCAATTTACAGTTCTGTCTCATTGGTTTAAAATATATATATACATATAAACACTGTTTTAGGAGCTTTTGTACTTTCAAATATAGATTAATGTGACCTGAAATACAGAAGTTTCTAACCAAGCAAGAATTTAGTATAAATGGATTAGAAATTAGCTGTTAAGTACATTTGAGTTTCAGAATTTTAGAGTTTATTCTAATTTCTGGGATGTTTTGGCTTTTGACTTTAACAGGAGTGACTTCAAACCACTGCTACATACTTCGGAAAATCATAACTTTAATTATATGATTAAACATGTTGTAGACTCATAGAATGGCTTAAGTTGGAAAGGATCTTAAAGACCATCTAGTTCCATCCCTTCTGCACCTATTTCATGCTGGAAATCAAAACAAATCAGTTCAAACTTCAGGAACTGGTCCAAGTATACTGAAAGTTGGGGAAGCTTTAGTAGAAAGTAGCCAACTGATTTTCTTCAGACTATTCTTCTTTTAGGACATGCTGAAGCCCATTATTGGCAACTCTTCTACATTGTCATCAATGGCAAAAGATTACCATCCACAGCAATAACAATACTATTTGGTCTCATTTGGACTTGGGATTACATGAGTCAAACCAAGAAGATATGTGACCTTCAGTGCTGTTTATACAGTGAGCTAGAAGCTCACTATAGAGGTGCCAAAACTCCCAAAAGTTCTAAATATTGTAAACACATCACTTAAATGATTTTTTTTAGTTATTGTACCTTTAATAATGTAGCAAAAAATATGGAATATTTGTGATTTTTTTTTTATTACCCTTTCTGTCTGTTGATAACAAGGAAGTAAATAGCGCTTGTTGCTTTTATTTTTCTCTTTGATTTATATTGATCTATCCTGACTCACTTGGGAGTGGAAGACAAGCAAATGAAGATAAGGTTAAAGAAAGGTTAAGCATAGCATCAAAGCCATTTTCACAAGCAAAAAGCTTTTGCATTCTTTAAACTCTCAGCTGCATATCCTGTACATAATAATCACTATAATTAGGTGATTGTCTGTCCTTTCAAAAACTTGAAAATGACATAGAGGAATGATAAATCGTTAATTAATAATATGCTGTTCTGTTTCGATTCTGATTACACCTCCTGCTGAGCATGACTGATCTATTCTAATCTCTGCTGTGAAATTGTTCAATTCCATGCCTTTCTACCATCATGTTTTCACCCTTCCTGACTTTCCTGGCTACCATATAGTAAAGAGCAACTGTAGGTTCAATTGCTAATTTCATGGTATCACTGTTCTGAGGAAAAGATGCCAGTGATGTCCAATAGGTGCACTTGGACACGGTTGTCCCACCATGCAACATCTAAAATTGCCATGAAAATGATAAACTTGTTCTTAAAATGTGTTTTAAAATGGGGATATGGTAGAGTTCACCATGACCATGAAAAATTTAGTATCTTACCTTAAAGAAAGAGTTATTTCATCCTCAAGCTTCTGTTTTTCACAGGAAACCCATTTAAAATGGGTGGCCTGAAAATAGCTGTTAGAACCAATAATACTTTTTAATTCCACATTAAAAGGATAGGGGAGGATATCCTGTTTCCTATACAGGTACAAAAGAGCAGAGCCCTGAAAAATGCATCCCTAGTAGTCTGAATACAGAGTAATTTCATATGCAAGCTCTAATACTAACACCAGAAATATATATGGACTTGTTTGTTTTTGATTTCTGTGTATTTTCTGTAGGTCTAGTTATTATGTATTTATTATTTTAATTTTCTCTACCAGTTAGCATGTATTTAACTTGACCTGGTCCTTTGCATTTAGACTGTGTTTTTCTTTGCCTTCTCTGTCATCCTACTACCTTGTTCAAGACGGGAACATTGGGATTCTGATACTATATCTGATATATATGAGTTTCATGTTCAACTGGGCTACGTATGTGCTATTTATGGGCTGAAGTATCACGGGTCAACTTTTAAACCTCCTGTTCACTGTGGTGTGCAAAAGTCATGGTAGTAGGATATGATCTCATTTGTTCTCTTGCTTAGTTGCTGTACTTTGCCAGCCTCAGTTCCAAAGGTGGTAAAAGTAGAAAAGCATGTTCTGCTTTCCCTGTAGAAGATACTGTTTTCAGAGGATTTGCCTGATTAGGGGAAAAAATTAAATAAGTAAGATATTTCTGTATGGAAAAGTCAAGAGACATGGTGATTTTCTGAACTGCAAGCAAATGAGCCTCTCTCCACTTCTAAACACAGAATAACAAAATCCCAGCAGGCTGGGAGGAGACTCTGGAGGTCTCTAGTCAAAATTTCCGTTCAAAATGGTAACTTCACAGCTGGGTAGATTTTGAGGAGTTGTGTATTACTGTCTTCTAGGTACAGATGTACAAGCTGTTCTTGTTGCAGCCTAAGAATACAAACATATCGTGGTAAAGTGGCTGCAGTTGGGGGATACAGCTTATTGGAGAGAGATTGAAGTAAAGCTCTATAGTGAGAAAGTGTGTCTAATCATGTATTTCCAATGACAATAAATTGCATATAGTTTATTGCTCTGTAAATTTCTCATTACTCCTGTTAGTGTAATATAAACATAGGACTGATAACTTTCTCTCACTTACCATGACTGGAAAACTGAGAAATGTTGCTTACAATTACATCCTCCCACAGATGGAGAATTGTACTCTGGCACTGCAGCAGACTTCATGGGCAGAGACTTTGCCATTTTCCGAACTCTGGGGCATCATCATCCAATCAGAACAGAGCAGCATGACTCCCGGTGGCTAAATGGTATGTAAAATGTACATTTATCCAGTTACATTCATCTAGCCATTAAAGACTAGCACATAGCTTTGTTCCAGCAACATCTGTGACATATATACCCCTCTTTTATTTGGAGCAGAATTTTGTCTTAAACCAGTTAAACTAATCAAAAGTGATTTATAAAGAAGCATTTTTGTTTTAATTACATTGAGATTTGTGGAGTGTGATTAAATTTAAAACATATACAGAAACTACTGCTAACACAATTAAGCCACAGGAGCAGATTGCTGTAGGGTGCAAGCTGGACAGAAGCTCAAGGCTTGTGGAGACAACAGCCACACATCAATCCAAAGTAGCTACAGAGCCTTGGGCAGGACTATACTCTGTACAAGCTTTAATTTTTGACTGGATTGAATGGAATCTGACACTGGCCACCAAATCCAGCAGAAAGTGAATCGACTGACTTTCCTGAGCAGTCCAGAGTTGTCAATACGTTGGAAAAAGTGAAAGGAGTCCTGGGTATTGCAAACTATTGAGTTTCAAAACATTCAACAGTTTAACAAGATTTTTTAAAAATTATCTTGTTTTATGGGTATTACTAATCAAGGCTGTATCTGGTTTTTCAAGTGTACGCAAAGAGAGGGATAGTTTCAGTGAAAACTTGGTTTTGACTTCATGTACCAAAATATTTTTAAATGTGCTTGAGTACTCTATCCACCTTTACTGAAGTCAAATTTTCACTAACTTAAGTGCATTTATATTTGGCATTAGCTATACCAGGATTATGAACATTTTGGAAATGAATATTCACCATTTTAAGAAGCTGTCATTTGATATAAGTGAGCCAGTAACACTAGCTGTAGTTAGTCTGAGTTAATTTATATTTTAATTTTGAAGACTTGACTAGCTGCTTTTGCTGTACATGCTACTTGCATCTGCCAGACTTGCACTCCTGTTCTTGAATTCACAGAATAATTTGTGCCTCGATATTTTTCACATCTAGCCGTACTATTTATCCCTGTGTTGAGCTGATACCTGGGTTTTCTTATGTGGATTTTCTTATTTTGCAGTTTAGTCCAAAGCGTTCATGCAAATTTTTAATGTGTAACAGCAGACTATCTAAGTCTCAAAATTGTAAAGTGCTGTTTTAGGTTGGATAAACAAAAATATGTAAGATATGTAGGTTGCTCTGAAAGTCATGCCTCCCAGTTCTTTCCATGGAAACTACAACAGATACAAAGAACATAATAAGAATATTTGATAAAGCAAATTCTCAACTACAGAACATTATTTTTCAACAGAGTCACCATCACTAGCTATGTATTTTCACCAGCAATGAACAAGAGCCTTCATGCCACTCTTGTAAAAATCTACACCAGTGTAGGTGACCCACTGTTGCTGTCGCCACTGCTGAAATGCACCACCCACTGCCTCACTGTGCTGACATCCACTGTTTGGTATCCGTAAACATTCAGCAAGTGTCAATGAATGTCAACATAATAGAATAGGAAGCATTATTTTCAGAGCAGCCCTCGTATATATATTGGATGTGTGTGTATGTATGCATATTTTTAGTATTTTATGATATGTTGTATAAATCTGAGTTTTGTCCTGTTAAATTTGGTTTTGTCATAACTCAGCCAGACTATTATGAGGACAATTCTACGTTTGGTAGTTGTTTGGAAACCCAGAAATATTGTTTATTGGGTTATTTTTTGGTATAATAACAGAGAAAATAGCTGTGCTTCAGAAGACTAATATTAAAGTACTAGGGTTACTGACATATTCATCTTTCTTGGAACCTGTTTGAGTAAAAATATATTAAATATAACACAACATTCATTTTCTTTATGATAGTAGTGATGACGTAGAGTCCAATCATGCAAGCAAAATATGCGTTTGTGCACTAGATTTGCACAATGACAGCTGAGTCAGGAGCATTTATGCAGTGGGAAAGCCATTGTCCACAGCCCCTGTACTTCATCACTGAAAATGTGTCATTCCTTTGCGGATTCGATTATCAGTCTTTCAGCACTAAATGTGAGGATTGCTTATCCCAAATTAGCACTAAGGATACATCTGACAGAGTGTAGAAACCACAACTGCTTTGCTCAAGATGGGGAGGAGAAGACATTTGCATAGAAAGAGCTGATGAATGGCAAGCTCTGTAAAATTTAAGTATTGTCCAAAATAAGCATAGAAGTAGAAAGACAACATTACCATTTTACCAGCTCTTAGTTCTTACACTATCTTCCTGTATGGAAACTTTCAAGCTAATTTAAAAATACAGGAATAAAATGAGACTTTTAAAATTTATTCTCATAACTGTCTATAATTTAATATACAATGTTCCATAAGTATGTTTTTTAAATCTGTCTCTCCCTTGCAACTGAATGAAATTACATTCCTAACAATCACAGCTTGGCTTAAAATCTGCACTACAATGCTTCTATTAGACCATTTGGATTTGAAAATTGACAAATGTGCCATTTCTTTGATTTTTTTTAATTTTTATATGTTTATTTTTCCTTTGACCATTTGTGTATTTTTAATGCAAAAGGGCTGCTCCAAAAGTAATCCCTCCTACTTTGTTGTGTTGACTCATGATGTCAGAGATGAATGTTGGTGGTATGGCAGTAGAGGTTGAACCTTACCACCAATATTCCATTACATTTTGTTGCTGTGTGACAGATGGTAGCAGAGGTGCAGTCTGAAAAAATAGTGTCTAATATGGAAGTGCATATGAAGCACAGTGAGGGGTGGTGGTGCATTTCAGCAGTGGCGACAGTGACAGTGACAGTGGGTCACCTACACTGGTGCAGATTTTTACAAGTGCAGCACGTAGGCTCTTGTTCGTTGCTGGTGAAAATGCAGAGCTAATGGTGACGATTCTATTGAAAATAGTGTTTTCTAGCTGAGAATAGCATTATTGTGTTCTTTGTGTCTGCTGTAGTTTCCATGAGAAGAAATGGGAAACGTTACTTTCAGAGTGAGCTACATAATAATAAAGAATCTTTCTGATTGTACATATTTAAAGCAGATATATTTTTAATGAAACATATTTACATTGAAGGATGAGATACAAACAGAAAGGTATAGTCAACATTTCTAAACATTCGTACAGACCTGTTTTTAACCTTAGGTTTGTAGACTTTTATGCATTTTTGAGTAAATGCATGAATTGCTGTGTAGTGGTGGGTTTGCTTTTTTCAGTTACTGTCCAGACTGTGCTTAGCCTTAAGTTAAAAAACACTGTTCCAACGGACATACACTGAAAGCTTGACAAGGACAGCAATTATGATCAAAATTACAAAGCGAAATCCTGATCCCTGTGAAGCTTAATAGGTAGCAGGTGAGACACGCAGAAGTCTTTGCCAATGTTTACTTTGTTCAGAACAGAGACTTGAAATTGCTTTCCCCATATTACGACTAAGTTCGCGGTGTAGAAAACACAGCTACTTGGTACATAAAGTAGAAAGAAGATGCACACGAGTTTACAGATTTTCCTAGAATTTAAATATCATCTGAACTGAACAGCATTGCTTAAGAATTTTTTAGATTGAAGTATGTACACAGAGTTCCTACAGAGATCACAGAATTACTTGCTGGAGATGTTCCACCTCTCATAAGAAAACTAGTGCTGCTGGGAAGAGGAATTTGAACTGTGCCCAGCCCAAGGGAAGGTGTTGACCAGAAGCTCTTACACATTTTTAAGTCTTTTAAAAATTTTAAATACTGTCTGACTTCTTAGGACATTTAATTTAGCATAAAAAAATTAAACAGTCACCAAGTCAAATAAAGCAAAGGAGACTGATTCTATAGCTGTGTATTCAGAGCATTCATCTAGAAGGTAAGGGGACAATGCATCAGTCACTGTAGCAGTGTATATTTAATTACTGATACAGAGTTGGCCAGATGTGACATGGATGCATTTGCAAAAACACAGTAAAATATGTTTGTGCTTGGGGATGTCATCTTGGATATGAAAAGCCACAGTTCAGTGCCCCACACTGAATCACGCACTTTGTTATAAGCCATGTACATGCTCACATTGGGTGTTATTGGCTCCTTGAGCAAATGCATGATATTTCTCTGCACAAAAAGCTTTGACAATCTGGGCTGATGTAAATGAAGGTCAAGAATAGATCTAGATTCTCAAAAATAGTCCTGAAATTGAAAAAAAAAAAGCCACATGTCCAGCTTTAGTGCAAGGAGTAATGGCTTTGATGTTATATCCCACAGAGTTCTGCCTATGGGCAAAAACCATTTTTCTTTAGATGTGTCATTACTCTTTATAGTTCAGACCCATCAGAAACCAGTGTTATTTCAAGGAACTGTAGATCAAGTCCTGCTTCTATGAATTGTTTCAGCAATAACAGGAGATGAGTAGGAGTCACGAGCAGATTGGAGCAGCTTCCCCTGGTACTGGGGAGTTCCCCAGCGAGCTAAATGTAGAGTTTGCTGTACATCTCCTGCTCCCTTCTCTCAAGCCTCAGAAGCATTCATGCAAGGGCTGAGGGCATGGCTAGAGGCACAAAGGCAGAAAGGGGAGTGCAATGTACCAAAGCAAATGCTAAGCAATGCACTGAAGACAGTCTTCAAACTGAGGATTCGGGAAGTGGAAGGAAAGCTTTAAGCTGCCCTGATCTTCCTTGACCCAAGCACAGGGGATCTGGTCTTAAATTGTTAACATTTCATAAAATGAATGGCCATAGACATTTACTTTGGAATCAAAACAGATTTGAGCTACAGAAGATTTGAGAGGAAATTAAACCACAAAATCTGCATCAAGATAGTGTTATGATTCTGATTGCACCCCAAAAAACTGAGGCCTCATTCACTCCCTTTAGTAGCCCCAGATATAAGAGAGTTAGATTGGATTTCCAGCCTTGGTGTTGAATTTCCTTGCTTTTTGTGTGTTTAAACACACTCTATGATGTTATTTTATCATACTTCTCATGGCTTAATTTTTAAAGAGGGGTAGTAGCTGCGCTTTGTCCCCTGGGGTGATTATCCTTGATAATTTTTACTTTACGGTTACATAAACAGCTGAGAATTATAGAAGCTGAGTGACTGTTCAATAAAAAAGAAAACTGTCTCTTAAATTTCACAGGCTCCAATTCAGGAAACTAGGGCTTGATACTCTCTTGGCATTAATACAGGACTTCAGCCATCACTGTGTGCTGTCTTTGTTTATGGCAGTTTGTAGGATGTCCAAACACTGGCAATGTACACAGCAAATTTAGATTATATATGAATTGCAAGAAGAGAACAAGATTTCAGCTTATTTACAGGATTTTTGCCCCTCATATAAAGATATACCAAGTTGTTTAGAAATGAACATCTCTTCCAACTACTCTTGCTGGGGTTTATATGCTTTCATTTTCTGCATCCTTGATCTATAATTTTTCTTTGTTCAGCCAAACCAAACTCTTTTCCCATCTATCCATACAAACCCACTGACATCCCACTCTTCTGTGCCAGTCCCTTGTCCCTAAATGCCTTCCTAGTTACCCACTTTCCAGCTCACCTCCTACACATTGGCAATCCAGAAATATAGAAATCCATAAAACACATACCAGCAAAGTTAGCAGACATAGAAAATGGCAAAACTGCCAGCACAGACAGGACTAAACATCCTAGTACCCGGGAGTTATTTCACAAAAAGTATCTAAGATATTCTTGGAGGGAAGTGATGGATGTTACAAACACAGTAAATCTCCAGCAGAAGATTTAAATTTAAATTTAAATGAAGAACATCTGAAAAATCTGGGTATAAGCTGGATGGGACCAAATTTAGTTTTCAAGTCTTTAGTCAGTGGGGCAGCCTAGCAGGTTTGAAGAGGAACTTTTTAATAACATTTTATGTGCTTTTAGTATGTTTGCCTGATATCACAAGGGACTGGAGCAAATTGACTAAGGTCTGTGCTCACGTAAATTTACAAGGGAATATTTAATCAATCTTACCAGTGAAAATAGTGAGGTTTATTTTTTAAGGATATCTTGCACTTAAAGCACGCATTTGTTTCTTTGAGCCAAACTAGTCAGCTGATATCTGCTGTCACGCAGGCTGCAGCATGGAACCAAGCCCTGCACTTTCCCACCACTGCTTATACAGACATGAACAACTTCAACTCTCGCAGGAACAAAACATGTCCACATAAACAAGTCTCATTTCACACTTAATACACCCTCCTACCCCCATTCCCACTAGCTTCATTGCTAAGAGTAGCAATAAATAATTACGGAGTGATAAATTTCGTGTGTGACAAATTCTATCATCACCTAATGCAGTGCTAAGAAGTACCCAGAAACTACGATGATGGTGGCATAATAAAGTGAACAGAATGGAATACAACCTCAATTTACAGGGTTTTCTTCCTTAAGTCTGTAGAACCAAATTTGAGAGGCTGAATACGGATTTTAAATTGCTTTACTCATTGCAAGCTAACAAATCTTTTCTGTATACATTTTTATTACAACTCATTCTTTTTCTCTTGGAATATACATAGAATTACTGAAAGCATGGATTGATTTCTTTCTTGCTGTTGTTACTTGATGCTAACCTGACATGGTTACAACACAGGGAGCCATAGGCTCTGTCAACTATTTGATCAAAGTTACCAACGTAGTTGAATCCACTAACTCATCATGACTGATAGCTGCTGTCTGTATCTCTATACAAAGTATGAAAAGCCTCTAATCTATAAAATGAAAGCCAAGTAGAAATTAGAGAGTATGGAGTTGCTTTATGGCTTCCCTGGATGTGAGGAGGATCATGAAGGTGATAGGTAAAAACAACCAGGAAAATGATCGTATCCCCAAAAGTGACCTGAACAAAATTATTTTAAACTCTTCTAGCAAATAGCTCTTCTTTTCTTTTTCTTTCTTTCTTTTTCTCTTTCATATTTTCCTTTCTTTCTTGTTCTATGTTCTATGATTGGGTCATTTTCTTCATTAAACTGAAGTGCTGGGGATGAATTTTTTTTTCAATTACGTACAAAAAATTGGTAAAGGTAACCAAAAGATGAATTTTGAGACTAGAGTGGAAAAGACAGTAGGAAAGAAAAGTAGAAGAGGACATTCCTGTGGTCCAACCACATATTTTGAGAACTTTCTGACACTCCAGAGAATATGACCTGCAGAAAAAGACTTGCATCAATATACATGTTGGTCTGAGCTATAGCCACAATATGCTTGAGGAAGTTAGGATACACATTAGTCTAATAACACCTGATTTAGGATATGTGTATATCACATGGTTAACCATATTCTCATTTCTGGGTTTTAGCTGGTTCAACTTTATTATCCACACCAAAAAATAATATCTGGGAGTTTAGATTAGAAGCCATGATTTGTTGTAAGTCATGCTGTGACTCACCCTATTTATAGAGCATATATGATCAAAAATAATGGGAGAGCTCAGGGTTCAGTGCTTTGTGCATCGTTTCCATGGGAGACCAGATAAGCTCTTCTGCTGCACATAGTACAGTTTTAAGAAAGAAGTTTACAGCTCTCTAAACAAGCACTGTGGGATATGACCCCAGTCCCAAAAAGATCATTGTACAGTTTCCTTCTAAACAGAGATTAGGAAGTGATTGCCAGCTTCAGAATCTGTGCTTACTCATGTAAGTCAATTTGCTCTGTTGGTAATGTCTTAGAAATACAATTTTTTTATATTTATATTTTTTTTATGTTAGTGATGAGTATACAATTTTTCATGTCAATAACTCAGTAAATCCAGGTGAACATCATGTCAGGGTGAGACCTAAGAGTTTAGCTCTTTGTTTTAGCTGTGCTCTCACTTCTCTGATGAGGAAATTGGACAAATGATCCAGAACAAACTATGGCTAGATTGATGTGGATAAATCAGTGTATCTGACTGTAGTGAACAAATAGAGTGATCTTGCTTGGATGATCAGAGTTGAATTTTAATGATCAAGATGAGTTGTTCTTTATAGACATAGAAGGACAAACCTGAGTTTATCTGCTACCTGCAGCAGCAGGAGCTGTGTAAAAATTCAGCTGCATGAGTACAGCCTAGGAGTCGCAGTCTCATCCTATGTCTCCAGCTCTTTACTTATTAAATTTATATTTATATTTATATTTATATTTATATTTATATTTATAATTTATATATTTTATTAATATTTGTTTATTTGACAATGAAGAGCTGTTTATTTGTATGTATGAATACATACATACTTTGATGGATAACTTGTACAGGTGGCAATGGGCAACTTTGTGTACTGCTTTCAGTGAATACACGATTATAGGGACCATACGTGTATGTCTATACATAAGAGGTCTATACATACACATTATCTTCATGTACCAGTTAATAGTCTGAAAGCCTTATTGAAAATTCTTGCCCTGGAAATGAATTTCAAAAGGAAAAAAAAAAGATAGAAAAAAGAGAAACAAAAAAAAAAAAGAAAAGAAATTTGTGCAAGACAGATGGAATGTTCAGGTTCTAAGACTACACTTGGCTTTTGTAGGGAGTAGTAGGGCTCACTTCAAAGTACACAACATAGTTTTGTTTATAATTATTAGTTTGACAAAGATGTAAATCAGATCAAGGTGGCAGGATGCCAAAGACNCTAATCTATAAAATGAAAGCCAAGTAGAAATTAGAGAGTATGGAGTTGCTTTATGGCTTCCCTGGATGTGAGGAGGATCATGAAGGTGATAGGTAAAAACAACCAGGAAAATGATCGTATCCCCAAAAGTGACCTGAACAAAATTATTTTAAACTCTTCTAGCAAATAGCTCTTCTTTTCTTTTTCTTTCTTTCTTTTTCTCTTTCATATTTTCCTTTCTTTCTTGTTCTATGTTCTATGATTGGGTCATTTTCTTCATTAAACTGAAGTGCTGGGGATGAATTTTTTTTTCAATTACGTACAAAAAATTGGTAAAGGTAACCAAAAGATGAATTTTGAGACTAGAGTGGAAAAGACAGTAGGAAAGAAAAGTAGAAGAGGACATTCCTGTGGTCCAACCACATATTTTGAGAACTTTCTGACACTCCAGAGAATATGACCTGCAGAAAAAGACTTGCATCAATATACATGTTGGTCTGAGCTATAGCCACAATATGCTTGAGGAAGTTAGGATACACATTAGTCTAATAACACCTGATTTAGGATATGTGTATATCACATGGTTAACCATATTCTCATTTCTGGGTTTTAGCTGGTTCAACTTTATTATCCACACCAAAAAATAATATCTGGGAGTTTAGATTAGAAGCCATGATTTGTTGTAAGTCATGCTGTGACTCACCCTATTTATAGAGCATATATGATCAAAAATAATGGGAGAGCTCAGGGTTCAGTGCTTTGTGCATCGTTTCCATGGGAGACCAGATAAGCTCTTCTGCTGCACATAGTACAGTTTTAAGAAAGAAGTTTACAGCTCTCTAAACAAGCACTGTGGGATATGACCCCAGTCCCAAAAAGATCATTGTACAGTTTCCTTCTAAACAGAGATTAGGAAGTGATTGCCAGCTTCAGAATCTGTGCTTACTCATGTAAGTCAATTTGCTCTGTTGGTAATGTCTTAGAAATACAATTTTTTTATATTTATATTTTTTTTATGTTAGTGATGAGTATACAATTTTTCATGTCAATAACTCAGTAAATCCAGGTGAACATCATGTCAGGGTGAGACCTAAGAGTTTAGCTCTTTGTTTTAGCTGTGCTCTCACTTCTCTGATGAGGAAATTGGACAAATGATCCAGAACAAACTATGGCTAGATTGATGTGGATAAATCAGTGTATCTGACTGTAGTGAACAAATAGAGTGATCTTGCTTGGATGATCAGAGTTGAATTTTAATGATCAAGATGAGTTGTTCTTTATAGACATAGAAGGACAAACCTGAGTTTATCTGCTACCTGCAGCAGCAGGAGCTGTGTAAAAATTCAGCTGCATGAGTACAGCCTAGGAGTCGCAGTCTCATCCTATGTCTCCAGCTCTTTACTTATTAAATTTATATTTATATTTATATTTATATTTATATTTATATTTATATTTATATTTATATTTATATTTATATTTATATTTATATTTATATTTATATTTATATTTATATTTATATTTATATTTATATTTATATTTATATTTATATTTATATTTATATTTATATTTATATTTATATTTATATTTATATTTATATTTATATTTATATTTATATTTATATTTATATTTATATTTATATTTATATTTATATTTATATTTATATTTATATTTATATTTATATTTATATTTATATTTATATTTATATTTATATTTATATTTATATTTATATTTATATTTATATTTATATTTATATTTATATTTATATTTATATTTATATTTATATTTATATTTATATTTATATTTATATTTATATTTATATTTATATTTATATTTATATTTATATTTATATTTATATTTATATTTATATTTATATTTATATTTATATTTATATTTATATTTATATTTATATTTATATTTATATTTATATTTATATTTATATTTATATTTATATTTATATTTATATTTATATTTATATTTATATTTATATTTATATTTATATTTATAATTTATATATTTTATTAATATTTGTTTATTTGACAATGAAGAGCTGTTTATTTGTATGTATGAATACATACATACTTTGATGGATAACTTGTACAGGTGGCAATGGGCAACTTTGTGTACTGCTTTCAGTGAATACACGATTATAGGGACCATACGTGTATGTCTATACATAAGAGGTCTATACATACACATTATCTTCATGTACCAGTTAATAGTCTGAAAGCCTTATTGAAAATTCTTGCCCTGGAAATGAATTTCAAAAGGAAAAAAAAAAGATAGAAAAAAGAGAAACAAAAAAAAAAAAGAAAAGTAATTTGTGCAAGACAGATGTAATGTTCAGGTTCTAAGACTACACTTGGCTTTTGTAGGGAGTAGTAGGGCTCACTTCAAAGTACACAACATAGTTTTGTTTATAATTATTAGTTTGACAAAGATGTAAATCAGATCAAGGTGGCAGGATGCCAAAGACGTGTGCTATAGGCCTCACAAACTCAGGTATGTTTCCCATGATATCTGTGGTCTTTGTTGAGGGCTCACCATTGCTCTGTTGCTTGAAAAACAATGACTTTTAGGTACTACATTCTGCCTTCTTTCCTGTCAACAAAGTAACTAGCTAGTTTTTCAATAAAAGTTAAACAGAGTTCTGCTTGTAGGAATCACACCACAGAATACTAAGTGATTTAAACAAAGTAGGTAGGGGTCTGTTACAGCCCCCTTCATTGAGATATGACACACATCTGATTTTTTTTGTGTATTGTTCCTTTTTTTTCCCTTCTGCTCTAGCCATCAATTTAATGAGTGTTGACCCTGTCAATACCAATTTCCTCTTCTCAGGCCACCACATTTAGAGTTTGGTGGGCATTCTATAGAGATTTACTGTTGACTGGGTAATTTGAGTTCATGTGTGTGGTGAAAAATTAGTGAGGAGAATTACCCAGAAAAGTGGATGCCATGACAATGCATGTCACCATGGTGTGACCAGCTCTGCTGACACAGGTTTCAAAAGCTCTCCCCCTGTGAAAATGGGGCCTGTTTGCAAATTAATTAGTTTCTGGCAGCAGCTTGATTGTTGACCCAAAGTTTGTAGAGTGGAAAAACAATCAGATTAGTGTGTTCAATATAAAGGCCCAGTGCGGCACTCAAGTGCAGTTTGCCAAACTGTTGAAGTCGTGAATAGAGTGAAACAAATTCTTTTTTGAGAAGCCAAGGCAAAGGTTAAGTGTGATGTGACTGGAGCACGCTGGCTACAGGGGAGGGGGAGAGAATTAGAGGTTTCAGCCATACAGAAATGGAGAGCACTAAGCAAGTGCATTGAATTTAGTGAAATTCACAGCTTCAGACCAAAGTGTTTTAGTTTGTGCTAAAAGGAGAAATAAGATGGCTTTGTTTTGAGATTTTTTCTTTATTCAATCTTGTCGGACTTTGGGGTTTGAGCCTCTAAAGACACTTCCTATTAGAGACATTTCCTGAGCCTCATGCTGTTTCTAAGCACCTGCAGACTTTTAGATTTGTACCAATTCCTCCCCATCCCTGCCACATACAAATTCTCTTTATCTCCAGTGATTCTGTCCAAGGCTCTCATTCATCACCTCTTATGTTTGGGCAGGTTTCTTTCAAATAGTACTTTTGCTGCAACTCACAGAAAAGCATAGCAGAAATCAACCCTTGCAAATAGATAGACCAGTTAAAACTTGTTATTCAGGTACAGAGACAAAAGTTAGATGCTAAAAAAATACCACAGGCCAGATCTTTAGCTGATAATAAATTAGAATATCTCCACTGCCTCCAGGAAAGATCTACTGATTTCTACTCTGTATAGAAATCGGCTCACGTCATTAATAATATACTTCCTTCAATGGCTATTTTTGTACAAACCTGCCTCTTAACATTCATTTGTGGCATTTGCTGTAATTAATGCTCTTAGAATATTTTCTTTATTGTAAAAATATGCATTTTTTATTGTTGTTTTCCCCATATGTCAAACAGAAAAAAAGTAAATGCCAATACATATGGAGGAGACCATATTAACAGGCAGTTGAAATAGTATTTTCTTCAGCTTGGATCCATTGGCCCAGATCAGAATGCATGATAGAAGTGGGGCAGTGAGAGGACAGAGCAGCTGAGCTGAAAAGCTGAAAGGCTCCACCACCACCTCATCAAGTAACTGAAATTCCCAGTAGAGCAAATGATATGAGGATACAGCACCTGAGTCTGTTCCAACATCTTTCCCCCATTCCGTAAAATTTTGTGTTAGTTTGCAACTCACGCAGACTTCATGATTTATTCTCAGTAATGGGCTGAACCTAAGCTCCTTTATGCTAACATTCCTGAACCGTGAATTTCTTGTCCCAAAAGGCATTCAGTGTTTCTTGCAATTAACACAACTGATTGCTCAAAGCCAGCACCTGATGTGGCACATAGCCAGCTGGTAAAGTAATTGGCTCCATACATGGGCTAACATCCACTTCAGAGTGGAGTCTGTGATGAAAAAATTCTTAATTCAAAGTAAATCAGGTATTTGAATATCTGGTCTATACATTAAATTCTCTGCTAGCATTAGGCATAGCTGAATTATGTTGCAGACTCAAAGCCTCCCTTTCTCTCTGTCTCCACAACTTCCTCTTCTCTTTGTTCATGAAATTGTGTAAATTCCAGTCTGAATGCTTGTAAGGTTAAGTAATTGCTTTTGTTCTTTGGGTTATTTAATTACAAATCTCAGTAGATGATAGGTCCTCTGCACTAAAGGAAGACATCACATTTGCACAGTTACAGTATCCCAACACAAATGTGTGTGGCTAATCAGTGACTGCAGATTTATTCATGCCCTCTGGGACCTGCACTGCCTTTTCAGCTTAGCATGCAATATGATTTAAATTACAGCTTTTGTGGAACTGTGCCTTGGGATTACACTCCATGTTTGCAACTGTTTATAGTTCAATAAGCTTTAACCTCTGTGATTCTGAAAATTAAATAATGTTGCAGCTGATAGCAATCTAGTACCAGCCATCAGTTTGATAAGTACAGTCTTGTATTAAGATCCTATTTTTACAGCAAAGTGGAAACATCGATATATTTTAAAACAATAGTACATTCAGGTAATTTAAGAGCACAATTCAAAAGTCACTAGCAAAGAATGGCAAAGCTAGGATTAAGCTGCATTCTCAAGGATATATTCCTACTTTCAGATTTAGCAGTTACAGCTACTGATTGTATCAGAGTAGGACTTGACCTAAAGCAGTACTTTGTGATTAGACAGGCATAGAGAAAGCAAGATCAAGAAATGTAGCTAGAGCATCTGTTGTAATTAAATTCAGATTTGTTAATTAATTGAAGTCTTTATAGTTTAATTATTTGTGAAATACTATGGATCAAATTTTATATCTTGAAGACCCTTCTGTGCAGTAACTGTATGACATTTTGATATTTTTACAACCTTTCAATGAGAAAGCAGCAAAAACACCTAGTTACAAAACAGTATATTTAAATTTGGCATGTAATTTCCGAGCAGATCAGTTTTCTTTTTTCAGTATTTTAATTGATAGAACTTTTAGCAGTTTTTCTTTGTTTAGCTCTGCAAGCCCAGTGTGTCCAGAATAGATACTGTTCCAGTTCTGCTTAAAGCATTTCACTGGGTTCCTTCCCAGGCTCCACCAGGCAACACCTGTAAAACAAGAGGGTGAAACAGATGTCACCATCAGCATAATTTAGCCCTTAGGATCTTATTCATGGCAGTGGTGTAAGGAAGAGAGAACAGGAAGGGAGAAGGACAAACTGGAGAGACAAATGGATACCTATTTTTCACTTGTAAAGCTAGCATGTTTGAACAAATAACAGATAAAATAAACAAAGCAGAACCAAATGTCTTATTCACAGAATCACAGTTCTCGTATATGACAGACAGATAACCAGAAAAAAGGAAAAGACTTGACAAATAGATTCTCATTTGATGCCTTTAATTTTTTGTCAGAGCAGTAGATCATGAACACCCTACTTTCTGCAATGCCAAATTAGATTTTTTATGGTAATCTGTAGAGCATCCTATATTACTTAACTCAGGCTTCAATGTCTAGCTTTTAGGTTTCAAAGTGGCTTCAAATGTACCCCCCTCACTTTCTTTTTTGTTGGATTACATGGGGTTTGTATCAGTACAAACTTCTTGGATGGCTGTATGTTAGATTTCATTTTCTAATAAACAAGCAAGGTAGTTTTGCACACTGTACAGTAAAAAAAAAAAAAAGAAGAAGAAGAAAGGAAGAAAAAGAAAATTTTTAAAAACTGTCAAGGTATACATTTGTTCATCAGCTAATAATTAACACTCAGAAGAAGTGAATGCCACAGATGATGTGGTAATAAGCAAAGAAAGGACCATGTTATTGAAATGTGATAACACTGCTGTTAAGAATCTCAGAAGCAACACTATTCTCTGGAAGTTTCAGTAGCCAAAAGCCTGTTGAGAGTAAGCCACCAAAACTGAACTGCAAGCTGATAGGCTTTTTTGAACTTTTATTTCCCCCCTTGATTCAAATCAATATCACTCAAATCTATATCACTGCTGGCTGTAAGCTGTACATTTCATATGTTAGAAAGCTGAGATGTCCTGTAGTGTTATGGAAAATAGAAATGAATAGAAATGAAATGGAAAAGTACCCATTTCTACAGCAAGTCTTATACTCTAAATCCTTGGAATTACCATCTCCTTTGTGGCATTGATGATTCTAGGCTCTTTATGGCTTCCACAAGCATACTATGTAAAGGAAGAAAAATATAGTTCCGTTTCTGAAGAAAGAAATAAGTTGTGCTATATTTTTATTAGTTTCCTGGATTAGGGAAAAGATTATTTTTAACATATGTTTGTATGTATGTATTTCATTTCCTGTTGGTGGGTTTGTAAAGATGTATGCTCAGATAAATGCAGCAAGATTTGCAGGAAGATTTTGTTAGATGAATTGGTACAAGAAGAAACCAGACAACCTTTCAGGGACCAAGATCTTTTTTTTTCAGATCAATGTTCAGAAAAACAGAAGAAAAGTTATTTTAAAAACTGTATTACATGTTTTGCCCATTCAATCCACAGTTCTTACAGAATATTTGAAAGCATTCAGTGGTAATACTTTACCTGTGAACATAGCCATATATCTGAGGATTAGCGTTTATTGATTCTTTTACTGTTATTTGAGTAAAATTCAAATCCTCTGATAAATAGTAAAAGTGTTCCACTGGTGTCTATGAGATTAAACTAGGTCTGCTGCAGACATAAAGTGTTTGTGCAGATGGAAGTGCTCATGCACAGAAAAATTGTAAGTACAACTTAGACTTCTCAAATGCTGAAACTTTCAAGAAAAGTAGGTAGGAAATGCTGGGCATTGGATTTTCTGGGGAATTTTCCTGGAGATAATACAAATTGTAACAAGTAAAGCAAATTAAAAAAACCTTTAACATGTTGGAAACTGTCAGTTCCTTGCAAGCAGGAAGGCAAAGTATGTAGAATAATTACATGAGAAAAATGACTTAAGTTTCATGATGCCCGCAATAGAAAACAATAAGTTTTTAAAGACTAGGAATTTGAACAATGGATGAACGTAATGTTTGCAGCAGACAAATAAATGTCTCATCTATTCTTTTTATGCACTGACATGATGTACAAAAAATGAGGAAAACAGACAATAACAGCATAATCATCAATATATAAGTTTCACTGAAGGAAACAAGGAACTGTCATTTGTCAAATTAATGAATTCTTGATTTATCATGTGCTTTCAGTGACTCTTACAATAAGACAGATGGCACGTACAAAAACATCTGATAGATAGGCTTCAAAGCTAGTACGTATCTATAAAAATCATGCTTTAAACCCAGTAGTTTGTAGTACTCAAGACAAATGTATAAACATACATATACAAACCCATACTTGCATCAAAGAAAAAAATTGAAAGTACCAAATATGATTGAAGAAAAGGGAAGAAAATATAGCTGACCTTGTTCAGAATTGCCAGTGTGCTTCTCATGTATGCCAGTGATGTCTCAGTATTGCAGTAACAGGTCCAGAAAGTAAAACTGGTACTATCTGCATCTTAAACAGAAGTGCAGTTCTTGAAAGTTTACTGGTAATTGCCAAACCACACACAATTAACCAACCAACCAATTAAACGAAAAAGGTTATTCTCTGTATTTTATATTTCTTGATCTCTACAACAGCATTTTACACACTGTGGAAGCTGTCAGTCACAGAGCACAGCTCTCTTCACTCACACATCCCTTCATCCTTCGTTACCTGTTCTTCTACTTCTCTGATGTAGCTTTCACTAATGGCAAAAAATGCTCCATGAGATGGAAACATACAAAATCATTTTACATGAACTAGTGAGTCACCCCAAGACTGTAAAATGGCTTGTCATTATTAATACTCAGTTCTGCTCCATATTTGACATACTTCTCAATTATTTTGTTGGGTTTTCTTTGCCAGACATCTACTGGTAGAAATCATTCCTTAAATATGTTCCACAGTTTCCTGTTCATTAGTGAATATTTTTCCTGCATTTTATTATTTTATTACTATTTAAACATTTTTGCTAAGCTTCCTGCTAATTCCTCTCCCTGCTGTTTATGTATCATTAACGTATGCTGCAAATTCCTCCCTCACTGCTTTTAAAAATACTGAAGTTGCATGGCTGATACAATGTTACACGAAGGTTTTTCATTCTTAGAAGTTGCAGTAATTACATCAAATATTTCTGAAATGCTGTCAGTGAATTAAAAAAAAAAAGAAAAAGAAGTTTGCTTGTTCAGAATAAAAGTGTATACAAATCAAATAGAATTTGAAGAGAATAACTTTCTTAGAAAGCGGTGTAAGTGGTAACTTTGCAAACCTTTGCTTTCTCAAGTAACTCCTGTGTTTTGATCACACATGATATCAAATATTTTGTCTTCTTTTTTTCTTCGTTTGTTTTTGTTTTATTTTGTTTTTATTGGTGTTTGTTTGTTTTTCTAGCAGATCTAAGTTCCAGGTCATTGGTAAACTAGTAAATTATTACAGTTGGATACTAATGCTGTTAATTTCTTATGTTGACTGAAGCTAAGTTAAAATGGAATCACTTATTTTTCTCACGTGACTACTGAAAGAGGTTGTCACAACTGATGTTATCGCACTGAATACTTAAGGCTGTGCTAAGGGGTTTTGCTTCCTCTTGCAGATGCCTAACTGCATTGTAAGTTGCTATGCTGCACTGACAGATCAGTTAAAAACACTCATTCACCCAATTCTTTTCCCAGTCTTTGCTGCCATCCCTCATTAATCTTATGTTAAAGGATTTTGTGTCAAGTTACCTTATACTAGCTGTAAAAGTTAATTATAACAAAATCTTTTTCATAGTTTGACAAAAATTGACCTTAGTTTTGTTGCCAAATCTAAAAAAAATTAACAAAGAAATCAAATTGCAGGATATTGAACAAGGTAGGAAATGGCTACAGGAACATTGTCTACTGGATCTCTGCTTGGGAACTGACTCAGGCTGAGGACCATTTCCTGAAGAATCATCATCCCTCACTGAGAAAAGATTTGATGGCAGAGTTTTGTCCAGATTTCTGATATGAGGTCTGGGAAGAGATTATTTTTACAGCTACACGACATCTTTCACATACTTCAAATTTAACCTGGCAGTACAAAATTTGGAAGTTTTCTTCCTACTTTGAAAATAGATTATTTTTGACATAAAGGCCATATTAGTTCACAGTGTAGGCAGAAAAAAAGTGATATATGTGTGGATGAATGGTCCTGCTGGAGACAGAGTTGAGCCATGCATTGAGCTGACGTTTTAAGGGTTTAAGTCTCAGGAGACATACAGAGGCTGAAGTCTTACTTGTCAAGCAACTGTTGTTCAGTTTAGGGTTTCATGCTTTTGCCAATTGTATTGATGATGGCTGTCCCACTTTCTCTTCAATGAAATGTAGTCTCTTTATTCATTCCCAGCAATTCTTCACACAGAGCTGGGGATTTGTCTCCTGCGGCATGCTGTGCCAGGAGCTGGGCTGGTGGTGTTGCTGCACCATGTGCCCTCTGCCTTCAGGACACTTTCCTGTAACCTCTAATTTCCAAATTATGAAGCGGAAGATTGTTTTATCGAGACTTAATTACATATCTCTCAATATTCAGAAAGGCCTGAGAAAATCATGAATGGAGTGGACCAGGTTTGGTCTCTGAGTTTTGGTTTGTCTAACATAAACTGCTTGGGCATCTCCAGGGACTTGTGCTCCACCTTTGAGTTCTCAGAGTTTACAAGAGACAGGACCATAGGATTGCTTTGATTGCCAAGAGTGTGTGACACCTGAATTAGAAAAATAATTTGCTTTCATTGTCTCCATACTCTACTTCCTCCCGTAATACACCACTTTTTAACATAAAGACTGTGGTATTTATTTATTGTCACTAAGCCAGAGCTCTGAAGATGGAGGTTATGCAGTTAAGACGCAGGATTTCCACCTTTTAAATTTCCAAGCATCAACATGAAGAAACTTAAGAGAAATGACTGAGGGGGGAGAAAGGGGTTCTTAGCTTTTTCAGCAGAGAGGTTAGGAAAAGTAGAAAAGACAGATTAGAGTATTTCTACATGGAGACAATATGTTGCAAATCTTTCTGTTCTGAGAAGGACAGTAGTTTTCTCAGTCACCCAAATATTTTCCTTGAAGGACAAGTTTAAAATTAACAGTGTTGACAGATATACAACACCTCAAAACATAACAATGGAAAAGAGGTGTTGGTTTTGGTTGCTGTTCTGTAAAGAGATAATAATCACCTCCTTTAAACTAAATAAGATGGGTAGATCATAAACATTGTTTTGTGAGAAAACTAATTTATGTTGGGAATTAAGCTATGATTTTACTGAACTTTTGTGTTCACTTTTCTTCACCATATAATTAGCCATTCCAGGGAATCAAAACTATTATTGTCTCTTTAGAACAAAGACTTCAGAAACTGATAATTGCATCAAAGATCAAATTTTTTTCTTTCCCCATCTTGCGTAAGCTAAAATGTTACTCAACTGAGGTATTCACAGTGAATTATGCCTCTGCAACAGAAGAGGTATAGGCTGGAGATTTAGGCCTTGGTTGGTACTCAGGGGCTCGTTTGCGCAATGTAGAGGTGCTAAGTACCATAAATTAAAGTTATGATCTTCTTGAAGCCACTTGTCATCTTAGCAGTGGTGGCATTCACAAAGCACTGAGAAGCCACAAGGACCAGATTCCTGGTGCTGAGTATGTAACAGTAGCGCTGAAATGTGATTTGCATAAGTAAAAGTGTTGTGCATTTTTTTTTTAAGTGTATCTTTCTGTTTGTTATGCTGCTGTTGGCTATGCATTGAAATGATGGAAAATGACATTAATTTCATTTATAGTACCTTTCATCTTTAAAAATATGTACTTATGTGTCAGAATAAAATTCATGCAGATCTTCACTGAAACAAATCAGACTCTGCAAAGATTTTGGATTTAATTCTGTAAAGAGTTTTAAACAGCAAAAAAAAAAAAAAAAAGTACATGAAATTGAAATTACAAGAAGCTTTAGCTAAGCCTTTAACTTTATAGCTCATGTGATAACCCAACTATGTCACCAAAATTACTTTCACTGGTCAGTTAAAATTTTTTTGAAAAAAAAGGATATGACTTCTAAGAAGGAGGGCTAACTAACTATTACATTAATCTAGTATTAGAAGTGTTAGAAGATCGTGGTTCTTGAGTGTCAACAGTCTGCTTTGACTCAAAGACAAATATCACTTGATAAATGCTGTCTACCTTTAAAACTCTCTGATGAGGACTTCCATTCAACATCAATGAGTGACTATAATGTTTCTTACCATGTGATAACGGATGTAATCTCAGACATGAATGGTCTGAGTGCCACACATACACTTCCACTTACCCATGGCTTTGGAAATAACATATTTAAATCATATCTTGCTACTCTGTCGTCTGTCCCTGCTGCTACCTTCTGTGTCAGCATCTGAATGTGAGTTATCACAAAACCCTACAATTAGCTTCATATCAGCCTCAAGTTATCCCTTGCACAAGGAGTATTTTCACTTTAGAATGTGGTCTGATGCCAGAAGTGTTGTTGAGGAGCTTTGTTCTAAACTGTGAATCTATGACAGCTCCACTGTGTTTGCCAGACTCATTGCTTACAAGAGTTATGTGAAAGTGGAAGAATTAAAATGAGCAGACTGAAGAGCACTGAATGCTTTGGTGTTTTGTAAACTATGGCTGAGTGACTAAAACCACAAAGCAATTTAGTTCTCTCATCAATGTATATTAAAAGCTTTGTCCTCTAGTGAACTTACCAAGTGGCTCTGCTAAGCGCATCTGTGACTGCAGCTCTAAGTCCTCCTCTCTGTGGGTAGTGGAGCTTGCTATGATTTCAAGATCAGATTTTCTGAGGACAATGCTTGTTTCTCTGACTTTGCTGAGTCTCAGAGGAGAGGCACTGTAAGTATTTATGAAGTCCTGAGTAGCTGTCTGTTTCTTTTTTTGTTAAATTTTTAATTTCATATTCTCTAACTCTGTTTCTCTCCTCAGGGCACTAGTCACCCTCCAGTAATTTTCATTAAATTATAGCAATTTCAGTTTTACTGAGCATAAAATTTCCCTAGTTTCTTGCTGTGAACTGATAAATTAGTCATTTTGACCATAATTATACAATAATAGGGACAACCAGTTCAAACTCCTTATAAAACATTTCCTGAGAGAACTGACCTTTTCCTCCTGCCAAATGATGAAGAGATGACCCCAGCTTCTGTTCCCTCAGCTTGCTCAATCTTGACAGCTAAAAGTAATTTCAATGCCTTCAAGTTTATATATCTTCATTAAAATGCTAATACGATTCCATTAGAAATCCAATTTCTTACTATTACGGAGTGTGTGTGCTTGTTTGTTGCTGCTAAAGAGTACCATTCACAAAAGAACAAATGGAGATCAATTTTCCTTAGCATTTTCTGAACCTGAAGTGCTGAGACAAGCAAAACACAATTTCGTTACTTAACTAAGCAAACAATGGCATATATATCATAAAGGCAGCTGGACCAAGGTGTGGTTTTCATAAACAGCCAGATTTCTCATGAAGGACAGTTTAATGGGCTGCTACCAATGAAATGT
The DNA here is from genome assembly GCA_013396635.1 of Penelope pileata. Lineage (NCBI taxonomy): Eukaryota > Metazoa > Chordata > Aves > Galliformes > Cracidae > Penelope > Penelope pileata. Next base: position 71,049 of record WBMW01004180.1, read on the forward strand.
CTGCAGAACTGGTAATTGCAGAAGGACACAGAAAAAGTGGCGCTAGGAAGGTGTCATGTGCAAGCTGAGAAAAAACTGCACTGTCAGGACAATTGGAAAAAGGAGACTGAGAAAAGTGTGTGCTTTAATAATTTGCTTCTTTATGCTGATTTCTTTAAATCAAAATACAAGTTCTGATTTTTAGCTTGTTCACATTGGCTGCAAGATCAGAGAGGTGTTTTTAGCTGTAACTTTATTTTGATCATGTTTATGCTGTGGCTTTGTTTCTCCTTTGATCATGCTTAAACATGTTCCAGACATGTTTGTTTGATGTGTGCTATTTTTTAAAACACTCTTCCACGTTGTGTGGTTATGTGTTTTTTCAAAGCAATGAATAGCTGCAAATTATTTGCCGTCAAATTATTTCTTAAATCCATTTTCACAACACATGCTTTCTGGACTTCAAGCCAATAGGAGTATCATTCTAAGCAAGACCATGTTGAACTATTGCAATGATGTTTCTGAGTGTTTCACTGACTGGAGACAGTTTTAGGGTTTCAGAATACCCTATAATTCACGTACAAAAATTTAAAGTCTTCCTATCTACCACAGTACCTGCAATGCAGTGATGTTTACAATTGTCACCAGTGGCTTTGGATCAAAGTCCCACTTTCCATTCAATAAAAATTGCTTGAAGTTTGTTCCAGTACGTCTTATGTATCTATGTTGAATGCATGAAATAGGTCAGCCCTGAAAGAATTATTTTAAAATTCCCATGACGAGCTCCTGACACTGAACTTGTATAGTTTTGTAAGGTAAGGCCAGGCAGTCAACGCCTGAACATATACACTCATGGATAACATTCTTTCTTCTGCTGCATGGTTGAGCAATTAGAAGAGTCAAGAATAATTCCCTCATTTGTGGACAACATCTTCCTTCTCTCTCTCAAAGAAGAGCAATACAAAAACACCACACAGTCCATGGAGAACCTATGTTGCATGACTGCCAGCCATTTTGTTTATTGATTCATCATGGTCCTGAACAGTTGTGAGCATAGTCAGAAGACCTGGAGTTAAATGCCAGCATGCGTAAAGACTCAGGCAGGTCAAACAGCTCCTTAGCTAATGAAACAGTAAAGAGCATACTACAGATCACTAGCTTATACCACTTCACACATCTTAACTGAACAGCTTACTAAATTATCGACAGCATTTCTCCCTCTCTACAAACATATACATACATAATAAGGACATTTCTTACATGGTCATTACATTCATTCTGAACATAAATTAATCTATTTCTATATGCATCAGAAAACGTTTAGCCTGTTCTCCCTTTATTTACTTCATTACATAGGCATAAGATATGTTATATGGAAGGGGGAAAAAGTGAACAAAAAAACCCCCCAAAAAATAAGTAACAAGAGCAAAGACCATATAACATGAAGAACCACTCTTTCATTGACTAAAACATATTGATTTATCCAGGTGGCAGTATAACCTGAGGTTTACTTAGTAAGAAACACAAGTGTTATTTGACAGAAAATGTTCCAGTACAATACAATAGATACATTCTAACGTGAGGCCGTGTGAGCATTCTGTTTTCAGGGATGTAGTTAGGATTACTTACCACTGATTGAAAATCTGAATTCCTCCCATATGAGCACTTAAGAAATCTGTACAAAACATATTCACATGCTCTGGCTATGGCCTTAATTATATCTGCCTTTTTCACATCCCTTTCCTCTGCTACCACTCTACTAGAATTTTTTGAAATGCATATTTTCAATCTCTTATTATTTTTCTGTAATTCTTGCATTTTTATAATACTAGGCTCTCTTACTGCTCTAGTTTCACTTGTAAAATTATGAGATGGAAATAAAATAATAATAATATGCTAACCTAGGGCAAGTTTATATAACCCTTACTATATCAGCAATGGTATTGGCTCAAACGGGACTCCCCATGGGCTCATCACAGGCCAGAGTAAAGTTAGAATTTTGATGCCTGATAATATAGTGATTTATGTTAGAATTTGATATCTTGTGATATACAAAACCCATTGTGCTGGAGACAAATCATTCAAACATTTGGAAATATATTCAGGTTTTGCTTGAATGCTTTTTTACCCCTTTCATTAAGACCTTAAGATTGTAAAAGCAACCGTGTGTGTTCAGACCAGAAGTTCTTCATATTCAGTAGCCCAGACAAGCATGTGTGTCTTATTTCTCTGATTTACCTTTCCTCAGGCTACCATGCAGAGATTTTCAAAATGTAGCTGTATGTTTCATGTGATAGATCATATTAAAAATATCTGTGGTATTAGCCATGTTACAGTATAGTCTAGATATAATTTAGCTTGAGACTTGTGCCAGTGTAACTTGAAAACTACTAAGTAGCCTAAAAATAAATGAAAGGAAATTAGTAGCTTGAGTTCCTATTTTGGGGCTGGAGAGCTTGAGGTGGTTACATATTTTTGATGCTTTTAATTGCTCAAAATATTTATTTTAATAGAAAACAGGTAATATACACAGTTCCACAGAGGTCTGTTCTGTGGCCTGTGCTGTTCAACGATACATAACCTGAAAATGAGGTTGAGCAGAAAGATGAGAAAGTTTTCACATAATACTAAGTTATTCAGCACGGCGAGACAAAGAAAGGCTGTGACGAATTACAAAAGCATCTTATGCAACTGGGTATCTAAGCAATCAAACAACAAATTATTTTTGATGAATGATGCAGTGAAAAACCATGAGGAAACCATGAAGAAAACAAGCCTACCCTCATGCATAAAATGATAAGCTGTGAACTGAGCATTGCCAATGAAGAGTGAAATTCTGGGTTTATGGCACATAAAATTCCATGAAAATTTCTACTTAATGCTTAGAAACAGTCAAATCCATATTAATTAATATGAAATAATAGAACAGGAACAGGGAACTCAACAAATAGCATTATTATAGTCCTGTGTGAGAAACCAACTCATCCACATCTTGAACTCTCAATGTATTTCCAGTGTAGGAATTAAGAGATCCCAAACAAAGCTAGTAAGATTCATCTTCGAAACACAACATCAGAAGTAGGTTTTAGTTCATTAGATTGTATGCATAGTAACAAATTCAAAAGTATACTTTGAATGCTGGAAATCTGCATGGGCTCAAGAAAAGTCTGGAGAGATACCGGGGTGAAAAATTTGTTAAGGGTTAATATACACACAGAAAGCAGTCAAGGTCAGGGAATCAGCTACACTGAAAATAGTTGGAGACAGAAAGGTTATTCTGCTGAAGTTATCTGTGCTGATGATACTCTTATATCAACCCAAATAATTACTTTTGGACAATGCTGGTTCATCTAAATAAACCTTGGTCTAAGCCAGTATGGTCATTCTTGTATAATGTATAAATACATAAAAGAAAAAATATGATGCAGTTTGTGTTCACATAATGGACACATCTAAACACATACATGCATATGTATAAATATATAAAATATGTTGCTTACAAAAACTGCCATCCTTATTAAGGAAATGAGATTCTTAGGACTGATAGTGCAAACTGGCAAAACAAAGTGGAGTTCATTATTTCCATGACTATATGGCAATAGACACACATTGAAAAGATGTTAATGCATGATGCTAAAACAGTTTATAATTTCACATAGGAACAGAGTTCTTTGAGTAGTTAAATATAGTTCACAGTTAATTATCCCAGCATGATGTAAAATGGTTATAAAGCAGATTGGTAAATCTGTTGAATATTCCGTCTTTTTTCCAAATATAGTGAAAGATATCAGCTGAAGTATCTCTGTAAAATACAGTGATGAGCCAGATTCACCACTGGTATGAATTTAGTTCTATGAGTTGTATAAACTTTTCTCCCAAAACTTCTTAATGCCATTCTTTTTTTATTAGCTAATCAGTATGTTTGCATGTTACGTATTTTCATTTGTCAATGTATCTTCTTTATCAACAAATTGTGTTTTCACTCTAATTGTCAAGAAATAAAGAAAAATAAACTAATTAATAACAAGACAGCATTTTAACAACTTGAATAGAAACACATTTTTCTTGGAAACAAATTAAAAAATTAGTTTTGGGGGTCACAGTTTGTAAGCAGGAAAGACTGAACAAAGCTATTTTTATCAATTTTTTTGTCATTAATATTTTTCTTGATATAAAATGCTTTCGTTATATATATTTCATTATTACTTAAGTTAGGAGCATTACACCTGTCTCAATATTTCTTTCATTTTAGATCATTGATCAAAAGTCAAAACATCTAAATAAACAAAAAATGTCTGTAATGTATACATGGAATTAGGAAGCCATGCTATACAACAGTTTTTAAGGAGTTTTGATGAATGTTTAATTGTCCCAGTGATAAGATTAAGGTTTGCTGATGAAATATCTGGAGCAAACTTTTCCATGTATTAGAGATAAGTGAATATTTGTCACCTGTTGAAGGTAATGATATACTTAATTTAGATATATTTGTTATGTGATGCAAAAATTGATACTTGGAAAGTAAAGTCACAGTTCATGTAAGGAAGGCAAATGATTTAATTCATGGAATAGTAACATGCATAATGGCATTGTCTTTTCAGATCCCAGATTTATTAGTGCTCACCTGATACCAGAAAGTGATAATCCAGAAGATGACAAAATCTATTTCTTCTTCCGTGAAAATGCAATTGATGGAGAGCACACTGGAAAAGCCACTCATGCTAGAATAGGGCAAATCTGTAAGGTAAAATGATATCTTCTTCATATGAGATTGAATACACTTTCAGGACACTCAGAGAATGATTTTGGAAACTGTATTTTCTTGACTGTAAACTATCATGTTAATCCTGACATTTAAATGATATTCTTAAATGTTGTAGTTTTGGAATGTAAGATGTTTACAGTAAAATTCTATGTTAATCCATAGGCACAATTTCAATTTACCCCTCAAATCCAGAAATAGCTGTTGAAAAACCACTTCCTCTATAATTAAAGAAGTCCTTGATGTGCCTCTACTCAGAAGTTTTGCAGCTATGCAACTGGTCCCACCATACTGGCATTTTCACTTCCTTTGTTCACATGCAATTAGTATATCTACTTACCTACTTTGTTACCACATGTTAACCATAAATAAAAAAAATCATAGACTTTACCAAGTCTAGATAAAGGCAGCCTAGGATGTCTGGAGGAAAATATTCTCCCTCTATTTTGCCATTATTATACCTATACATAACACATAAACATCTTCAGCAACATAGTAATGTTTTTACATATAAAAGTTGAACTCTTTCCTCTGTTTTTTACACATAGCATCTTGTGATTATTTAATATATTTTCTCTGCATTCTGTTGATACTTCAAACAAATAATTTTATGAGACAATAATGCAAAATACTTCCATTATTAGAATGACTTTGGTGGACACAGGAGTCTTGTTAACAAATGGACGACTTTCCTCAAAGCACGCCTGATTTGTTCTGTGCCAGGACCCAATGGCATTGACACACACTTTGATGAACTACGTAAGTAGCAGAAATGGCTTTGAATATAAAAACATTTTCTGTCATTTTCCTTACAGAATTTCACTAATTTTTCTTTTCCATATCTTGTTATTGTTACAGAGGATGTGTTCCTAATGAACTCAAAAGACCCTAAAAATCCAATTGTGTATGGAGTGTTTACAACTTCCAGGTACAGAATGTATTGTTTTACTTGCATAGAAACTTGGGTGGCTGCTTATTTTAAGGAGGTCCCTTTGTTAAAGATGTTTTTAAGAAACACAAAATTTTCTTAACCTTTGAACTGAGAAGTCACTGGCTGCAAGAAGTAATGAATTAGGTTTCTTTTCTTATGGGTAATGTACATCATCACTCTGAAGCAAGTAATCACAAAGATTACCAGTTTCTCAAGCTGTTCTTGCCTTTTAACAGTGGAGATCAGAACCGAACTCCTTAGTTCAAGAAAGAAAAGGAACTTCCAGAGAGTCTAGCGGAGGGCTGCAAAGTTGTTTAGGAGCCTGAAGCATCTCCCTAATGAGAAAAGGCTGAAAGATCTGGGGCTGTTCAGACTGAGAGAGGATCTTATCAACACTTATAAATATCTAATGGGTGGGAGTCAAGTGGATGGGGCCAGACTCTTTTTGGTGGTGACCAGCAACAGGACAAGGGGTAAGGGGTACAAACTGAAACACAGGAAGTTCCATCTGAACAGGAGGAAAAACTCTTTTACTTTGAGGGTGACAGAACACTGGAACAAGCTGCCCAGAAAGATTGCATAGTCTCCTCTGGAGGTATTCAAAACCTGGACGCTTTCCCATATAACCTACTCTAGGCAGTCTGCTTTAGAAGGTTGATACAATTCTGTAATTCATCCCTAAGATTCTGTGATTTGTAGCCCTTTCCACACAGACCTGCAAAAATAACACAGACTAATATTTTTTGTTTGAGGGAAGGGTAACATAGGAAATCTATGGTGTGAGAAATTATCTACTCAAGGAGGTGATAGTAAAAAGTATTGTTTAAATCTGGAAAGTTTAAAAATCTTCCCTAAGTTCTGTTATTGAATCACATGTAAACTGTGACTTGAATGGTTTGGTTTCTTTGTGCCTTCATCAGAAATAAAATTTCATTTGTAGCTTTTGCCTGGGGAAGGTTTGCAGTACTGGTAGCACAGTGTTGCCACGTTTATCTGTGAAGGACAAAAGTTATAGTCTCTAAACAGAAAGAATGTTGCTAGTAATAACCAGGCATAGAAAAGGGAGATTTGCTGTCTCCTATGAAATATCTCAAGGTAAGAAACAACACTGAAGTTTGTGTGTGTCCTGCCCAAACAAGGAAAGCAACTGCTAAGAAAAAATAGGAAAAACATGAAGTGCAGGAAAGAACAGAACAATCCTATAGGGACAGCCTTGCCGAAGCTTACTTAGATTGGGGCTTTGGCCTTGTAAGGACAATATATTTTTAATAGTGGAATGCAGCCATCTGCTTAGCATAGTATCTGGGAGATCGTATAGGTTATGCTGAACTTGCACAAGAGGTGAGCTGGGATTTTTCCAAGAGCATGTCAGAGTTTTGATAGTCAGCACGTGTAATAAATTATAAAGCAACGTGCTACTATTCCCATAGCTTACCAATTGATCAATCTGACTGGTAATTTAAAGAATCTGATTTGATTTCTTCTCTTCTTATTTTTAGTAATATCTTCAAGGGGTCAGCAGTTTGTATGTACAGCATGACTGATGTGAGGAGAGTATTTCTTGGTCCCTATGCCCACCGAGATGGCCCAAACTACCAGTGGGTTCCCTTCCAAGGGCGAGTGCCATATCCACGGCCAGGAACTGTAAGTACCCTATGAAATCTACTAATTTGAAAGGAGAAAACTATGGAAAATATTTTCACACGTTACACAGTCCTTGAGCTCAGACCCAAGGTAGAAACTTAACAAGATAATGACACAGACAGAGTGGCAGAAGGGAAAGTTAACACATGCTCTAGGTCCAAAGTTTAGTGATATTCTTGTAAATTATGAAGCCACAATGTCTGTGATCTTGTTTCATTTGGGCTTTCATTTTGGCATTTATATTAATTTCAAAAAGTTTGAGCAATAGCTGCAAAAATTTGCTGAAAGTCAAATGTGTAATAAATTCAGTGTAGAGTCTTGCATGTGGGGAGGAACAACTGTATGCATCAGTACAGGTTGGGGAATGACCTGCTGGAGAGGAGCTCTGCAGAGAAGGACCTGGGGGTCCTGGTGGACAACAGGTTGGCCATGAGCCAGCAGTGTGCCCTCGTGGCCAAGAAGGCCAATGGGATCCTGGGGTGCATTAAAAAGAGCATTGCCAGCAGGTCAAGGGAGGTGATCCTCCCTCTCTACTCTGCCCTGGTCAGGCCTCAGCTGGAGTACTGTGCCCAGTTCTGGGCTCCCCAGTATAAAAATCAAGGACCTCCTGGAAGGAGTCCAGCAAAGGGCCACAAAGATGATAAAGGGCATGGAGCATGTCCCTTATGGGGAAAGGCTGGGTGATCTGGGTCTGCTCAGCCTTGAGAAAAGAAGATTGAGAGGAGATCTTATCAATGTCTACAAATATCTGAAGTGTGGAAGGCAAATGGACATGAGCAATCTCTTTTCAGTGGTGTTTGGGGACAGGACAAGGGGAAATGGCCACAAAGTGGAACATAGGAAGTTCTGCACCAATATGCAGAAGAACTTCTTCACGAGGTGGGTGATGGAGCACTGGAACAGGCTGCACAGGGAGATTGTGGAGCCTCCTTCCATGGAAATACTCAAGAGGCATCTGAACACCTACCTGTGCTACCTGCTGTAGAGAAGTGCTTTGGCAGGGGGGTTGGACTCGATGATCTCTAGAGGTCCCTTCCAACCCCTACAGTTCTGTGATTCTGTGATGCTGTAATTCTGTCCTTGGAATTTGTATTTGTTCCAAAAACTGGCTGAACCATTCTTGGTGAGAATGAACAGAAAACATAGCATCTGCCTGGCTATTAAGAAATATTAACTTGTTCACAACATTCAGTCTGGTAAAGTAAGATATTTCTGTAATGGATGTCAGAGCGACAATAATAATTTCATAACTTCCACTGAAATTTCTTTTTAATCCATGTTCTACCTTGTGTTTCTAGTTTATGAATGACTAAAATATTAGTGTACATAAAGCATACATACTTACAACTCCCAACTGATGTCGTCTCATGCTAGAAATATTTCACTGCCTCTATGTTGCCACTAATCCACAAAGATAGGGCATTTATGAGAAAATAATTAATTGTATATATTCAGATAGCTCCTTAGTTGCTATAAGTCATCTTGGCCCATTTAAATTCTGAAATATCATTACTGAAGATAAAGCAAACCATACACAGAAGCATAAATTGAAATAAAAGTAATATATCTGTGTAAAATTTCTTAAAAAGTGTTCTTAAATACAAGGCAGAAAACAATCTAGGAATATATTTGATCCTTTTTATTTTAAATCATCTATTTTCTGCCTTTGTCAAGTACATTTTTAAATTGTTATTTCAAACCTGATCTTTCAAATGATTTCCAAAAGCTGGGCAATACATACACTTAGGCTACTGAAAATGACTTCCTAAGTTAAATAAAACAGTGGGTCCGTGGCAGCTAGATTACCCAGCACTCCCCATTCCCTCTGCTAAAGGGGTTGCTAGTTCCGAAATTAAAAGATAGGCTCTGCAGCATAGGAGCTGTTTTATTTCTTATCTGATGTTAAACTTCTTTTTTTTTTTTTTTTTAATTACCTGGATCACACTGAAAGTAATGTCTCCTATTTATTTCCATGAAAACTACAACAGATACAAAGAGCACAGTAACACTGTTTGATAGAGGAAATTGTCAGCTACAAAACACTATTTTTCAGCACAGTCACCACCATTATCTATGTATTTTTGTCAGCGATGAACAAGACTCACATCTGTCAGTGAGCTTCACTTTCGTACCTAGGAAGATCATGGAACAGATCCTCCTGAAAGACATGTTAAAGCGCATAAGGATGAGCGGGTGATCCGAGACAGTCAGCATGGCTTCACCAAGAGAAAGTCATTCCTCACCAATCTGGTGGCCTTCTACGACTGAGTGATGGCATCAGTGGACAAAGGGAAGGCAACTGATGTCATCTACCTGGACTTGTGCAAGGCCTTTGACACGATCTCTCACCACATCCTTATCTCTAAGTTGGAGAGATGTGGATTTGAAGGGGGGAGTATTTAGTGGATAAGGAATTGGTTGGAAGGCCACAGCCAGAGGGTTGTGGTCAGTGGTTCTATGTCCAGGTGGACGCTGGTAATGAGCAGTGTCCCCCAGGGGTCTGTCTTGGGACTGATGTTCTTTAACATCTTTATCAATGACATAGATGATGGAATTCAGTGCACCCTCAGCAAGTTTGCTGCTGACACCAAGCTGAGTGGTGCAGTTGACATGTTAGAAGGAAGGGATGTCATCCATAGAGACCTTAACAAACTCAAAAGGTGGGCCTGTGTGAACCTAATGAGGTCCAACACAGCAAAGTGCAAGGTTCTGCACTTGGGTCAAAGTAATCCCAGATATGTATACAGACTGGGAGAAGAACTCCTTGAGAGTAGCCCAGCTGAGAAGGACCCAGGTGTCCTGATGGATGAAAAACTGGACACGTGCCAGCAGTGTGCTCTTGCAGCTCGGAAGGCCAATGGTATCCTGGGCTCCATCAGAAGAGGGGTGTCCAGCAGGGACAGGGAAGTGATTGTCCCTCTGTATTCCACCTTCATGAGGCCCCCTCTAGAGTACTGCATCCAGATCTGGGGCCCCCAATACAGGAAAGATGTGGAGCTTTTGGAGAGGGTCCAGAGGAAGGCCACAGAGGTGATCAGAGAGCTGGAGCACCTTCCATAAGAGGACAGGCTGAGGGAGCTGGGCTTATTCAGCCTGGAGAAGAGAAAGCTGTGGGGAGATCTCGTTGTAGCCTTCCAGTATTTAAAAGGAGCTTATAAACAGGAGTGAAATCAACTTTTTGCAAGGGTAGATAGTGACAGGGCAAGGGGGAATGGTTTTAAGTAGAAGGAGGGAAGGTTTAGATCGGATGTCGGGAAAGTTCTTTACCGAGAGAGTGTTGAGGTGCTGGAGCAGGCTGCCCAGAGAGGTTGTGGCTACCTTGTCTCTGGACGTGTTCAAGGCCAGGTTGGATGGGATCCTGGGCAACCTGATCTAGTAATAGATCTGGAGGTTGGCAGCCCTGCCTGTGGCAGTGAGATTGAAACTTGATGATCTTTGGGGTCCCTTCCAACCCTGGCTGTTCTATGATTCTATGATTCTGTGAAAGCCCTGCATGCTGTGCTTGTAAAAGTCTGCATCAAGGAAGCTGCTGCACTGTCTTTGTCATCACTGCTGAAACACATCACCCACTGCCTCACTGTGCTGACATCCACTGTTTGTTCTCTATAAATGTTCATTAAGTGTCAATGAATTTCAATGGGTGCAATCTTTACTGCATGGAGGAATTCAATGACACACCGTTGCTTCATAGGCAATTCCATGTGGGATGTCATTTTGTCAGACTGCCCCTCTGCTGCCATCTGTTGCGCACTAACAAACTGTAACAGGGTACTGATGGGAGGGTTCAACCTTTACTGCCTTTCCATCAACATCTGCCTCTGACATTGTCGATTAACATAATAAAATAGGAGGCATTACTTTCAGAGCAACCCTCATAATTACTATCATTAACACTACTATATCATTTTTTTTAAGTAGAATTTTTTTACATCCCTCTGTGAAATGAGAATGACTTTTTGTTTGTTTGTTTTTTCCCTATGATAGGAAAATAGTTATGTATACCTTCTCTGGCTACCTTCTCAGAGCAGATTTCACTCTTACAATTTCACCGCAATATACCTATACCAGGATTCACCAAGAGCATGTAAAGATTTTGAAGTTTCTTTAAAAACAACTTTGTTACCTAGGAGTGAATGTAACCCCCAAATTTTACATAGCCCTGCTGTCACATCGTGTAGTTTCAGAGTGACAGTGTAAATGATACTAACAAAAGAGTGACTGAGGCCATCAGTTTCTACTAATACACTGCCAGTTGTTCTAATCCTGGTGTCTACCACTTTGAAAAAGATTTTTTGTTCTTGTAGTTACTGAAATCATTCTCTTGTATTAGTAGGACAAAAATGAACTGACTGAAACAGAGCTTTTTTTTTCTGTAAAGTGATAAAATGGAATACATTTTCAATGCCTTTGAAGATCTGTTGAGAATAGAGAGGAAGGATTTTTGAAGTTCCTTTAGATGTCAGCTTCCTTTTCCAAGAAAAAGGAGAATGGGAGGGAGAAGCAACACCTGAGCTTCTTACAGTGTTTCAGTTCCAGCTCTCGCTGTAGTTAAACTGTGTTGAATTATCTGAGGAATTTCATAGGTGAGGTTCCAATAAACTTCCTGAGCATCTGGTAACTTGTCCACCCTGAGCAAAAAAAGGGAGAATTAATGTTCTTTTAAAAAGTCAGAAAACTTTGTAAGCAATTCTACATCAGCTTCATATTTAACAAAGAAGTTGCCAGGATTTTTCCTTTAAACTCTGGAATTTTATTTATCTATTTACTCTTTCGCCATTATTTGAGAGAGGAGAGAGGATTTTTATATACATCAAATCTTTTCATGAATTCATATTAACTTTATGCAAATTCAGATACAGAGTTCAAATTTTCTCTATTTTATGATGCCAAGATTCTATTTTCAAAGCCCTTTTGGTTCCTACCAAAATGTAACCTTTGCTTTCGTGTGTTGGATTCCCAAATAGATCAGTTAGGGCATGGCCTAGTCAACTTTTTCTAACTTATCAAAACCCCTGACATAGTGTATTGGAAACCAACAATTGGACGTAGATACTAAGCACAAGAGCTCAGTTGATTCCAAGATAAGCTCATTTCTCCAACCTTTATCAGAATATTTGTATTCATGAATGACTTTTGACTCCTAGAAACTATTTCCTTGTTATCAGTGGAATCTGTCAGGTGTATAAACACAAGTTCTGAAGAACCACCTTGCCAATTTTCTTGAGTTAGACTCACTGATATCAAAAAGCAATCTTGCCATTAGCACCAAAGATAAAGTCTTTGCTGTCCGTCCTGGCTTTGTGACCACAGCTTACGTAAACATGACAAGAATTTCCTCCTCAGGACACCTCAGATTCTGTGTGGGCTGAAATTCCTCTGCAAGTAATTTGGACTATGAAGAGGCTAAATCACCTATTGATTGTGCCCATTTCACTCCATTGACAAGGGAAGGGTTACAGCAAATAGGTATTGTTTTCACCTTAGCCAGTTTTCTAATGTGGGGTGGGATTCTAATGTGTAGTGTTGGTAATATACTTCAGATTTCCGATACAAAGGCACAAAGTTTTTTTCTTTTATTCTCATAAAAGAGCATCCAAGCAGTAACCTGGCTCTCAGAATCAAGAGTCTTATTTAAACGTACAGAATTTTGACACTAATTTTTTATGTGATTGTTTATGTGATTTTCCTGCATAAAATATACCTTGGTCAAGATTGTTGCTGGTGAAATTCTTTGTTAGAAAATGGGCCAGAAAATTAATATTGAAGCAATTAAAATACAGCTGAACTGGATTTATTTAAAATTGAAATGAATATTCATTTACTATTTTGTTCACTGGTTTCCCAGCTGTAGTTAACAATACTTAGTTCTTGTGTAGTGATTTTTATCCTTAGAACACTTTCAATATATTATCCAATTAATCATTATCTAATTAATCTGAGTAATTAGTATTGAACTGTAGTTAGAATATTAATCAAGATGTAAAGCAAACTTAGAATTGAATTGTGGAATTTTAAACATAATTTTCCAGACAGACAGCAGTTTGACCAATAAAAAAGCATATCTGATTTTATCTTAGTAATATTTCAGCATGAGAGAGAAAGAACATATTGTATTGAAAAGGCTGTAAAATATTGATGCAATAAAGTAGATAACTAACCTGCTTTCTGCTAAGTCTGCTCCATATTCATTAATCAAATATCTTGCGTTCCTCCCGTATCATATAATGGAACAAAATGCTGGGATTTGCTTTCTAACAAATATACCAAAATGTACTTTATATGTACATGCTCAATGCATCTCTTTGCTGGGTATAACAACTCCTCTCTTTGACAATATTGATTTTTTAAGTTCATTTCTGATTAATTATTAATAATTTGCATCAAGGTGAAAGCAAAGACAATTGATTTCTTCTGCTTAGCATCTGAAAGGTCGGCATTCTTGTTTAATAAGGTGTTGTTCTCTAGGTTTTTACTTTAATTGGAAGGTATTCTTTATATATATATTAAGATAAACTATCTAGGGCTGCTGCTTGAATTTCAAGTTCATGTACTGCAAGTGTACTCATTGTCAAGCGTGTTTTAGAGTCATATATTTTAAATATGTATCTGTGGAAAGACTAGCAGTAGGGAACAATAAGTTCTCAGCTGAGTACACTTGAACTAGTGATTTAATACCATTGTGGCTCATTTTCTTCATCCATTAAACAATACTAAAATATTATTAAATGGTTATTTTAAAGCAACCTCTAATTACTCATAAAATACTTACAAATTTTACAGAAGAGACGGGGCAAATGGTGGTGGTCAGCCACGATCCTTGAATATTCCCGTAGGAAAATGAGAGAGATGGAAATGGAGGAATATTTCTGTGGACACAAAAGCCATAGTCTTATCTCTCCTTCCCTTTTCATCTTCTGCTTTTTCCTCACATTGGAAGAATGGTGAAAGGGCCCTCCTGCATTCCACGGATTACAGACGAAAACTAACTGGCCGACTGAAGCTGTATAAGGTGGCAAAGGATCTCTATTGTAAAGAGGGATTTATTTTATACTTTGTGGTTTATGTAAGTAGGGTTAAATTGTGCCTACGCTCTCCATTTACAATAAATGGAACCCACGATGTAGCTCATTTATAGATATATATGCTATAGACATCATATTTAGTCACATTAGTCAAATTCTTTGCTAACTGCACTAATTAGAATATCTGTAGAGATATCTGGATCTGTGTTATCAGGACTACATGGATGACACAAGCTTGTTGAGATGATGAAGAATTTAACATTCAGCATTTGAGGGTTTGATTCCTAAGAGAGGAATTGATTGAACCTGGAACAGGTTGCCTGAAGATGTTATGGATATCCCATCCTTGGAGGTGTTGAAGGCCAGATTGGATGGAGCCCTGAGCAGCCTGATCTAGTGGGTGGCGGCCCTGCCCACATCAGGGGGTTGATACTAGATGATCTTTAAGTTTCCTTCGAACCTACGCCATTCTATGATTCTACCACTTCCAGTCAACTTCAGAAGAAAATACTTTGAAATTAAATGGGAGCAAAATGATTAATTATCAAATTGGTATAGAAAACCAAATACTGAAATTACTTGATTTATACTGAAAAATTTTAGAAAATTCAGGATTTGTTCCTTCTGCTAATTAAAGATTAATACTAATCAGTGAATGAGTGAAAATCTACAAATGTATCCCTTGTCATGCTTATTTATAAAATGAAGAAGTTGGAATGATTGTTATGAAATGGATTTTATTACCTTTCTATTCTTCAGTATTAAATTGCAAAATACTTCCTTTTATTTCCAGTGTCCCAGTAAAACATTTGGAGGCTTTGATTCCACCAAGGACCTTCCTGATGAAGTAATAACATTTGCAAGAAGTCATCCAGCCATGTACAATCCAGTATTCCCCATCAACAACCGTCCAGTTATGATCAAAACGGATGTAGATTACCAGTTCACACAGATAGTAGTAGATCGAGTAGATGCAGAAGATGGTCAATACGATGTGATGTTCATTGGCACAGGTGAGAAGCTTTGAGTCCATGCTGTGTGTTCTTCCTAACCTTAAAAAGGCATAGATCAGATAAAATTTCATGCTTTGAAAGACAGAACACTGAATTATATTCCAGTGTTTACCCATGAAAATCTGGGGCAAGATTCAAAACTGTGTGTGGGGAAGCCTTTGTTAAATGCATTTGTTACAGGTTCAGGCCATGGCCTGCATAGCTTAATTCTTTAGGAGCCTTGCCAGCTGGACTAAGATCAAACTACTCTCTTTTCAACTACTGTTATTTGGGAATTTTATTAGAAATATTTTGCCTTATTAATTATAATTCAGTATTAAAACAGAGTTTTTGAGGTGCACATTTTGAAGCACATCATAAGAAGCATTAATATGAATGAGGCAAGTTTCCAGGTAAGGGAAGTGTCTTGTGTGCCTTTCAAATATTTTAACTATTGCTTTAAGATGCCCGTATCTTTAGCCAGAAGAGTACATTGTTTTACCTAAGATACAGATATCTAGCACATTAAATGTGTTTTCAGAAGAGATAGTATTTAAATAGAAACATGGTACCCTTTCCAAAGCATTGTAGAATGATACAGCTTGAGCACTTTTGTCAAAAGTGGAAATATGCACTTAGAGAAGACAATTTTCCCAGAAAGGTAATAATGAGAAATAACAGCAGCAAGCAATTAGCTGGTTTGCATTTGCTTTTATCTTGTGGTTTCCAAAGACCTTTGCTGATTAGTTGTTTGTGGATCTGCTTCTTCAAGTTTGAAGATTTTCCATTAGTTGGCTGATGTTTCAGTAATGTTGAATAAAAGTATTTCAAACTTTTACCGAACATAATTGCTAATAATTAGACATTAGCACCATGAATTCAAACTAAAACAATTCTCAAACCGTTTCTTTTCAGCTTTGGATTAAAACATATCTGTCTATTTCTCTGAGTTATAGCAATCCAATTTCTGACTTCTGTACAGTTCTGGTATTCTAGACCTGGAGTCAGATTTCCAAAGCAATAAATCTCAAGGTCTCTTTCATGTTGATGTCTGAAATACATTATGAGAAAACTGAGATCTGTTGAAGCTTTGTTTACCAAACACGCTGTGTGTATAGCAGTTCAGAATATATACTGCAGGAAGTGTAGCTCTGCAGAAAGAGCTCCAGCTCTTTAAAGTTGCGAAATGAGTTATTAGACACTAGTGTTACAATATGTTCTTGCATAAAACATCAAAAAGTAGTTTCATATGATTTTACACAACACGTATTTTTCCATCACACATTAAATGGTTTAATGCAATCTACAATTGGCAATGCGTCATGTCTTTCAGCAAGTCTTCCTATGACTTGATTCAGTCCACAAAAGTATTAATGGCAATACTCCCCTTGGCTGTGGCATGAGGAAACAAGCACTTCAGCACCAAGTCTAAGACACTGAACAAACTTAAGGAGGTGATTTATATCTACATCTTGAGCAGAAGAGGTGGCATTTATCTCACAGAGAAATGGCATGCAGTATAAGAAAGATGCCTTGATTTCTGCAAGTGAGAGAGATAAATGCTTCCAGAGAGAGATTCATAGCACTTTCTTAGAGACCTCTATTAGAGTATGACAAACAGTTATGCAAAGTTCCTGTTAGTTTTCAAACAGTGCAGGAAGACTTGCTTAAAGGTGAGATATAACTTTTAGACAGTTATCATTTTGTATAGTGGTTCTTATCTAAATCAGTCAAGCAAGGTATCATTCTAAGAAACCTCAATAAAAGAAGCCTCTTACCTATGAGTTAGGAATGTAGGCACACACTTAGTTTTATAAGCCACTAACATTCAAGTGTGTGGTGAGCCTTCTGGATCGCGTCCAACACTGCTGCTATTTGTACTCAAGAACTGTAAGAAAAATATTGAAAGGTTATTACTTACACTTGTCAAAAGAGATTTCAGCACCAAAAACACAGGTTTGTGAGTAGAGAGTGTTACTGCTTCTTGAAATATTACCTTTGTCAACAGAAATTGCTCTTTTTCCAGCGGGTTACACTCTCATGGGACAAGAATAGCATTAAAACGGTCATGTTTAGAGCTGAGGTGTAAAAAGGATGCTCTGAGCAAACTGGCCTTATTGCTGTTTTCAGTTTGAGTAAAGGACATCCTCCATAAAGGGGCAAAATGAAAGAGGCAGAACTAAGGTCCTGTCTGCTTTGTTGGCACGAGTCTACAGTGAGCTGACTGGTCAAAGCAAAAGAAACCAGAAACAGATACACAATCAATGCATATTACACGTTCCCCAAGCAAAGAACAAAACAGAGAGCAGTTTAGAGACCCTAGTCACAGTGTAATTTCCTATTTGGTGACCTGAACATATGACAAAAACAGAGTCGATCTCTCTGGGATATGACTGGATTTTTCTGTGTACATCTGTCCCATCAGATTAGATATGTACATTTATCTGTATTTTCCCATTGCTCTTGCAGAAATCTACATTATTCCCACATGCTGCTGAACTTCAGTATGTTGAGGAAATACTTCTTTTTGCTTTTGTTTTCATTGAATAAATGATGATAATTGAACACAACATAATTAATAGCCATCCAATGTGGTCACATTTTCCTTTCCTGTCCGTGAAATCTTCAACCAAGCAGTTTCTTTCCCACTGTGATTGTACCAGTGTGTTTCACAATGGAAATAAAATCATATCAGAATGCTTGAAATTATATCAGAAAAAAACAGGATTTAAGATATGCACTTAATGCATATCCTGAGTGTCTGATGTGTGGGATCATTTGGCACAGTCAAAGCATATCTGTCAGTAAAGCAAATTAATAGCAGTAATCTTATCTTACTCAGCAGAGCCTATTGATCCTAAATGAGAAACCTGAATCCATTTGTGTGAAACTGTTTGAAACACTGCTCTGTAAAACTTGATCAAGAACTGAGATAAAGCTCCTCTTTGGTACCTCATGGAAACCAGAGTTGCCATGGTGATTATCTCTGACCTTTGAGGCTTTCCCTAGAGTCAAGTCCCTGTGATTGTTGCAGAATCCACTTAAAACTCCAACCTGTATTTTGAAACAATGTTTTGTTGGGAATTCATGTCTATTCAATGCCCCACTCATGTCCGCAACTTCAGTTGTACTATTTTTTCAAAAATGTCCCTATATTTCTGGAATACGGAATTTGATGGGCTGTGACTGAGGCCAGACATAGCCCAACATAGAATACAGCCATGATAAATTACTACGCTGTTATATTTATTAGATCACAGTTCTCTCTTTTACCCATACAATATATTTTCCTCAAAACCACATTCAACAAATTATCAAGAAAATAAAGGAAATGAATGCATCCATTATATTACAAATGTAATTAATTTTAAATTATCTGTTGTTCTGCATTAATCTGTTTTTAGAAATGTTGTATTAATGTTCTTGTTTTAATGTTCATATTGCACTTATTCTGCAGTGTTGCGTTTCTTGATCTAAATAACTTCAATTTGTAGCAGTAACTATAGTGAAAACCACTTCCAAAGCAACTTATCTAGTATCTTTTACTATCTTGATTTGTACATGCAGTTGCCTGAGTAAAAAGTGTTGGTTTTTTTAGAAAGAATTATTTTTTTGCTTTTCTTTTAAAGCGGAAATAATGAATTTGTGATGAATGAAAGAAAAGCTTGTGGTAGATCTCTTCTTTCTCAGCTTCTGAAAACACAAAAGTTCATATAAAGAAATACCAGGATTTCCTCATGAAATCTTGACTCAACTCATAAAAATGGCATTTTTATACCATTTAATCTGCTTCTATTTTACCTGCATTTTTCAGTTTAGAAATGATGTTATCATCTTTTTCATCAAAAGTTTCAAGATACACACATATATATAGAATGTGCTTTGACTTTGTGTATTTATAACTAAACGCTCTTTTGTAGAATGCTGATCTTTATGGTTACGTTATTTCAAGAATTTTATCCATTTAAAAATACCTCATGTTTTCCTAAACTATAAATGATACAGAATGCATAATAGGAAACATCTTTAAGGGTGTAGTTGTTATTCTTATATTTACATGGAACTATACTTTATTGCTTAAAAAGAAAAGACATTCAGAGTTGTTTCCATTTCAGAGAGTCTGCAACAATGTGTACCAACCTAGAAATGATCTCTTTGTCCCCCCCTGGAGATTCTTTTAATGAAAACAAATAAATAAATCACAGATGCAGAAGCTGTAAAGCAGAGATGGCCTTAAGTTGCAAACCATATTCACAAAACCAAAGGCTGTAGTTCTGGAATTTCAAGTCTTTGCCCTGTTCACATCAAAAACAATTGAAAAATTCCCAAGACTGTAAATGAATAGAGTGCTAAACTGCTGGCACACACCTATTTCTGATGCTGAAGAAACAAGTTGTATTTCTTTTACCTCTCAGTGAAGACTAGTATATAAGTCACAGAGAAATATGCATGCTTTAAGGGGCTTATACATCTTAGGTACTTTGTTTGACACAGGGAAGATTGCATGTACTTAAGAGATCTAACAGGTTCATCTGCCTAACAACGTCTGTCCAGATGTTTCTATATCCGTACTAAGCCTTCTGACAGCATCTTCACGTGCATTTTAAGAATGACAAACATAATACTTCAAAATGGACAATAATACATTGTTGGGTAAATTTAGTGCATTTCCTTCCTCAATTAAATGATTGAAACATGTCACTTTGTTGACATTTAAATAGTATTTCAGTCCTGCTCTTGCTTAAGTAGATAGATTAGTATTTGTCTTCTTGTTACTTTTGCTGAATTTTGATATTTAAAAATTACAGTGAAATGCTCTACTGCAATTCAATGTTTTCCCAGGTTATTTTAAACAACGTTTGGCATTTAAAAACAAGTGTGCAGTGATATATGTGGCTTCACAATCCTTATATGTGAAATGATTATATACAAGAATCTCTGGCTGCTCTGAAGTGGAAGTACAATTCTTAAGCACCTGAAAACATTTTTTTTTTTTTCCTTTTCAAGATACTGGAACAGTTCTTAAAGTGGTTTCAATTCCTAAGGAGACTTGGCATGAATTAGAGGAAGTCTTGCTGGAAGAAATGACAGTCTTTCGGGTAAGTGCATCTAAATTTCAAGTGTCAGGCTGTCGATTTCTCTGTGGACAGCTGCAAACTGAACTTCTTGCAGTCTAGCCAAGGAATAACCTGGCATAGCCCTCTAATTAGGTTGTCATTTACAAACCCAGACACTAGTCAAAATAAACTTTGAAACCTTCAGTGCTAGCTGGAGGTTAATGATGAAAAATTTGGTATTCTAAGCTCTTGTTTTGTGGTTTAAAACATAAATGAGTATCTGTGAATCTTAGAAACACTATATACTGTAGTTATATGTACAAGCTTGGCAATAATGCCTGTCTCTTTTCTTCCACAGAGATACACAATAGAAGAATTGTATAGATGCATAAAAGCTTAACACTATTTATATTATCCGCGTAACATAATTCTAGGAAGATGCTTCAGGAAAAACATTGTTCTACACTGTTTTCTTATGTTTAATAATCTCAGAAACAAACTGTTCATATTTTCAAAGGTGACTTGAGAGCTTTATTTTCAGAGTTTGACACAAAGACGCCATAAACACTCCCTACTTGTTAACACTTTTTTGTGAAAATAAATCTCTTCCAGCTTTCCTGTCTGAGCCACCTAAAAAATACGGCATCATATAGGCACTCCTGCAAGTTGAGGCCAAGTAAACCTTTGAAACGCTTTCCAGAGAGATCCCAGGGATGTCTTACATTTTGTACACAACAACAAATCATTTACATTCCCTGTGTTATTCTTTTTGTCACTGCTGTTTTATGTCACTGTTTAACATGCCCCAGGCCTTAGTGGTGCTGATACCTGGCCAAGAGCATCAAGTTGATCTGACAAGCATGAAGATGACGTGTGTGGTGGGCGAGCCCCACATCACACGGTGTCACTGCAGATGTTCTGCCAAAGGCTGTACTCAGAACTAGCCACCTACTACACCCACTTCGCTTTATCTTTGCTTTCTGAACAGACACAACATACCAAAAAAGAAGTTAATATATGTATATTTTCTATGATTTTCTGTCCCTCTATCTATATATACATCTCCATATACATTGCATTGGCCTTTACTAGTACCAATCTTATACAAAGGCCGCTGTTTTGAGCCCTGAAAGGATGTATACTTTTGTTTCTAAGACCCATGGGCAGACTTTTTTTCTTTCATTCTTTTTTTTTTTCTTTTTTAATAATAAAGTAGAAACTATGAGTAGAAAATGAGACAAGTAATTTGTGATTACCAGCTTTTTTCTTTGTTATATACGTAAAAGTCATTACATTAATGGAGGGTAATTT
This sequence comes from Penelope pileata, assembly GCA_013396635.1. Taxonomy (NCBI): domain Eukaryota; kingdom Metazoa; phylum Chordata; class Aves; order Galliformes; family Cracidae; genus Penelope; species Penelope pileata. Next base: position 92,747 of record WBMW01004180.1, read on the forward strand.
GGCAATTGTTGATAATATGTGAGTCTCTCCCCTGATTCAAGTAGAAGTGCCAAATTAAGGAGAATAAAGAAATACAAAAGTGAAGGAAAGGAGATAAATGAAATTAGAGTTTTATTTCAGAAAAAATTTATCGAAGTACTATGGATAATGGCAAAGTCAAATCTGGTGAATTACTTTACATATGTATTTATTAACTACACAAAAAAAATTTTGGTCTTTTGATTTTCTTGAAATCTCATTTATCTCCTTATGCATACATTTAAGCCTTTAAGAGGTCATTAACATACTTCAGTGCAATAAGCAGAATTTGTGTACATAAGATATGGATATTTCATAGAGAATTTGCAACAGATTTTAAATGTACTTTAACCAAATGTAAGTTTTCTTTAGTTTCAGAAGTCTATGAGCATGAAAATGAGTGTATTTCATTACTGAAACTGTAATGCGTTGAATACAATGCTTTTCATTTATAACTCCATCAAACTGAAAGTCTTTCATATCTGCTACATTGATAACAAATTCCTCTTTTAATACCATTTGTGCAGTATTTCTCTGAACAGCTGAGAAAACAAACCCATGAGTTCAATTTTCATTCAAATGTTACACTTAATTGATACTTTCTAATATAAGATCTATTACCCTACTTGGAAAGGCAGGTCCACATCCACTGACCTATATCAAATTCTCTCAGGATAAGCAAGTTAAAGGCTATACAAGTACAAAAGCTTAGTAATAACTTTTTTAATTTACATAACCAAAAGCATGATGTGTGAGATCAGTAGTAAATTTTTAGATGAAATAAAGTTCATAGAGCACTGACTTCATTTAAGCAACTAAACATGTCTAAAACGTGTAAATAATACACTTTTAATATACTTTTTATACTTTTAATATTCTTGCTGAATTAAATACTTGCTACAATATTTTCTGTAAGGAAGTAGATACCAGTTTGGCATCAGTTTGGTACAGGTAACTGTAACTAAGAGTAGGCACAGCTAGGAGAGGAGTAATAATGGATATTCAAACAATAAAAAAAACCCTTGTCTGTTTTTGTTCTGAATTTTGCGAATATAAGTATCATATTTTGTATGTGAATAGTGCAGTATAGACAATAAGATTATGCTTGTGATAACAGCTTGTTCTTACAAATAAGATATTGCAGGAATGTTTCTTTTCCACCTTGATATGATTAAAGGATATTGTTTACTTCAGTGTTAAAATCTTAAATATATATTATCTACATATTTTGATGCAGACATTATTATTTTCATATTTTCTGGGAGATTCTTTAAATAGACCTTAATAGTAGGCGCATAATCAGATTTCAGGATGTGAAACTAGTAATAAAGTAATTGCCTTGAAACTGTAAGTCATAAGAAATGGTACGCCTATAATCATCAATAGCAATCAAAGATGTATACGGATGTGTATATGCATTGTAATTCACTTATAAGTAAAAAATATACCACTGCAAAGGACAACAAGAAGCACCATTCCTAAAGAATGTCTAGTTTCAGGTTTTCTAAGTTAGGCAAAGAGTGTTCTGGCAGAAATTCTATTATTATACTCATTTTATATTTAAACTCCTTTTTTTTTTTTCTCTTAGGAACCCACTGTTATTTCAGCAATGAAGATTTCCACAAAACAGGTATGCACAAACTTTAAATCACTTTTAAATATTTATTGGTCTCTGTCTTTCAGACAATAACTTGGCAGTCAGTAGAGATATACATTAGTTACAGAAGCAGCACCCTTTACATAAACATCAGTAGTTTCTCAGGAAAATGTAACATGCAAAGCCAGTAGGAAAAACCTAGTTTGTGTTGCTAGTAAGGTGAAAACTAAACAAACTAATCAGCTTTCTGGATGCTCTCAAGAAAAGATTCCACATTATTGAATGTTCTTATGATACAGAAACTGTTCTAAAGGAGTGTCTAAACTTGGTACCTTGCTTTAATGGGACTAGTGTCTACTCTCGGTACTATTAGCAGCAAGATCAACCAACTCCAATGCTATAAATGGAAATTCAGTTCACACGGCAGAGATTCTTGGCTCTGGATAGACATGGAAGTTACACTGAAGAAAAGTATCACCAGAAGAGGTTATCACCAGAACCACTTCTGGTCCCCTCAGGAAAGAGGTAATGGAATATAAATCAGCACAGGATAAGCACTAGGATGAATAATGTGCAGAATGGCTTCTCTGTGAGAAGACATTAAGTATATGAAGACTTTTCAGTCTGTAAATTGGTACAGTCTACAAACAGGCAGGGACACCATGCTAAGGACTATACGATACAGCATGGTAAAATCATGAGTTGTATGGCTTCTGTTCTCCCCAAAAGTTAATCAGACAGCTATATGACACAAGCAAAAGAAGGTACCTTGCAACACAACATATTCTGTGGAACTGACCATAGCATACAGTTTTGCAGATACTTCAGTGGCTTAAAAAAGTGATTAGAGTCAGTGTTGAGAGAATACACCGAGCAGCATTGAGGGTAACCATACCGCTTCTGCTTCAGGTAGCCCTTAAGATTCTGCTTGTTGTAGACTAGGGCAACTTAGTCTACATAAACTAGATGTGTACCTATTCAATTCAAAATAAGTAAGTATACAAATAAAGAAATATTCTTCAAATACCAGCAACTTGTTCACACTCCATGAATATCATTGTCAGTAAAAAAGAGATTCAGTATTAATCGCAGGATAGGATGCATAAAAAGTTTTATGTATATTAAATAAGATTAAGCTAATTCATTTACTTCTCTTTCGACATTGAATAGGATCCAATGTTCAGTTTGAAAAGCTGCTTATTAGTCTCAGAATTTACTGCATACAGGAAAGACTGAATATATTCATGTATTTGACAGAAAATATTTTGTTTGGGGCCACTTTTCTGACATAGTTTATGAGTTAAAACAACAAAAATGGCAGAACATCAACAGAGAAAGTACCGTTGAATACTGGGTTGTTTGAAAACAAACCTGTCAAGTTGTATATTCAAGGGATGCTCCGAAAGTAGCGCCTCCTGTGTTTATTATGTTGGCCCACAATGCCAGAGGCAGATGTTGGTGGTATAGCAGTAGAGGTTGAACCATCTCACCAATATTCCATTAAATTTTGTTGCTGTGCAACAGATGGCAGCAGAAGGACAGTCTGACACATTACATCTGACATAGAAGTGGTATGAAGTGGTGTGGAATTAAATGGAAGTGGTATGGGAATGAATTCCTCCACAAGAAAAAAATTGTACCCATTGACATTCATCAAGCATTGGTGAATATTCACAGAGACCAAACAGTGGATGTTATCGCAGTGAAAGTTGGACTGCATGGGCAACATTTATCTGTCAACAATACTATAATAGCAGCTGTGAAACAGCAGATCACCTTCGCTATTGCACATATTTACTAGTGCAACACGAAGGCTCTTCTTCATTGCTTCATTGCTGGGGAAAATGCATAGCTAATGGCTGTGACTGTGCTGAAAAATAGTGCTTTGTAGCTGAGAATGAGTTCTATCGAATAGTGCTCTTGTGCTCTTTGTATCTGTTGTAGTTTCCATGGAAATAAATAGGATACATTGTTTTTGGAGTGACCATATGTTCTCTTCATACCAAAATGCTCTGCTTTGGATTGTTTTTATAAGTACATTCCCTTCAATCAGCGAATCATGGTTGATAATGGGACATGCGTTTTAGTGCAATCTCTTCTTCAAATCATCTTTAGTTATTCAGGAGAGATTATGATTTTCCATGAGTCTTTTGAAAACAAATGTACACTACTAAAATTGTCTAAATCTAAAAAAGAGAATAAAACACAAGTTATTCTGGCAAAGTTAAGCTCATGAAAAATCAACCAGCCTCAGGCTAAAAATGACAGTGTGAAAAGCTTGTGGCAGTCTCTTTATATATCAAAGTGTTTGGCAACGTGTTTCCATTTTATATTTATGATTTCAAAATACTGTAGTTTTATAATTCACTTTATTCATTGTTTTTTGATTAGCAGGGTGTTTTTCATATAAACAACATGATAACTATGCATGTAGAAAGCAGAAGCATAAAATATAAACAGTGAAATCAGCACGTACTGTTGAATACTCTCAAAGACATCACTTTATTTTGTTCACTAACAAGTCTTTTATCTGACTATAAATGCACAGTACATGAAATTTCTTCTTATTTTTGAGTATTTTACTGGACTAGATGTTCAAAGCTACCTCTTCTGCTATCACATCAATACAAAATCTTACAAGTGATCCTTTTTATAAAGACCAAGATCTACAAGTTCTTCTGGAGAAAAATTTAGTTATAGATTTATATGATATGAAGTTCTAAGGCTTCCATTCCTCTGTATATAGTATAGGTATAAATCTGGCCCTTGAGAGTGACTTTCAGCAAAGAAAACCAGCCTTTATGAGCATGTTTAGACTAAGTCTTGATATAGTCCTTCTCAAGTCTGCTGTCTTTAACTCACTGGAATTATATTTACATTTTCTCACTGAAGCTATATATTCCTCCGAAGTATATACTTCGTATAGCATTACTACTTGAACAACTTATTCATAGCTTGCCCCTCTACTCTGTGCTGGTGAGACCTCACCTGGAGTACTGCGTCCAGATGTGGAGTCCTCAGCACAGGAGAGGCATAGACCTGTTGGAGTGTGTCCAGAGGAGAGCCACAGAAATGATCCAGAGGATGCAACACCTACCCTATGAGGACAGGCTGAGAAAGCTGGGGCTGTTCAGCCTGGAGAAGGGAAGGCTCCAAAGTGACCTGATAGCTGCCTCTCAATATTTAAAGGGGAGCTATAAGAAAGAGGGGGACAGACTCTTTAGCAGGGTCTGTGAGGATAGGTTGGGGGAATGACTTCAAACTGAAAGAGAGGAAATTTATGTTAGATTTAAGGCAAAAGTTTTTTACAGTAAGGGTAGTGAAGCACTGGAACAGGTTGCCCAGAGAGCTGGTGGAAGCCCTGTCCCTGGAGACATTCAAGGTCAGGCTGGTCCAAGCTCTGAGTAACCTTATCTAGCTGTAGATGTTGCTGTACATTGCAGGGGAGTTGAACTAGATGATCTTTAAAGGTCCCTTCCAACTCTAAGGATTCTATGATTCTGTGATAGTTATCGGTAGACACAGACTTTGAGAAGACATCATAGAGTGACTGTAATACCCTACAGCCACTTAAATTCACAGTTCTGTCAGAGCCAGGTGTCTACTGGTCCCCTGGCTGCACTTGGCCCTGAGTCTGTCCAGGAGGGAGGACTCCATAATTTTTCCCTTGATTCAAAAGTAAAAGGCCAAAAATTCAGGCCTGGCTTCCAATCAAAGATGACTTTTTGTGGAACAAATTCACACATTCTCTTCAGGGTCAGGTTTACGATTCTCTGCTTCAAAAAGTCATTGGATTTTGGGAAAGAAATTAAAAAAAAAAACAAGGAGAACCTTGTCTGATAGAGCCATTTATTTGTCTGGTTCACTGATACAAAGAACTTTTCTTTCTTTTCCATAGCATAATTCAATCAAAGACAAGTCAGAGACCTTCAGAAAGATCTTAATGATAAATTATATAGTATTTTTCACTAAATACTGAAACTTAATCAGAAATCATGACTTCCATCCCTGGGGAACATATGGGAAGTACCAGTTCAAAACGTTTATCTCTCAAACAATCCGCTGAACTCTTCTGTGTCAGTTACATTTCAAGACATAAAATAATAAATTCAATGGGATTTGAGCCTCCTGCTCGCTAAAACTCCCTTCAAATTTCTGCCTAAGTTGTTTTTAAATATTCAGTTTTTCATCTTTTATTCTTTTGTACTTCTTTTAACTGAAAATGGAAAATTCTCACCTCTTTCTTCCTCTAAACTGTAGGGAAATAATGCACTTTGAGCAGCAGAGTAGGGCAGAGAGATCACTGGTTTGCTTAAAATGTTAGTTTCCTAAGTTTTCTGGAGTTCTGATATTTCTGCAAGGACTTTCAGAGGGATAATTTTATTATTATTATTATAAGAATTATTAAATATTTCTTCATTTTTTCTTTCATTTGATCTGATAATCAACACATTTATTAAATTAAAAACCTTTTGGGAGATATTCTCTGCCCATAAAGCAATTTGTAAGGTCAGAACATTGATGCAAATCATTCTATTACTACCTTCTAAATTTCATACTGCCTGGATTTATATATTATTAGTGTCCAGAATAATGATCACCAGCTGAAGTCTAAAACCATGATCAGAAGAGGAGCAAGCAGGGCAGCAGACTTCAGGCTGTGCAGCCCCTGAAACACATGCTATAGTTCACTGACTGAACTTTATGAACTTACCTACAAGGAGTAGAACCTTTTAGTAGAGGCCTATTTTGGCCTCTATTTTTTTTTTAATGCACTTCTAGCTGTTCTCTAACTCTAAAGACATTTATAAAAAATCAAGGAGGGTTTCTTGACAAAATGGAATGAGTCACAGAGATGTGTAGAAAACCATTACACCATATTTCTTTATTTTCCCATATGCATTCTCCAGATTCATTTTTACATTGGTCGCAAAACATATTGCTACACGCACATACACACATATATATTAATGCCCCAATTATACAAGACTCAGATCAATACCATCTGGACATTTAAGATACTTGAGTGAAGCTTTAATTTGACCTATGGTGCCTCTATAATCAGTAAAGAGAAAAGACATCCCTTGAGAAATAATTAGGTCACCTAAGATTTGAATTGCTGCTCTTTTTACTGCAGAATGTACCCCTAAGCTGGGAACTTCATTAAGCAGCTTTAGTTAGACAGAATCAGCCCATCATGGCCGTTGCCTATCAAGTGCTTGTCAAGGATACAACTCTAGCTGGGGACTGTTATTTACACTGAAGGCTTTGTGAGGAGCTCTGTGTGGTCAGAGATTGTTGCCCAGAAGAATGTGGTTTTACAGCTCAGCTAAGGCACTGTAATAGATGGAAGCAGCTGTTTAGATAGGGCTTAGTTTTCAATTTACCAGTGCATTTTCTTTTGGGTACATTCCTTGTCATATTTTCCTTGAGAAACTATTGATGTCGTGGGATGTTTCTGTTATAATCAATGCGTCTGTAAGAACTGCCAAGCTACTGTCTTTCAAAGAAACTAAAACAACACATTTTCTGAGCACTTTCAGGTTTTCTATCTCCTGGCATCCAGTGCACATCACTTCCAATAGATAGCTAACCTCAACCACCTTCCATCCCAGGATTTCCTGAAGTGATTCCTCTGGGACATCACAATGCAGGAGATTAAGAATTTTTGTAAAATTTATTGAAAGCATATTTTTCACACCAACCTCATGTTCTCATGGAAAATGAATACACATATCCCTTTTCTTGGTATTACTGCTTAGAGTGAGACCTTAAAAGGACAAGTATTAATTGCATCATCATGAATGCTGGATAACAAAGTTTAAGCCTTTTATAGCAAAGTGTCAGTATTTTCAAAAAAGGATTATGCCATTTAACTTTTGTATATCTGTTTTATTTTCCCCTAGTTTAGTATCTCAGAGTGAACTCTATATGCTTACTACACTCATATTTATTTTCTTTGTGAATCAGTGCTAAGTTGAAATACCTCTGGACTTTCATATGGGATCACTGGTTCAAATTTCCTCATTTCTCTCTCGGGACCAGCTTCTCTAATGGACCACATGAATTTGATATCAGAGAGGAAATTAACAGAGACAAGATATTCTGTTATGATGCCATACAAAGCTGTACCTCGTTTTGTTTGCATCTCTTTTTTCCTTCATGGTTCCTCTCTGCCTTTGAACTTCATCTTCCATTCAGCACTGTTTTTTACCCAAAATAAAGCTTATCATCTTCCCCCGTTAAATGCATGTTTCAATGAGAATGTATGACCTGCAGAAAAGACCATGAAACTTCAGAATTATCAGACATGCAAGGAAGGGTATGTATGGCAACATTTCCAAGCTGAAATACCTCATTATCTCTCTGAAATAATTTACTTTGGGATTTCCCCCCCACACACAGAAGTCTAAGTCATATATGAGAAATTGAAAGTAAAGTTGTTTTCCTTTTTATTTAAAATCACAATCATATTCTCCATTGTTTTCTGTCAATGATTGTAGCACTACCCTAACATGGGAATCTTAGTACAAGGGTACAAGGGAAAAAAAAAAAAAAAAGAGAAATAATTTTTGTTTTCTCTGCTTAGAGAAGCCACTGAGAACTTCATACCAAAATCAAAGTTGTTCCTTTTAATTTTTTATCCAGAAGACAATTTTCTCCTAATTCATTTTGTGTACATCAGGATCTTAATTCCTTACTGCATTTTTAATGGACCTAACATATTAATTTATAATATTTATTTTAGGCTTTCCTTGAAAAAAAAAAGGTAATTTACAATTTTATTTTATTCTACTTTTTTACTTTTATAACAGCAACAACTCTACATTGGCTCAGCCACTGGAGTTTCACAGCTTCCTTTACACCGCTGTGATGTCTATGGAAAAGCATGTGCTGAGTGTTGTCTAGCAAGAGACCCTTACTGTGCCTGGGATGGTTCATCTTGTTCACGTTACTTCCCCACTGCTAAGAGGTAGGGACAATTTCAGATGTCTACATGGTTTTCTATTTGTTTTAACTGATGATCTCAATGTGACCAGAGGGCTTTGGAGATTTTTCATAGGATGGTTAACTGGAGCACATTCTATTCCAAAGAAAACATAATTGTGGGAACTACAAGCAATATGAGGCCTTGGTGGATTTAAAGTGAACACTGCTACTTCTTGGAGTGGCTTAAAAAGCTGTTGTAAAAAAATATTCAGAAAAGAATTGTCTCTGAAATGGAATCGTAATGTTTTATTTGATAATAAACAGGAAAAAGAAACAAATTCTTCTTTGACATGAATTGTTAACATGAACTTGTTCTTTAACAGAAATTGGGGACTTGATATTAAAATAGAACAACTCAATCAACTAAATAATGTTTTCATAAATTTTAATTAAAAGAAAATATTTATTGTGTTTGACATTGATGGAAATCTATTATTTAATGGAAAATATCATTATTTTTATTATTCAAAAGTATAATTCATATATATTGATGGGTGTCTAAATGCTCTCAGATCAGAACAACTGCTATTTTATTTTCATTCTGTGCTGATGCTGAAGTTTTTGCAGTGCAAAGGTTAAGAGAGTAGACCGTCCAATTAAAAATACCATTTTTGTAAGAGTTTGCAAGTCCTAATTGCTTGATCTGAAAATTTAAAACATATTTCCTTTGCCTTCTTTTGTCTCTAAAATTCTTTTTATTAAGGCATGTAAGTTAGTTACTGAACTACTATTAGATATTGAAGTAGAAATTAGGAATAACTGAATTGATAAATGTTTGAAAACAAGAACTGCTTTTGGTGTAGTGCTGAGATTCTCACGACGAATTGGCTAGAATGAAGATGAAAATGTATTACTAAAGCAAATATGCCCAAACATATCTATGAAGAAACAAGAAGTACAAGGATTTATATGCATAAGGACCTTTTATCTGTATATTAAAATTAATGTTAATAAACACTTGGTTGGGAACTTCAGGACTCCCAATTTCAGGTTTGAATTGGTGTTTTTTGGCAGTGAAATGTGGTACAGGGTGGGAAGCAGCATTTGTTTCAGGCTTTTCAGCTAGAGGGGATTAAAGTTTCATGGTTTGCATTACAATGCATCCTAAACAACTACTGATGACAAAAGAAAAAGCTGCTTATGGAATGAACATCAGGTTCTATTTTTGCAATGGGAAGTGGAGTTAATCTGAGATTATTTTTTTCTGAAATTCTTTAGAAAAGAATTAAAAAGGAAAAACCAATCCCATCTCAAAAGAAGAGCAGTCATGTTTATCTCAGCTGCATGAGCTGATTTTGTATTTGCGGTGGTAGCTCAGAAGTAGGAAGAGGGAAAGAAGGAGAGACAAGAAGATTTTCAAGGGAAGTCTGAGGGATTGAATTTATCTGATAGTTTTAAGTGTTAGAATTCAGTGTGATTGAGTACTGCCTTCTTAGCCAAAGGAGACATTACTAAGATCAGAAATCTCTTCTCCGCAACCTCCCAGCTAGTTCTGTCCCCAAATCTCACGCTTTCTCTGCATACCCAAGCACCTATTCTTCTTCCTATTCCATCTCAAGACACACAGATCATCTTGTTGTTCATCTTCTTCCACGGAGAGAAAAAAGTAGAGCTCTTCATCTTTCCCTATCCCTTTCTCCAATTTGTCTTAAATATCACTCTGACACCAAAGGTAAAGGGACAGGGACCTCTTCTTACTTGGGTTAAGGGGTGGGGCTCCTGGCTAAACTAGTCTCAACAGCTAAAGGAAAACAACGTGGTACAGAATTTATATTTCCAGGGGTCACTACAAAAGAATAATAAGTTCTGAAAAGCTGGGGTCCTGACACTGCATTCAAAATAAGCTGCTGTCCCCTACAACTTTCCCCATTCCTCTCCTGGGTACAGCAGAAGCAGAATGAAAGATCTGTGCTCTTGGGGAGAGGATCTGCTGTTTGCCCGGTACCTGTGGTACTGCTGTACCCACTGTCTCAAGTTAACTTTGAATATATCTGTGAAAAAGTCAGCATTGCAGGAAACAGCTTAAATGTCAGCATTTTCCAAATAATGAATCTCTGTAATTTTAGCCTCCAGAAATATTGGGAAAACTGAGTCCTGAGGCATTTGCACAGATGCTTTGCCAGTAGTGTTTCTTTTCCTTTCCTTTTTAAAAAGGAGTTTTTATGAGCCACAATTTTGCTTTAATTTTCATTCTCTGTGTATTTAAGAAGTCTAAATGGCAGTTCAGAACTTCTATAGTGTGATGACTTAATTCTGCTTCATGCAGAGATGTTCTGCTTCGTATTTCATAAATCATGTTGATACAATGGTGATATTTGTGACATTTTCCCAAGATTCTAACTAAACATCACATCCAGATTCCATTGACTGCGAGATGAGTCTTTCCACAGACTTTTTTCTTTCAAATAGTATCCCATAACTATGCTGCCTTTCCAAATTTAGGATGGAGTGAAAAAAATTGTATGGCTGTCTTGAGGGTATTTGTATTCACTAGTAATGACTAACAAAAAGATGATATCTGAAATCAGCATCAGTACATTTTTTGAATCATATATCAATCAACAACTTTCCTTCTTAATGAAGTGTGCTAGGATGTCATTGTGTTTTGTGGTTTTTACTCAGAAAGATATCAGGAACATACATTCTGCATTTTTTAAAAAATAGTTGCCATTCTTCATATAAATGATTTCAGCTTCAACATCTCAGTAGTTTTCAGTGAAAGCAAAAAAAAAAGATTAAAATCTTTCAGCCAAGAGGAGTCAGCTGTGCAGTTGATGGTGCCGCTGTGAAAACGTTTAGTATGTACTGATTCTGGGCTACTAGAGCCTGCAGATAGGGTTAGTGAGCAGAAAAGAGTCTCTGTGCTGCACAACAATGGCTTTTTAATAATGAGGGCTGTTGTCACAAGGGAGTGACCGACAGTGCTTTTTACAAGGCTACTTGACTTTTGCATATCCGTTGCTGGATGCAATAATCTGAAATCACAGCATTGTTCAGCAGCTTAATCCTTTTTGTTCTCCTCTAATTTTGCAAGCCCTGAGGCTTTCTCTGATTCTTAAACTAAAATGATCATGCTTGAAGCACATCTTTGTTTGTCTTGTTCCTCTTTCCTTTTTACAAATCCTTTTCTGTGGCTCAGTTGAATTTCACTCAACAACTATTTAAATAAAAATAAAGGCAGACAAAGAGAACACAAGTGAAAAATAAAATTACATTTCAAAGCTTTTTCTGTGAAATACAACATTTTTAGCACTGATTACTTTGTTTTCAAAAAGAGCTAGAGGAAATCAAACAGAAGAAAGACTTCAAAATAATTTCTAAATCTTAGATTGTTTTATTCAGTCTGTTCTAAAGACAAAGTCATTTGTAACATATACAGAAAAGAATTTACCATCAATGTTTTGGTGAAGTCTGCAGTGGCTGACATGTTCTATTTAATTTAATTTAAATTCTGTAGAAAATACAACACTTTGACATTCTAATACTTCATTTTAACTAAAAGATGCCATGATAATTATAATTGAAGTATTTGGTGCTTGCAGAAAAGCTACAGCTTCATGATTTTGGTGCATGCTCAACTGTACTGTTCATGCTTTGATACCTTAGCAGTCCCTGTATCTATGAATCAAGTCATGAATCTGCCTCTGATAAATATCACTAACAAAGTTAAAATAAACTTCATAGACTTCATACAAAAGACATGTATTTACCGGTTCCTGAAGGTATTATCTGTAACTATAAAGACTGATGTTACAAACTATGACAATGTATAGAATGTAGTAACAATATGATTTCCTTCATAGTATTGTTTAGATGCACTTTTGACCAATGTAATTATATATATATATATTCCATTTGTTGGCAAAAGTGAATTGTGACCATTGGGAAGGTGACTGAAAGTTTTCAAATAAAATATTTGCAGACGTACCAGACGACAAGACATCCGAAATGGAGACCCTCTCACTCACTGCTCAGACCTGCAGCATCATGGTGAGTTACAGGCATGGCTGAAGCATAACTACTTTGTATCTGATTTACAAACTGAGCATGAGGACGGTTGGAAGCACATGAATGGTTCAATGCTGAAACTGTCTTGAACTTTTAGTACAGATGAATATTCAGAGATACACATCATTATCTCATTTAATGCCAATACAGTGGCCTGGAATAGATACTAAAGAGTATTATTTTTGGTTTACCTCACAGCAAGAAGTATGTATACGTTACTTCATATAGTTTGGATATGACAAAAAACAAGCATTAACCACCTTTGTTAAATATGGAATGACCTTTATTGTACGTGCTACACTAACAACCCTTACCACCAGGAAGTTCCTTGCAATAGGCTGGTGTGCTTTCAGTATGGATTTTCTTTGGCATCTTTTGTTGGTTGTTTAATTTTCACACACTATTTTGACCATATCTTCCCTTCTCAGATTGCTTGGTTGATAAACTTCTCACAGTTACTAATTTGTTGCCAAAGTCTTCAGAAGACCTTCACTCTGAAAAAATGTCCATTTTGTGTTACCTGAAAAGAATGCTTAGGCAACACTTCCCTCTGCTGGAAAAAAATGATTACCCGTGTTTGTGTTATATCTGTAGTAATAGTTAATCCACTGTCAGATTTCTGAGATAAATAAAGCAGAGGCAGCTGAATATGGAAATATCTCAAAACCTTCATGTCCTTCAAGTCCTTATAATAGCAACAATTGTTGCTATTATGAGTCCATATTTGTACTTTAGTGTCAGCTATAATACACTACCATTATGTTTCAGTAATATTTTTCTTTATCTTTCTTTTTACTCATTTGAAAATGATACTTTAAATTACTGTAGCTTTTCTTTTTACTTCATAATTTTCAGACTTAGGCCATGCTACTCAAAGGGAAGAACTTGGGACAGTGTTTGAATGGACTACGACAAACAAGCAGTTGTCACATTTTGAGAACTCATGAATGCACAGCTAGTTTAATTTGAATTTGTCAATGTGGACTAGTAGAAAGTTCACAAATTTTCAATTACATGTAGCAATACTTTCACAGTGCAAATGAGATAATACAGCTATTGGGGTTGAGATGTCATTGGATTTTATTCCTGGAAGCAGCGTGTCTTAGACATTACCTTCACCTTTTTCCTGCCTCCATCATAAAAACTACTCATGATGAGCTAGTCTATCACAGGTCCAGGGTTTTTTTTTTCTTAAGTATTCTCTTCTACTTGCTAGCTGTGCTTACTTAATACAACCTTAGGCCTGTTCCTTATCTTTATGTAAAAAAAAAGAATTTCACAGCACTTCTTTATTTTCATACATTCCCCTAGTAAATGTGTTTGTCTGAAAAGATATCTTCTATCCAAAGGAAAAAGTTATCCAGGGAATTTTTGTCAGATGCATTTATCTGCAAAGCAATCTTGGTATCTTAGCCTTTCATGCTTCTTTGGTTATGTCAGAAAATATGTATTTATTAGGGTAGTAAACTGATATTGTTGTTGGGTTCATTTTGGGAATTACAGCTCTCAGACAGAATTTTGGGTTGAATTTCATAACCAACTTCATGACTTCTATAGTTTTCTAATTCCTCCAGTTGCTCTTCCAAACTTCCCAGGCTTTAATTTTTCCTCCTATTCTCTTCGACTTCACCCTCAGTCCCAGAGCTGCTCTCTGATCATGTGATTATACCATTGCTCTACTTTCCTTTCTTGCACTCCACGTGCTCAGTGTTACATGAACACTATAGACATTTCTGGAGCTGCCTTCTGCTCCCTTAAATCATAGAAATGGAATTTGAAGGATATCTTAAATCCTTCCTGTCTCATTGCACGACTGTCGCCCATACTACATTTTCTGGAGATACAAACAAATTTCAAAGGGACTTCTGCCACTTTCCGTGGTCATCTCAGACTAGAATGCCATGGACTAGATCCAACAAACCACTCAGAAATTTCAAACAGTTAGAGCACTCATCTTCAGGCTAATTTCCACAAATACTGTGGCTAGCTTCTTAGATACTATGGATATCCTATGCATCTGATTTTTGCCTGAATAAACTCCTTTATTTACTTAAAATTGCACTACTGCTCATGTGCAAGAGGATCCTTTTCAAAGAAAGGATCCTAGGCTAAGAACATTTCCTACTGGCCGTCCTATGAGCTCCAGATCTGCATATGCTGTCTCTCGTGGACTCCAGTTTAGATATCAATTTGCTTGTTGACTGTATGGGGATAGTTGGCTTCCGTCTTACCCATGTGAATTCTGTTACTAAATCAGAGCACCTAACTTGAAACAAAAGAGGCAGGACTCCTAGATCATGCTATTGAAAGTATACCCATGAGTTATCATTCAACTGTTTCCATTTGCAATCTTTATCACTCCTAATTATATTCAGTTATCTCCTCTTATATTTCCAGTTTCTCTCTTTTGTTGACACAGATTTGCACATGCTTCTTCTCAGACCTTTCCATTCAGCTACATTGTACATTCTCTTCCAGCTGTTTTACCCTTTCCTTGTTGCTTTACTTTCTGATTAGTTTTCCATTGCTCTCCACCTTTCTGGTCTAAAGCTGCACTGACATTCTTCATAGGGATGTGGTTTCTGAGAGATGTCATAAAAATTGCTTCAATTGCTTGTTATATAGTACCCCATTTACTTGCTGGGAAAGTTCACAATCCAGCAGAGTAAAGCAAGCTAACTGATTTCCTATTTGTTTAGCATTTATACGGCATTTGTTGTTTCCTTACTGAGAACTGGGCAAGCACCAATTCCTTTTCTGTCCCCAATCCCTAGTCCTATCTTCTACCAGGTCTGCAAGTCGTTATGGAAAGACATATAGTTGCTGTGTCAGCATAAACCAGGAGCACAATTTTATTTTTACCTTTTGCTGACAGTCTATGTTTGCTAAACATGGCTGGTATGATAAAGGCACAGTGCAAGCACACACACCTTGACAAAGGACTTATTTCAGAGGATTTTAATTAGGCATCATTTTCCTGTTAGTTGTATCAAAAGAAGTTCCTTAAAGATTTCCAGTACTATAGATTAAAAATGAGAAATATAATGAATGACAAACAAAGACAAGGAGAAAGAAAACTCCATGACATCAACACAGTGTAAAACAGTTTACCAACTCCCTCCTCTCCATCTACTCTATAGGATTATTGTATTGTTGCCATTTAAGTTCATAACAGCATTTTAAAGAGCTAAGATGGAGAATCGAAATATGATGCATTACAGCCTCTACGGTATTGGAGAAGAATCAAATGTCATACAAGTCTTCTAGCTATGTGATATTTCCAGCAAGTTGATGAATATCTTGAAACATTGTTACAAAAGGAAGTAATTTGTTTAACTCTCTTTTCCCCCTCCCATATGGTCTGGTTTATTAACCTCATTACATTTCCATAAATTATATCAGTATGAGAGGAAATGATTAATTGAAAATTGTTTCCTCAAAAACATTATTCCTGGTCATTAACAACTTCAGCAAACTGTAGTGCCATATAATCTAAACACATCATACTACTTTAAATAGCCCCACATTTTATTACTTTTCTCTAGAGTGTTATGATCATAAAGCCTAGGAGACATCATTACAGACATTCTGCAACTACACCCTGAGTTTTCTCACTGCTTACATTTGGCTATTAAAAATTATTGCTATGTCCTAGATGTTTTCCTTGATGAATAATGATGAAGTTTGAACAAAATTTCTTAATGCAATTCATTAACTTCATATATTGAGATGTTAACAGCTGTTAGGATTTATAATACAGAAATAAAAAATCTACCAGGGATACTTACAAAGATAGAGATAATGATGGAGATTTTCCAATGGAATGCTGATATGAAAAAGTCTGTCTTTAAAAGTTTTATCTTGAAAATCTTAAGGGAGACCAATTTGTAAATAAACAAATTCATTTGATAATTATTTCTAATTCTTCTTTTCTAATCTAATTTTCTTTTTCTTTTCTGATCATTTTCTTCCTCCCTCTCTCTTTTTTTTTTTTTTTNGACAGACTCTGGAGGAAAAGATTATCTATGGAGTAGAAAATAGCAGCACTTTTCTTGAGTGCAGTCCAAAATCTCAACGAGCCATAGTCTACTGGCAATTCCAGAAGCAAAATGATGATCGCAAAGATGAGGTATAGTCAAAAAGATTAAGAGATAGAACTAGTCTTTTACATGAAGATATACTTGAACCTAATTCCTATCTATACTTCAGTTTGAAGAAGTTTTCCTGGAATCTTATAAACTGTCCAAGAGGTTTTACAGGCTTACATCAGAAAATATCACTACACTGTCCCTGGTCATATTCCCTGTAAAACATACTATTTTTCACTCAGATATCTCAGATATACACAAGATCCCCTTCACAGTTGATCCGTAAATATCTCACGTGCCGAAGGATTATATTGAACATAAATATTACAAAGACCTGAAAACTGACTCCAGAAAAAAAAAAAAAAAGAAGAACAAAAAAACATCGGCCTAATGAGTGTGTGAAAGGTAGTCCAACAGGAGCATTTTGTATATACTACATGCTCTAAAACTGAACTACAGATAATACAGCGTCAGATAGAGGAATTGGGAACTGTAGTGGACCCAAGGGTATGAAAACATGTATATCTTTTTTGTCAAAAGCAATATTCATAGTAATAAAAACACTGTTTTTCCCTGCTGGCATTACACTAGGCTGATACTGTATTTTCCTCCTTCTCTTGTCACCAACATTCTTACGTTATTATTCACCCAGGTTCTCAAGTCATCTTAGTATCAAGCTAGGTCACACATGCCTTAAGAGAATAATCTACTCTGGTACGTAGAGAGATCAAGCTAGAAAACAAACACTTGTGTGTTGCATTACAGTTTCTGGAAATATACAGACTACACTTTTTTAAAACCTGCACTTAGTTACATAAACAGATTTATATACTTTTGCTTACTGCTTTATTTGCATAAATAGAAAATTATCTAGAATTTATTCTTGGTGGAGAGAGTAGCCAGTGGATTTGGCGCCCTTTCTGCCCACAGCTTCATATGGATTCATAAAAGGAAATTATATTCCTAGATGTCAATTCATTCAGAAATATACAATATTTTGGACAGCTACTTGTTGAATATTGAATGTATGAAACTTAATCCTTTTTATCCTTTGTAAATTCTCCACTTATCCAGAACTCCTTTCTATGAATAAGTGCTTCTATTGTAAGGAATGATAGAATGACAGACCACTTTTCCCACATATGTGCTTGTGCTTAAATAAAATAAAATGGTAAACGTGGCCTCTGTGATTAAGTCAAACAAATCCTTGTTGGCTTTGCTGATTGTTTGCGTTTTCTCTAGTCTAACTAACAACTCCATCTGACAGAACTGCTATTGAAATTTATGGAGTAGCAACTGGGACTAATGAGTGTATTCTTCACACTCCATACTCCTTTTGGAGCACATGAATAGTTTATCCAGGGTATATCCATAGCTACAGACTAAAAAGGTGGTCTCCATTCATATGGGTTTGGGGCTTTTTTAGCCAAGTTTTACAAGCTCAAAGGAACAATGCTAAGAAACTAGTATGATTAGAGGATAACTTTGCACATATATGAAGGATAACTTTTGAAATTGCCACATTTTTCTGATACAGATAAAAGTGGATGATCGAATGATCCGGACAGAACAGGGCCTATTGCTACGAAGTCTTCAAAGGAGAGACTCTGGTATTTATTTTTGTCATGCTGTGGAGCACGGCTTCATGCAAACTTTGCTCAAAGTGACCCTGGAAGTAATTGATACTGACCACTTGGAAGAGCTACTTCATAAAGAAGAAGACAGCGATGGATCCAAGACCAAGGATGCTACCAATAGCATGACTCCCAGTCAAAAGATCTGGTATAGAGACTTCATGCAGTTAATCAATCACCCTAATCTCAACACAATGGATGAGTTCTGTGAGCAGGTTTGGAAAAGAGACCGCAAGCAACGCCGGCAAAGGCCTGCCAATGCACAGGTGAATACAAATAAGTGGAAGCACCTACAAGAGAATAAAAAAGGTAGGAACAGGAGGACCCATGAATTTGAGAGGGCACCACGGAGTGTCTGAGCTACATTACCTCTAGGAACCTCATCCGAGTAGAAACTTGTATAGACAGATAACTGGAAAAAAATGCAATATACATGAAATTTTTCATGGCATTACGTGGATGTTTACAAGAGTGGAAAATTCAAACAATTTCCACCAGGTATAAATAAAATCCATTTCTAAATTTCCTAGTAAGTCCTTCATCTCTGCTCTGATTCTAAGACCAGAAGGACCAGAGTTTCAAGGATGAACACTCACCTGGACCTAGCTTACTGCTCAAAAAATTCTGCAAGTGTTCAGCAGGCAGGTTTTGCTTTCTCTGTTGCCTGAGATATAAATGAAATGCTATATTTCATGCTGTCATCTTAAAGAAAAACAAAACCCACTTTTCATCATCAGCACTACCATTCCTAGACTTACGTATAAAACTGCATGAACTCATTAAGCTGATGAATGTCTAAACACGTGATTGGACACAAGGATTTGTTCTTGTTTTGTCTACCAGTTCTCCTGTTTATGAGTACTAGAAGAGAAAAAACAATACTGAATGAGATTGTGGAAATCTGAACAACATAAGCAATCCATCATCTGGAAGAACAAAAAAATGTGGAGTACACTGGCCTACTACTGATGACTTCTTTCAGCTTTGATCTAAAGATGTATTTTATTAAAACTATAATTTAAGTGTACCATGAAAAATATGCAGCAAACATTAGCTCTTTTCTAAAATAGATTAGCCTTTTTGTCTTAGAAATATTGTACTTCCTAATTATTGGTTTAGAGGAAAAAAACAACAACTTCCAGTTATGAGCTGCTTTACTCTTTTGTTTTGAAAATCTTCCAGGGGAACTGGTCACAATGCAGTTAATCTTCTCCCCACTATCCTAGTAATCTTTATGACATGTAACTTCAAAGCAATTTAAAAACTAAGCTATTTTAACATGAAAGTCACTGTGTAGCATGGAAGTCTTCTGCATTCTTTTCTCTAAGTATGGTATTTGAAATGGCTCAACTTGTATAATACCTTGCTATAGACTGAACCAATGAAGAGGAGAGCACTGTTTTTCAGTTGTATATTTTTTTTTATTAAAAAAAGTAAATAACATTAAAATACCCTCTACTAATTACACTTTTGCTTTCTTGGTTCGTAAATATTTGTGAATGCTAATATTTAAATCGTGTGGCTAATGGACTGTCATATATCCTTGAGCAAAGCTTACATTCAGTTTAAGGTATATGGTTCCCAATTCAGTAGAAATATGTCCATGCTACTGATTCTCAGTGATCAAGTTTTATTGTGGGCCAGATCACCCAAATGCAAAGACCCAGTACTAGGTCATATAAATATAGCCTCACAGCCAGCTCTCTGTTTTAAAATCTATGGGACTGTTTTATACATGGGTGATGTCTGCTGCAGTAGTAAATTGGTGCAGTTCAGCTTAAGACTATTTTATACTAACAGATAATTTGGTCCTGCACTTCTGTCTTATTCTATATACAGGAGAGCAATAGGGTAAAACAGACAATGCGCTTGCACCGTAAGTGTTAGTTTAAGGATATAAGTAGTGGATTTATTCACCTCAGCACAAATGTGCCTTTGGTCCCCAGTTCTATGGTGTCCAGTTATTTTGAGGTCATCATTCTCCAGCCTCCCATATTTTATCTTGGTAGAATCAGTAAATGACGTAGTTCCAAATAATGTCGCTGTGGGGAAAATTATTAGAACATAGTCTTTAGTTTGCTAAAGGAGCTTTTATATATAAGTGTTTCAGTATTGATCATTGATCTGTTTTGTCATTATTCACTCTAGATTTTAATTTATCAATCACAACACTACAAACCTTATCATATACAATATAACACACCCACTGTGACAGCAGCTCTCACAATATGTCCCAGTCCCTTTGCTACAAACTAATTAAAGTATCCTTCTGATTAGTGAAACCTTAGCTTCTTACCCTCATAACAATTTGGTTTTCACTAAAGATCCAATCACTTCAGTCTCCTTTGAATCTTTTGTAGAGGATGAACTGGAAAGATTTCTTGCCATTTAATTCTTTAGAAAACAAAAACATTGAATAGAGCAAGACAAGACTTTGAGGCCTCAGAAAGTACTTGGAAATTTAGTTTTAAAGCAGCTTTAATTCTCTCCTACACTTACTTTGACTCCTGTGAACATTTACTTTGACTCCTGTGAACTTTTATGATGTTAAATTCCTTTGCTTTCATGATGGGGTGAATAGGGATAGAATAAAACATAGGTTCAAGTATGTGCTTTCCTGTAAAGAAGTATTAATTTTCAGCTCAGCCTGTGATTAATTTGTGAGCCTTGTTGTCAGCTGAAGTATTTATTTGAAATCACAGAACACTCTTTAGCCTTCTGTGTAGGGCTATTGTATACCATTGAGTCATTAGAATTCTGTTACAAAAGGAAAGAGTTTTAAAATGAACCTCAGAGAATCCAGTGGGAAAAATACAGATTGATTTCAACAAAACCTAAATGACTTAGTTTCTTTTCTTACATATTAATGGTATTGCTATCTAACTTTTTTCTTTACCATACTCATATTTATAGTAACTTGCTGCCAAAAAATATCAAATCCATATCAAACTCTTCCACCACCGCTTCAGAAAAAAACAGATTAAATTATGTCTGAATTCTGAGATATGCTTTACTGTATAGAAAAAAAGACAGTTAATGGAGACAAAATTACAGAAGCTCCAATGTTTACACCATGACCTAGCAATTTAATTGGATAATAGATATGGTCATATCTTACTAACTTCAGTCCAGTCCTCATTGACGTGACTAGTCTTATTTATGTCTTTGTACATGCTCATGTAAATAAGAGAGCAGATAATGAAACCAGCAGCAGAAATGATTGATTTTCATGTTCTTATTATGGTCAAGTTAAAACAGCATTTAATACTGATGTGAAATGAACTTCTTCCCAAAGATCATAGAGTTTAATAAATTCATGAATAGAAATATGCCCTGTAGCTTCAGTAAAGTTCATACTCCTATTTGTGTCATTACTTTTTAACGCATCATAAGAATTGAAAATAACGGCAAAATCGGGGTTTATGTAAATCATCAGTAAAATCCACTAAACTTGCGGACTTTAGAAAAATTAAGAAGTTGTATTCATGCTGGAGAGAAATAAAGGATTTCATTTCATTTATCAGCATTAAAATTTGGATTTGTTATAAGATATATATTTGAAAGTAACAAAAATGCATTGAATCTTATACTTACTCATCTACACTTCTCACTTGCATGATCACTGAAGACAGGAATTTGTTCAATGGCTCCTAAAAACTGTATGATTATGTTTAATTGTAGCATCAAACTGAGAAAATGTGCATCTTTGAAGAACAGAGTAAAATCGTCATGACCCAATAAAGTCACTATGTAAAAAATAAAATTAAATTAAATGCATGTGAATGCGCATTAACTGATCCTTTTCATGTATTATTTAGTGAATATCAATGGTATGTGTTTAATAGTTCAATTCTTGCTGCCTACACATTAGTCAAAAAAGATGTAAATATTTTTGACTAGATAAGGAGGTACAGTGTAAAGTACTGTTATCTAGAAGTACTCCATTTCAGTGTGTTCAGCATAACACTAAAATGCAAGATTTTGCCACACAGGTGATAAGGTGGTTTATTTGCTATATCAGTGCCAAAATTATGTGCTTATTCTTTGAGCACATTCCTCACTGGGTAGTAAATAATTCTACTTCAGTACCTACCACTTCAATTCAGATGGGAACTAGAAAACTGGAGAGAAAAAAATGTAATGAAAATGCTGCTGTAAATTATTTCATTTAGCATGTATTCAGTTGTTAAATAAACATTTCTTCCAAATGTTAGAAGTTCACTGTCTTCACTGTTTACACAGTAATATCCCCTATAACCTTCATGAGCATATGGATTGCATTGTTGCCAATATAATGCTATCAATGTATATAAGCTCTGTTTACTAGGCCAGAAAGGCTGCTATTTTTATTAATGGTGTTTATTGTTTCTTCTTGAAGGGTACAAAGTAGTAATGCCTAAAATGAAAGCTTCAAAGTAATCTTCAGCCTGTCTTTTGACAGAACGTCATGGACTTGTGCAGGTAATACTGCATGTGCACACACGTATTCTGCTCTGCCTATGAATAGCCTAAGCCAGCCTGGAAGATATGCAGACATTAGCAAGTTGCTGTGTCATTCTAATGGCTTAGTATAGCTATACTACTTCCTTTTGCAAACTGACTTCCACAGATATGAAATAAATAAATCAATTTCTGTATGTCTATCAACATACCCTTGTAGTAGGCAAATTTAGGAACTGGTCAGAAGTGCCTCAAGGCTTTATCTAAAAGTAAAATGCCATGACACTAAGCATTGTGTGAACATGTAATGAGATGAATTCTGCCCTGGAAATCATAAAGTTTAACTATACTAGAGGAGAACTGGGAAAATAAAGTGTTATTTCCCTTTGTCACATACAGAATTGAACCACTGGTAACAAATCGTTACTAATCCATTCATCTTTACCTATGAGCCTTTCTGCAAAGCAAGGATAGAAATGTCAACTTCAAAAGTAAGTTGTACAGTCACCACTGTCTTTTGAACATGAAAATTGCTGGACAGTTGAACAGAGGGGAACCAGATGAGGTTTAACACAAACAAGTGTAGAGTCTTGCACGTGAGGAGGAATAACCACATGAATCAGTAGAGTTTGGGGAATGACCTGCTGGAAAGGAGCTCTGCAGAGAAGGACCTGGGAGTGCTAGTGAACAACAGGTTGACCATGAGCCGGCAGTGTGCCCTGATGGACAAGAAGGCCAATGGTATCCTGGGGTGAATTAAAAAGAGTGTGGCCAGCAGGCGATCCTCCCCCTCTACTCTGCCCTGGTCAGGCCTCACTTGGAGTATTGTGTCCAGTTCTGGGCTCCTCAGTACAAAAAAGACGGGGACCTCCTGGAAAGAGTCCAGCAAAGGGCAACAAAGGTGATAAAGAGCCTGGAGCACCTCCCTTATGAGGAAAGGCTGAGTGACCTGAGTCTGTTCCACCTGGAAAAGAGAAGACTGAGAGGGGATCTTGTCAATGTTTATAAATATCTAATGTGTGGGAGGCAAAGGGAGGAGGCCAAACTCTTTTCAGTGGTGTGTGGTGATAGGAGAAGGGGCAATGGTGAAAAAAAATGGAACATAGGAAGTTCCACACAAATATGCTAAGAACTTCTTCACAGTGCGGGTGACGGAGCACTAGAACAGGCTGCACAGGTAGGTTGTGGAGTCTCCTTCTCTAGAGATATTCAAGACCCATCTGAATGCCTACCTGTTTGGTCTGCTCTAGGGAGCCTGCTTTGACAGGGGGGTTGGATTCGATGATCTCTAGAGGTCCCTTCCAACTCCTGCAGTTCTGTGATTCTGTGAAAATAAGCCCTCAGTAGCAGCCAGGCTATTCAGTTGGGTGCAAATTATATCTGCAAATACATTTGGAATGTGGAGAGCAGTCAATCCACTAACTGAAAGAGCAGAGTAACATGTATTGATTTATCTATTTGTTTGATTGTTTATTTATTTATTCTTTCTAGTGCAAGGGTTATAAATACTCATAAAGGATGACCTTGCTTTTCTGAATACAGCCACATTGTATCCTTTCCTAGAACTCTCTGCAGTGTCCCTAGGCATTGTACATTCCTAGAAATGTAGCAAAGTAGGTGTGGGGGACACTTTGCTACATTTCTAGGAATGTACAATGCCTAGGGCAATCTTCATTGACATCAAGTTCAAAGAAAGAAGAATCATTTGGATTGCACACATATATACGCACATACATTTAAATTGTCATCTTTAACTGAGATGAAATCCCCTTTTCCCTGAAGTATTTGAGGCTCTGCATATAATTCTAGTGTATCTCTGAAGATCACGTTTGGCAGCCTCAGCTATGAATTGTTGTAAATGTTCCTTTTGTGAAGACTGAAACACTCTTCTGTTTCCTTATAGATCACTTTCACTGAACTCCCCATCAAACAAATCTATAATGTGAGGCAAAGTTATGATGACTTTTTTCAAAGCCTAAAACAAAAGAAGTATTCTTCCCAGAATGTGCAGTAACAGGATTCAAGTAGATCAGTGTATTAGTGAACCAGTCAGCTTCTTTGCTCCCCATAAATTGTGAAAGGTTGGAGCAGTTTCATAGAAAAAAACAGAAACCTTGGAGGACAGGCCTTTCTGGGGATTTTTTTTTTTTTGTCCTGGAACTTATCAAAAGTTGACATTTTGGACAGCTTCAGGATGATCGAAGCTAAATTGAGAAACACTAGGGAAACTGTTTCCGTATTGATAAAGTTTCGCTTAGGTTAAGAAAGCAACTTCCTTTTCTTTCATAGCATTTTTTCACCCCTATGGGAAATTGGACTCTCTCTGTATCAATAGTAACCCAGAAGTGCCGCTATATAGTTTCTAGAAATCTTATCAAAGGCTAATGCTTTCTTCAACACACATGCAGATTACCATTTCTGATGGCCACACATCCCTGAAAAGCTCTGTGGCCAAGCAATCCAGATAGGCTAGCATACAGTCTACTCTTGCCATCTCTGTTAGTGCTAGACCTAAAAAAATTCTTATCAACAGGAGTGAAAGGAGGCCTCAATGGGCAGTAAAATGTGTGTCTTTACACTACAGTTGACTATGAGTTTAAGTGTCTGTCAAGGCACTGTGACAGATGTCAGCATCCTCTGTCTGTTGTGGGGATGGTGGGGTCTCCTTGGGGTAAGCAAGAAGGACTTGGCAGCTAGGCCCTGTTTCTCCACTCCCAGGAGCAAGGCAGACCAAGGCAGACAGAGAAGCACAGTACGAGACCAGGGATGGGACATTGGCCTGTGGTTAAGTCCAGTTCATAACTGAACAAGGCAGGGCTGTGGCAGGGCTGGAGATGACATCTCACTGCACAAATGGTCTCAGGGAGCTGGAATGGGAATGGGGACCATGCAGGATAGGTGTAGCACTTGGAGATGGGCAGGGACATTAAGATCTGCTGATGCCTTTAAAGCCCTGAACCTCAGGATCAGTAACCATCCTTATAAATCTTTTCTTACACCTGTGGAGGCTCAAAATGATGGGGATATGCCTGACTAGCCCTTTGAGGAAGCAGGTGTTAGCACGCAGTATAGGCACTAATATTATGCTGAAGGCTAAAATAAAAGAATATTCAATAAAATTTAGGTGCAAGGGAAGTCCTACTCCATACTACTCTATACTGTTACAGGATTTACTGTCTGTGAACTGGAGACTGGCATTTGCACGTAAATAGGCTCATCCTGGACCATGTGCAGTTATTTTACTTTCAAATGTATACAGCTCTGCCTTCTGAAATAACAAATCATGCACAGTAAAGCTGAAAAAGCACTACTAAAATATACACTTAAGCTACTCCTAATAATGAACGTGCATGAGATCATAACCTTTCTTCTTTGAGCAAAGAAGATCTCAAGAAAAAAAAAAGCTATGCCTTCACTCAGCTTACAAGCTTGTCATGTCTACCAATACGCTAATGTATACCACTGAGCTGCATATGAGGCACATTGGATTGGTTTTGAAGCATGAATCTTGCTTTGGATAAAGATCTAATGGTTTTTTAGCCATTTCATCTTAAAGACTGGTGTAAATTAAATCTGATTGTCTGTTCTGTGAACAAAATTCCTCTTTGCATCCCTCAGCATTGGGCATCCCTGGAGCCTGCATTACTTTTATGCTTCATACAAATATATTGGACTCATTTCTGTGGGGGTTTCGCGCTCATCTTTTCTTGTTTTTGTGTTATAATGAATTACGAGTGTTTATGCAGAGACAAATGGAAAAGCATGTTTTTACATGGAGACAGGATAAAGAAGTCATAGTTACTCTGCTAGATATTCCAGTACATTACATATATATCATATGCGTATACATTTTAATTTCTCATCTATTTCCATAGCTGGGGCAGGAAAGGAAAAGAATAGACAAAAGAAATGCAGACATCCAGCTATGTTTTCCAATGATCAGTCCCTTAGTCTCACATGTCAACTTTTTCTTGCTTTGCAGAACTACACAGAAAAATTAATTCCTAAAAACTCTGCTTTCACTGAATAATACTACACTGAATAGCTCAATAAACCAGAACAAACAGACAGACCATGTAAGTTCCTCTGAAGAAGGCTTAACTTTCTTTTTCTGTTTGTTATTTTATTATTAATGTAGGGCCATGGGTGCTCATTTTGCTAGGCTTTTGTCAGCACTTCAATTATAAAGCCCAGTTTCTAGGGATTTATAGTTTTGTCTATGTTAATTCACTTACAGAATAAAAGTTTTAAATACTAGCTTTTAATTCAGAAATGATTTTACAGTTCCTGGAAGCAAATGACTAAAATGAGATAAGTTCTGTTTTGAAAAGAACAAAAAAATGATTACAGTTTTAGCTGTGTCTGATGGTCGTTTTGGAGACAGCACTGCAAAAAAATTAGGGAGCTGAGTAAAGCTCAGTGAGCATAACAAAACTCTTCTCACTTCACTGGGCTTTGAATTTGTTTTTAAAACATCTGCATGCTGATCAGAAATCCTAAATCATACAATTGCTTAAGCACATTTTTTCTTATTCATGGCTTAAAGAAATGATGATGTTTATACAGTGCTAGCTGTATTAGTATGCTTTCTTGCTTCATGCAAGTCACTTCATGTCAGTCAATCAAATTTGGTTTTTAATTTCTGTTCTGTGCAAAGATAAAGTAAACTTAACTCTCGCCCCTGTTTAATAGCTGTTTGACTTCCACTGTAGAAGATAAAAATGCTCGTTCTGTTTTTCATACCAGATAGTTAAGGAGAAATAATTCTTTTTGTTCTGATGTAATTGAAATTTAAAGGATGCAACTGTTAGAATCTAAATCTGCATCTAAATCTATTAGAATACTGCAGAATTCTCACTGCATTTCCCTTTATTAATGCAACTATGTGCAAATGCCACTCTTATAAACATTACAATTCCTCTAGAAATGGACCAGTTGAATTTTTTTCTTCAATGCTATCCAGTACACTTGGCTAAATCATCACCCAAATAAATAGAGCTGTGTTCCACCATCTTTTTTATTGATTGGAATCTAACAGATATTCAGGATACTGAAAGATATGTTTCAATTCCTGTGTTATTCACTATGGTTCAAAATGTTACTTATGAAAGCTAAACATTTCATTGCCAGTGTAAAGCAATCAAGTATAACAAGATTTCAAACTATGATAAATGTTTCACACATTATACATCTCTGTAATCATCACTAGCTAGAGGGGTTGAATGTAGAAGAACTAAACTATTTATAGTTAAGTCCACTGTTGCACGTCAAAATAGCAGACACAACACAATTTAAAAATTCTTGTTCGATGTCTTAGTTTCTAACAGAAGTTACGTTTCTCGGAGTGTCTAGTATGAAGCTATCTTGGGACCTCAGAGATACTGATAACATCCTGGCAGTGTTGAACGGAGCTGAGGACATAACTCAGTTCCGCATTCCTCTGCCAGTGANGGACACTGAGTGAAATACATGCATGCTCAGCAAATAATGGTTCTTTGTCAAATTATCCTATTTGATATTCATTATGCTTTGACAATATGTTTGTAATTGTACACACTGCTGCATGTTAGAAAAGTGTCTCTGCAAATATTTGGAACTATTGTTAACCTTAAATCCTTTTTTGTAGTTTCTTTGTCTGTAAGAAACTGAAAACTTAAATAAGTCTCCACAGATATTCTCACGTACGGTGCTTCCACAAATCGCATTGTGATTCATGGTAAATCTTTCTACGACCACTGAAAAGGCTAGATGAGGGCTATGGACAGACATGAAGAATACTTGAATATATGTAGGTTGCTCTGAAAGTAATGTCTCCTACTTATTTCCATGGAAACTACTACAGATACAAAGAGCACAATAACACTATTTGATAGAGCAAATTCTCAGCTACAAAATACTATGTTTCAACATAACCACCACCATTAGATATTCATTTTTGCCAGCGATGAACAAGAGCCTACATTCTATGCACATAAAAATCTGCACCAACAGAGGTTACTCACTGTCTCTGTCACCACTGCTGAAATGCACCACCCACTGGTGGGTTTAAAGAAAGAGGGCATTCAATATTTAGTACCATGAAGTTTTTACACATATGACATAGCATTGACGTATCACATAGCCTTTATTTTGCATTTGGCTTTTTGGTATAAGAGCAACAAATGCTGATGTGATCACATTAATTGATTTACATATGCGTTTACATTTCTTTTCTATCTCTGGAATTATGCGTCAGCCTATTGTCACTTTGATAAGTGACTGACAACATCTTTCAGAATCAGACAATGACTTTCCAGGTTTCTGTTATAAATCTTGATATTTGAAACGTTTTCTTGAAGAAAACTAAATTGAACTGTCAATTTTTCATATAAACACCTCTAGGGAGTATAAGCTTCCAGTATTAACAAGGAGGATATTTTCACATAATAAAAAGAGCTCAGTCTGAATTTTAAGCCAACTGTTTTGAGTCTGGACTTTCTTTTTTTCAGAATTTTTCCTGAAATCATGCTTTATAAGAATGAATTAACATAGAAAATACAGTACTAGCCTACAAAATTGATATGTGTCGTTCAGTACAGTGTTCAGAAGAAAGGAAGTACCAACTCAGAGGTATGTGTAAACATTTCTTTAATCAACAGTAATGAGATGACCTGCTCACAGAGGAACTTTGTTTCTAGTGTTCACTACTTAGAAGATATCCTATGTATGTATTATGATTTCAAAAACAGATCTCTCTCTTTTCTTAAGTAACAAATAAAGTTATGTTTTTTGAAAGCATTTGGGACTGCTTGTTCAATTATATGTAGACAAAATCGTAGAATCATAGAATCGTTTGAGTTGGAAGGGATCTCTAAGGGTCATCTGGTCCAACTCCCCTGCAATAAACAGCGACATACACAACTAGATCAGATTCTTCAGAGCCCCATCCAACCTAACCTTGAATGCTAGTGAATGATAGTGTTTTGAGAGTCTGAAATATATCTGCAATACATTTACTAGTTTGCAGTTCATTACCAAGGTACAGTAAACTGAAGATTCCTCACAATTCACTGGATAGCTTCATAGATAAAATGGAAATTCTCTACATTATTTTTTGAAGTATGTGTCTTTATGTTCCATCTTGTGCTCCTGCTTTCTCAACAATGTAAACAAAGCTGAATTTCGCTGACACATATAAAAAAGAGTTTATTTTGTATTTTCTGAACTTGTTATATGTAGAGTTCATTTAATGTCATACAACCCTCCATCCATAACTTTATACTAGAGCAATCTCTGAGAAATCAGTCTATAATCACCCTCTGCGTGTATTTTAAATAATTGCAATACAAGGTCCACTAATTCATTTTTCTCTGCCACTGAACTGTTTCCAAAATCTAACTGCTTTTAAAGTTTATTAATTACGTTTTGTGTACCTGATAGTCTCCATGCATTTCTACTTGTGCTAAAAAATACTTTGGTTCTTGTCCTAAAAAAAAGTATTTATAGAAGTTCAACAAGAACTCTGCTTCAGTGTGAACAATTTAATTCCTTATTATGAAACCCTAAGCTACAGTCTCCACATTGAGATGTGTTTTTCAGGTGAACAGATCAGACTACTAAACCTTAGAACCATAGAATGGCTTGAGTTGGAAGGGACCTTAAAGACCATTTAATCTGAATCCCTCCCTGCCATGGGCAGAGATGCCTTCCACAAAATCAGGTTGCCCAAAGCCCCATCCAATCTGAACACTTTGAACACCTCCAGGGATGGGGCAGTCACAGCTTCTCTGAACAACCTGTTCCAATGGCTCACCATCCGGTTTAAAGCTGTTACCCCTTGTCCTGTCACTATATTCCCTGAAAGAGCCTCCCTCTCTCCACAGGCCTTCTTTAACTAGGCTGCTACAAAGTCTCCTGGAAGTCTTCTCTTCTCTAGGCTAAATAAACTCAACTTTCTCAGCCTTTGTTCACAAGAGGTGCTCCGTCTTTCTGGTCATCCTCCTGAATCTCCTCTGGACCTGCTCTAACAGGTCTATGTCTGTCTTATGTTGTAGGTCCTAGAGCTGAATGCAGTGCTCCAGGTGGGATCTCACAAGATATGAATATTACCCTGTGTAGATATAGCTCCAGTTAGACAATAAGGATCACAGAATCATAGGATTTCCTGATTTGGAAGGGATCCACAAGAATCATCAATCTTTACTTATGAATGACAAAAAATTCTGTATGAGTGTTAAATATTAAAAAGTCAGCAATCTCTAAAGAGGTATTTAAACATAGTACTCTGTTCTGGTTTCAGCCGGCAGGCCGGGAAACCCCACACAGCTGTTCGCTCACCCCCCCCCTTCCTCCCAGCTGGGATGGGGGAGAGAGTCGAGAAATAAGGTAGAACTCGTGGGTTGAGATAAAAACTATTTACTAACAGAAAGAGGAAAATAGAGTACAATAACAGTAATGATAATTATATATAAAACAAGTGATTGTACAAAGCAATCGCTCACCGACCGCGACCGATGCTTAGCCAATCCCCAAGCAAACGGACCCTCCCAGCTCACTTCCCTTCCTTAGATTACATGATGTCATATGGTATGGAATATCCCTTTGGTCAGTTTGGGTCAGCTGCCCTGGTCCTGTCCCCTCCCAGTTCCCGGCTCCTTATGCCTTCTAACTGCTTCACTGAGGAACAAAATATGTCCTTGGCTGTGTTCAACACTGCCAGGTGTTATCAGTTTTGTTTCTCTTCTGAAAACAAAACATAACTTCATACCAGACACTGTGAGAGAAGTAACTTCTGTTAGAAACTAAGACATACTCATTACTAGTTTTTATTTACTGCTGTATATTGTGAAGGTGGGGAAAAAAAGGCTTATTCATTACCTTGCTTAATTATATTATACACAAATAAGAAGATGACCTGTACAAAAAGTGTGATTGCAACCTAAGGCAAGGAGGAGGTCATTATGGCAGTCAGCTGAGAAGAAGCCCCAGACAATTGTGAGATACTAATTATTAGTCTAGCAAGCAACTGTTTTAGCACAACAGCTACCCGATTGCCAAGTATTGTCATGCTAAAAGAAAAATGCCGAAGACATTTTAACCCAAGACTGTGTGAGAAAACTGATTGCACAGCTGAACTCAGCAGAACAATGCAAAAAGCTGAATACTTCTTCTATCATAATCTGTTTTATTTTTATAAGCATCATGGGAAACTAATTATGATGACAGCTGTGATAAGTCATCATTAAAAATTGTACTGATTGTCACTTCTTTCTGACTAGTCATATGAGGAATAACTAAAAAGAAAAATAAACCTGATTCCACATGGATAGCACAGCCTACTGTCTTGCTAAATCACTCTAACCACTCTTTAAAAACAAATGAATTCAATACGTAACGAAAATTATATTAATAAGAAACAATTTGCTTCTAGAAACATCATTTGTATCCATGGAAAGATCAGGATCATTCTATGTTGTTCATAAGATGCATTATGCTTTCCACTTCAGAAACATTCAAAATACTGTCAGGACTTTATTGTTTAGTGTGCGAACTTCTGTCAGATCCAAAGTGTGTGGAGGTTGTAGTGGATGTCAGTGTATATATGTGAACATTTAGCACATCGCTCACAATCAGAATTCATCATTGGAGTGGAATACCAGATTACT
Source organism: Penelope pileata (assembly GCA_013396635.1). Taxonomy (NCBI): domain Eukaryota; kingdom Metazoa; phylum Chordata; class Aves; order Galliformes; family Cracidae; genus Penelope; species Penelope pileata. The sequence goes on from WBMW01004180.1 coordinate 125,166, forward strand.
GAAAGAGGAAAGGCATCTGTATATATTTGAAACTTCAGTGACTATTTATCTTGGCATTTTTTCATTACTGTTAGATTAAAAGTTAGATTAAAACCATTAGATTAAATTGAAGGATTATTTATTCAATCTTCATCAAACATTAACCTTTCTAATGCATTGTAGAAACAGCCAAAGTGCCTTCAATATTTAATTAAAAGCCTGTATGTTTTTTCTAATTACTTATTTTTTGAGTGTTTTTTCACTTAATGGGCTACTTTGAATATCACAAGAAATGGTACAGCTCTTTATAGGAAATCATCCACTGAAATAATTTCTTGAACCATTTGGATTTCCTTTAGAAGTTTTATGCTGGCTAAAATCGGGGGTTTAGAGTTATCACAATTTTAATGCAATTAACATAGCTGAATTTTTGTTAGTTATAAGCAATCGTAACAAAGTTTTCAGGCATATATTCAGAATGTGACTTGATCTATATAAGCACTTAGAAACCTTATATTGCTATATCTTCATTGACGGATTTTTTTTTTTCTTTACAACACATGTAGGAAATAGTGCTTTTACTGCTCCACAGCTGGGAACCTAGCCCAAGGATAAAAAGAGTGGCTCAGTAATGTTTCAATCAGAAAACTAACACAGATTTTCCTAGTCTGAAACCACAAGACTGTGCACAGTTCCTAAATAAATGGATTTACAATATGCATTTCTACGTGCCTTGTCTTTACATTATCCCAGAATTGTTTGCAAAATATGTGACATCTATCAACCGAAGTTCTATACATAATTTCTGTCTGCTATGAAAATTTCTTTTTTTTTGGGGGGGTGGGATGTAATTATTAAAACCTTTCAATCTTTTTTCTTATTCGCCTTTTAAAACATATCTTATTTCAGAGTTGATGTGTACTATAAGTTCAAGCCAGCACTGTATAAACTACATGATATCTTTTAAACATATGAAGTATATTTGATCAACTATCTGGAAAACATGATTTTTCCATATGGGTTAGTTTTCACATAGGGAGTTTTGTATTTCTATGGAGAACATAATATACTCAGACAAATATAATAGGTAAGGAGTTGCAAAACACTGAGTGGAAGAAGCAGGTGTCCAACTGGATTTTCACATAGGATGGTCTTAAAGGTCACTGATGGTGGTGAGGTTTCAAAGATTTCCAAATCCTCATAAAACTATTCCTTCCTTTCCCAATATGCTAATCACCTGCTGCTCTTGATAATCCAGTAACTCAGAAAATGTTTTTTCTTTTGCTTGACAGAAATAGATTAAATGACAACAATTTACTGAATTTCCATTTTTTTTAGGGCACAACAAGAGTATTCACAAAGGTCTTCACCCAGAAGAATAGCCTTGCATTGATACATCGTTTGTCTTTCTGATGTCAGACTAGAACCTTCAGGGAACAAAAATATAATAATAGTAAAATTTACAGCCAGGTATGACTTTCCCCACTGCCCTAAAATAGGAGTGTAAATAATTTGATATGCTTGTCCAGCAGAGAACTGAACGACATCAGCCTTTTATAAAGGGAATACTTGATGGTCACTTCCTTCTGCTTTCCATTTCCCACAAAGTGATGGCTTCCATCCAGACAAGTTAGTTGATCTTTGTCAGTTACATTTTATTGTCTCTTACCTTTCTTCCTTTTTATAGGATTTAATTTTGATTATGATTTGTTAGAAGGATTTGCTTGGTGTTTTCATGCACCTGGAGTTCTCTTTGTAAATTATCTTTCATCCTCTGATGTCCACAGATCCCTTCAATTAAGGATTGTTTCCAAGAAAGCAAACACTGCAGGGAATTATCTGAGAGAGAAGAGGATATAATCATAGAATCATAGAATGGTTTGGGTTGAAAGGGATCCCAAAGATCATCTGATTCCAACCTCCTGCCGTGGGCAGGATTGCCAACCACAAGATCAGATTGCCCAGGGCCCTATCCAACCTGGCCTTGTACCCCTCCAGGGATGGGGAATCTACAACTTCTCCGGGCAACCTATTCCACTGCCTCACCACCTCATAGTGAAGGATTTCTTCCTTATATCTAATCTAAGTCTACCCTCTTTTAGTTTAAAACTATTACCCTTTGTCCAATCACTATGTTTCCTGATGAACAGTCCCTCTCCAGCTTTCCTGTAGGCCTCCCCTTAGGCACAGAAAGGCTGCAACAAGGTCTCCCAGGATCCTTTTCTTCTCCAGGCTGAACCGCCCCAGCTCCCTCAGCCTGTATTCATAGGAGAGGTGTTCCAGCCCTCTGAGCATCTTCATGGCCCTCCTCTACTCTCGCTTCAACAGGTCCTTGTGCTTCTTATGCTGGGGGCCTCAGAGCTACAGTACTCCAGATGGGGTCTTAGGACAGTGAAACAGGGTGAGAATGACATCCCTGTCCCAGACTTCTTTTGATGCAATGTTAATTAAGCACTGTAAACATTACTACTCTTTGGGTACATACAGATAATATAAGGAACATAGAGGAATACTGCACAGAAGCACAGTGGTTTTCACACAGCCCATCAGTTAACAGCACAGCCATTTGGCAGGCTTTGTTTTTTTTTCAGTTTTAGCCTTTGGCAAGTCTACAACTAGTTTTTCACAGAAAAACTGGCTAAGAGAAATTGCGAAAGAACAGTGAATATATTTTCTCACATATAACAAGATAACCCACATCTCTCCAGAAGTTTTGCTCTTTGAATGTAAGGGGAACAAATAACCACATCACAAGTCAGGTTCAATGTGAGAAATCATAAGTAAGGGTTACACTGAGGAAGAGAGAGCAAGTCCAGGATATAAGAGACAGCAAGACACTGCAGAAAATATCTCATGTATTAGCTGAATATACACGTAATTCACACCCTGTCTGATAAGAAGCTCTGCTTTTTGCTACTGGGCAATGGCACATAAGGTCTATTTTAGCCTTAGACAGGCTGCAGAGTGGACAATAGGTTTCCCTTTTCAGTGTAGACAATGTCTATCAACAAAGACACTAAGAATATGGACATCTTTCACCAGGCATGATAGACATAAGCCTGAAACGGAGACAATGACTCAGATTTCCTTTAGCACTTCTACTACACCTTACTTTCTGATGTGATGAATACTTGGAGAGAAGTTGGTATGTGTTTTAGCTATGCCCCAGTGGATGATTGCTGATGTCAGGGGATGCATTTCAGATGTGGTAATTGCTCTCTAAGATGTGTATTTTTGTACTTCACTAATGTAGAGTTAGGCTCCAGGGTAGGTTGCATTCAAATTCCATTGATAAAGCAAGAGAGGATTGGTTTCAACCGTGCAGAAGTGTTGTAGCAAATTGTTGTGGAGGATTTTATAAACTGATTATGTTTTCTATTGAGGCTCCCTCTGGAGCAACAAAGGTGATAGCTGCATATTCTACAAGCAGATTCAATGCTCTTGAGAGGCAGCCACCTGGAAGGGCTTGAATTTTTGAACATTATATGTGCAGTACATTTTGTTACTTTACCACATGCAAAGCAAATGTACAGGAACAAGAAAATCAATAAGCATTACATAAATATGCAGTATGATTTGGATAGAAACATTCAGATCTTGACATCTTAATAAAATGTGTAAAAAGAAATATTCTTCACACTGTGGCTTTAGACATTTAATTTAGGCGACTAAACGATACCCTTGGCACTCTACTCTGCTCAGCAGAGCTCCCAGTCACCAGTTCACCAATTCAGGCACCTCATCTACATGGTTCAGCTGAAATGGTGTGAATTCTTTACTCTGTCTCAGCCCTGTTTGAGATCTATTAGGTATGGGATGAGGAATATGCTTTTAAAATTGCAGTGGCTCTTTCCAAGTGATAGACATTTTTATTACAGGCTGAAGTACAGCACAAACATGCTAGTGTAGTGCACACACAGTTTTGTAGAAAGACTATTCTACTAAGAGCTACACTCCTGCGTAGCTTTAAACTAGGGCTATAAGTATGCAATAATTTCTTACCTACATTGAGGCTTGGTTGCCTGCATGCTAATTCATTTATTGATACAAATTCTCCCTTACTTGAAACAGTAGAAACAATGCTTTTGAAGTAAAACGTTGTCAGACTTTCATAAATAAGCAGTGATAACTCTGCTTGGAACTCTTCACGAGGTTGCCTAAGTGGTGTGGTACTGGTCTGTTTGTGTGGGTATCAGATCTGGAATTATAAGAAACATCAACATTTCTAATGAATTTCTTTAACATATCGTATGCAAACAAAGGAAGATCAAGAGCTCATTCACAAGCAGCTTACTTGTTTCTGCAGTGGGTGATGGATGGGCAGATAAAGCAGAAGTCTCCTTACTCATCCTCACTGGTTCAGTAGGGCCATTGTTCTGTTGTGAGAAAGTTCTACTGTGAAGCTCTAAATAGGTATGTCAGGCCACACAGTGACAAGTGGAAGTTTTTACTGACCATGGATTTACTCTAGCATTTCATAGAGATGAGAAGGTTTAGGAATAGGCTCTAATTTCTCAAGGCTGAAATGCTGCACAACACAAAGTCGGCAAACAGTAGTGTGGTAAATCACAGTGATAATATTGCTACTTATAATAGACACAACAAGGAAAGCCTCTGTGCTAGCAGGCAGGAGCAAGTCACTGAGGAAGGATATGTTGGTCTCGGCAGGGACTTGGCAGGGGAAAGCAACTACAGAGTGGTAAGGGAATCTGCCTTGTGACCAAGGCATTAGAGATGAGATTTCTTCTGGTGTAATCTTACTGACATGCCAGGAACTGAACCAAGATCTCATTTGGTGCTGGAGCACCTGGATCCTACAAAAGGTTTGTATTTGCACTGTGTTAACCTGCCTACTCTAAACTACTCTACTGCCCCTGTTTATGCATCTGGAGAAAGCCATATCACAGAAACATGGCCTACTATAACTTGTAGAAGCAGAGGATTATTGCTATTTCAAAGCATATTTGTCAAGAAGAAAAGGTTCTATAAACTTAGTAAAAGGTTCTAAAAACTTAGTAAGGTAAAATTCCACATTGCTGTCAGGAGGTTTAGGGGAAGGTCTGCAATAGGATACAGGGCACCTTCACAAAACTCTCCAGTTGTTTTAAGAAGAAAATGGAATTGCACAGGGAACTGTTGGTCACCTTTTCCCAAGAAGTCTGGAGAACTTATTCCCACCTGGGGGAACTTGGTCCTACCAACTAATTTGGAGAACAGGAAAAAGGAAATTGCGCACTGACGGGGTTTACATTAGACAATGGAGCAATCTCCTTATTGCTTAAACATGCAGGCTACATACCTTTTACTCTACCTCTTTTTTGTCGTGGCAGTCTCCACCCTCTCCCAAAAAGCTGAATCAACATGAAAGACCAGCAGACATATTATGTTTTACACAACAGAGCATGGCTTTATAGGGCTTTGTTACATCTTGAAAAGATTAAGTGCACCTGCATGTGAAGAATCCCTATCCCTCTGAATAATCAGGCAAAGGCACCTCCATTACCGGGGCACAGGCGAAAGAAACGGTTGGGCTACAGGTTTATAACAAAGCGTGTTAACAAAGGCTGGGTCCCACAGTTTGTGAGGAGCAATGCTGCCACCTAGCGGATCTTCTGCAGTATAAAAACAAATTTAACGGCACTAATGGAGGGGAAATTTTCAAAGCGAAATCTGCATTTTATATTAGTTTAAATGAGAATCTTTTAATTTTATAATTTTCTTTATTTTTTTCTTTTTAACCTTTAAATCAGATGACACACTGCAGCTTCAAACTGTACCGGGAAGAAAAGGTTATTTGTTTTAAATCATCACTAGATTTTGTATATGTAGACTTGAATTTTGTGTGTATAACTTGATAATCATTCTTCTTACATGAACACATAGATAACCATACTATAAAATAAATATTTCATTGCTGAAATAGTACTCTTTTGTCAGAGTACACATCAAACTTTAATACAGAAGACATATTAAGAAGCCTAATTTAAAGCTCCTGTGAACTGACTTATCATTCAACAGGCTTGGGATAAGGACCTGTTTGAATAAAACGGAAATTTGAAGCTCTACAATCTGGTTGAAAATTTTCATGTATATTACATATATTCATCCCTAGAGACTGACAGATCAACAGGTAGCATTACAAGGAAATTTCCTGATATATATACCCAGCAGATTCCACTCAGACATAAATGTTTTTATGTACCGAAAAGGCTGGTGAATAAGGCAGAATGGTAATCTGCTCCTGAGGCAAATCACATAAATTTCCTGTGCTTCCATTTCCTTCTGTCTAAAATAGGAATAATACAGTTTACAGGCAAAATGTGAGCTTCAATACATTATGAATTACAAGGGATTTTGAACTGCTCCAAAAGAAGAAAATATTTGTATACTTCTTGATAGTGTTTATACAAGGCATAAATCTATCAGAGGTTTGAAGGAGGCTACATTGCCCCACACCTTCCACCCCTCCTCTTCCCAGCTAATACCTCAGTAGTCCCCCTGGCTCCCAGGGCACCCATGAAGGTGAGACTGTCCTTTTGAAGTGTTATTAAGCTGAAGTACTCTTGTTCCAGTAAACACTCTAAGAAGGATGAATCAATCTGTTTAGCTTAACCAAAAGAAAGCAAAGGGATTTTTTCACCACAGCTCTCTGGTTCTTTACTGGGACACAAGGTTCAACATACGGAGAAAAAGCTCTGGAGCACAGGCAGCAAATTTTAGTATGGTTCAGTTCTTCAACATGAAATGAGATAAATTCGGAAGCAAATGGGGGCAATAATGTCAACAGTATACATGCTTAAGAAGCAACTTAGCAAGAGTTGTTCTAGAGTCAGAATCTGGGCATACTTTTAAACCAAATTTAGATATTTTTCTGAAAATAATTTATTTAGAGTACAAATTTGTTGATAAAAATCAGATAGAGTTTTACCTTCTAAATCAAACTGGGGATTATCAGAAGGTTTTCCTTGGCCTTAGGACAATTGAATATGTAGAATCCTTTGTAAAAAATGGTTAGGAATACTTGCTAGAAATAGCCAAAACAGTTACAGTTGGTGAAATGGAAGAAGAAAAACGTTTGAAGTGGGTTTAAAAATGGGAATGCTATCTAGTGAACATCTGTTCACTTTTATTGGAAAATACTAGAATGTTCACATCCAAAATGTCTCATATATGAAATGTCAAAATATTTCAATCAGTCATATATCTAGTAGCACAATTAGGAATATTTCTGTGGGGAAGAATCTACTCCTAAAATAATCATGACTTTTTAAAAATTATATCTCCATTAAAGTCCATAGGGTGTTTTGCCATATTGTTTTTATTCATATAAAGTTACAGTATTCAGAATCCAATATTTTCTGTTTGGAGTGAGAAGCACCCAATTCTCAATTCCTCCATCCTCTGTCCCAGCCCTTCGGATGGACATATCTGTTCAGGGGTAGAACACTAACTGAAATGACCACAATCTTTGGATTCAGGATATTGGAAGGACAGGCACTTATTCTGGATTTCAATCATTAACCTTGCTACACTTCAGACATCTGAAAATCAGACATTCAAATATGTGGCAGTTACCCTGTAAAGTTCTTTAGCTCATTTATCTTTTAGATACTTACGCTGAGTGGAGTCAACCTCTAAAGGTGCATATTTATCTTCTTGACTACACGAAGAGCCCAGCATGACTAGTTCAGTTTTAATTGTCCAACTATTAGATGCCTGTTTGACAAACGAATCTTGTCTTCTGTTTCTAAACAAGGACCACCTAGGAAGAACAGAAGTCTCTTTCTTAACCCTGGAGAAAATTAATTATTGTTTTTAAATATTTTTGTCCATTCTTATTCAAATCCATGCACAACATCTCATTAATGTTTTTTAAAAAATGTCACAATTATTGAAGATAAAAGCAATGAAAGAAAGGCATTTTACTTCTTGACAGTCACTAATATCAAAATTAGGTCAATTTTATTTGAGTTGTCAATCCTTTTAGTGAATTTTTTTGAGGTTGTTCAGGTAAGGTGCCTCCAAAAGTCTGCCGTTTATAGGAAAAATTAAGCGAGAAGAATGAATCAACTGCATTTTACACATAATCTCACATCTGAAGTTTACTACTAAAGATTTACTTAATTGTAATCAGAAATGAATGCTTCTATTGTATAGATCAGACAGTAAGTACCTATGTAAGCTACAAAATACCAGTGCTGCTTTAATTTTGAAACATAAGTTATGTCTCTAAACAGAAAAACTTGCATGCATAACATGTATATTTGCATTTTATCATGTATTGTTCATATTAAAGTTCCCTAAAATTAACAAGTTGTTTGAAATATTTTGTGCTTAAGACTTTAAGACTTATTCAGCATATAACTCCATAAGTTATTTGCTATACTATTGTCTCATCCCACTCACGGGGTTGTGAGGAAGGTGAATCTTAGATATCCCACTGAATAAGGCACTCCCTGGTTGGCAGTGGTCACGAGAGTGACAGAATCAGACAACAACTCGGAAGAATAATACAAAACAATTTATTTACTTCAACGACCACAATTGGTCCACGATCTCGAGGCAAAATTGGGCAACATTCTAAGAACAAGAAGCATTCTGGATAAACAGGCACTTTGGCACAGGCATCATACAGGCAAATTCAGGTAATGGCCAGTAAAGAAAATGAATGAGAGGAGATTGAGAGGTAAGGAAAAGTAAGAGGGAAAAGATAATAAAAGCAGAAGAGACAGATTTTCAAGGATAACAAGGAGGTAGAGGTGACCTTCCCTATATGAAGGCCAAGATGAAAATAATAAATCTTATTTTCCTTCTAATTTTTCAGAAAGCGTCAAACTGTTTCTGTCTATTCCAGCTGGTCACGAGTAACAAGGTGATGCACCTGAGTAAGGATTGCTACCAGTAGAGTCTGGTTTAATGGTATCTAGGGTTTTAGCTGCTCCATGGAAGCTTTTCAATCCATGCAATGAGGAAAATCTTTGACAGATGCAGCCACACTTTGATATATTTTTCACTGTTTTTTTTAGTTGTCGATGACTTTGCATCTGATATGAGATCAGCTGGACAAGAATTGCAAGAGCACCCTCTAGTGGTAAACTGGAGTCACAACTAGCCCTGTGCTTCTGTTTCACAGTCTTTGGATAAGCTTTGTAATTCCTCAGGCTGGCACAACCTTAGTTGTTTACAGGCACAGAGCTACCACGTTTACCTGTTTAAGCTCACAGCCTCTCAACCTGCTCTGTGACTCCATACAGCTCAGACTATAACTCACACATGTAGCATAACACCATGACATCCATGATTTACCCACTTCTCTGGATTTGCCTCCTGCCTCGGGCCATGAAGAAAGGGATACTTTGCTATTGATAGGCTCCCCTGTAGCTGGGAAGTACATTTCCTGGTAGTCCCTTGTGTTCAAAAGAAGCCCACTGGAACACACCTGTTCTTTTTACAGCCTAGAACCATGTTTTTTAATATACTATATGGGCTGATATTGCAGTTTCTCGCTCACAACATGTCCCACTTCATGAAAGTTAATATACTAGAAAGGTGGATATCTAAGACTTCTTAGGTCATTGATAGTCACAGATTCAAAGAACTATATGTATAGAACCACAGCTGCCATTTCCCTCAGAGGCTAGGTAACAAAATGTTTCTAGAATTGACATATGACCTATAGGACAAAGAGCATGGAGATCTGAGAGGATGCTCCTATCCTATTAGATTTCCAAAGGTATTTAACACGTTGATGATTTTATACTGCCATCTGTCTTCTGGTCTATAGGCAGTCATAAAGCCTTCCTCACTGAAATGGCAGGAGTCCCCAGGTGACTGAGAAGGAAATTCCACACATCAAAAAAAGGTGATAGGGAAACCATGTGCAGTAGCACATGTGAAACAATCCAAATCTGTTTGAAATGTAAAGCTATTCCAATACATATAAGTGACAATAAAAGAACTGTTTATCTTTGAGTAAGAAGAGCAGCTGTGAAAACATTGGCTTTTCTAGACAGGGACTTTTTTCAGGTGAGCTCAATTATTATCCGTAAGTGTATCAGTACTGAACATATATATATATATATATATTTGAGATTTAACAAGTAATTCCTGTGGTTACTTATTATTTTTAGACTTACTTGATTTTTATATATTTTTAAAGGCTAAAAAATTTAAATTTCTGTTAAATAGAAAAGCTCATTTTCAGGGGAATGGAGCTTGTCTGCTTTTATCATGGAATCATAGAATCATAAAATGGCAAGGTTTGGAAGGGACCCCAACGATCATCAGGTTCCAATCCCCCTGCCACAGGCAGGGCCACCAACCTCCAGATTAGGTACTAGATCAGTTTTTCGTCCTCCAGGACACCTGGATCCTTCTCATCTGGACTGCTCTCAAGGAGTTCTTCTTCCATTCTGTGTATATGTCTGGGATTACTTTGACCCAAGTGCAAGACCTTGCACTTTGCTGTGTTGAACCCCATTACGTTCGCATAGGCCCACCTTTTGAGTTTGTCAGGGTCCCTCTGGATGACATCCCTTCCTTCTAACGTGTCAACTGCACCACTCAGCTTGGTGTCAGCAGCAAACCTGCTGAGAGTGCACTCAATTTCATCATTGATGTCATTGATAAAGATGTTAAAGAACATCGGTCCCAAGACAGACCCCTGGGGGACACTGCTCATTACCAGCCTCCACCTGGACATTGAACCATTGACCACAACCCTCTGGCTGTGGCCTTCCAACCAATTCCTTATCCACGAATAGTTCAGCCTTAAAATCCACATCTCTCCAATTTAGAGGTAAGAATGTGGTGGGGGACCTTGTCAAAGGCCTTGCACAAGTCCAGGTAGATGGCATCAGTTGCCTTCCCTTTGTCCACTGATGCCATCACTCCATCATAGAAGGCCACCAGATTGGTCAGGCATGACTTTCTCTTGGTGAAGCCGTGTTGGCTGTCTCAGATAACCCACTCATCCCTCACATGCCTTAATGTGTCTTCCAGGAGTCTGTTCCATGACCTTCCCAGGCACAGAGGTGAGGCTCACCAACTCGTAGCTCTCAGGTCCTCCTTCCTTCCTTTCTCTTTTTCCAGTCACTGGGGACTTTGCCTGACAGCCACGATGTTTCAAAAATGATGGAGAGTGGCTCGGTAAACATATCAGCCAGTTCCTTCAGAACCCTGGGTTGCATGTCATCCAGCTCCGTAGGCTTGTACACATTCAGTCTCATGAGGCAGTCTCAGCCTTGCTCTGTCCCTACTCATTTTTGTGGAAAAGGAAGTTTGAGTAAATTTGCCCAACTCTAATCCTTTTTCTTCTTTTTATTTATTTATTATTTTTTAAGAGATCCTGGCTAAATTTTTCAAAGGAATTTATCAGTTTGCAGTAAATGATCATCCTTTTCCAAGGAAAAAAAAAAAAAAACAAAAACCAAAGCCAACACACCACAACAACAACAAAAAAATCATTGGCAATCTGAAGAGGCATGATATATAATACAAAACAGAAAACGAAGTGGCATGTTTATTTCCAAAAGAGACTTTAAAAACAGTGTGATCTGAGTTTTCAGAACTTTTAAGCATAACATAAACTTCACAGATATGAAACAGAAAAATGCATGCTAGCACTTACAGAAAATTAACACATGGAATTTGTCCAGTCTTTTACAAAATATATGTCTGATTTGAAAGTAAAATCGGATTGTTTGAATCCAGTCAAATATGTTAAAAGAAAATGATCAGTACTCTGTAATGACTTAGCTTACATTTTGGCCTGATCATGTTTTGTACACTGAATAGTTGCTATTCCTTTGTTTTATGTTCTTATTTGTTCTCATTACCATGTGGCGCTATCTTAACTTTGCCCAATGCTATGGGTTTGTTGAAACTAGATTTTGTCTTAGTGTCCTGAAGAGTTTTACTTTTTTTTCTCCCAGTTTTCTAGCTGTAGTAGAAAGTAGAAGAGATGGAAAGTAACTGAATGCCACCTGTCTTTTCAACGTCTCCAAAGCTTTTTATCTGTTCATCCAGATGGCTCCATCTGCACTGACAGTTTTTGTGGCCACTTCAATTAGCTTAAGCTGCTTCATGGTGCATCTAATTATTCTTGTATGCATTAAAAAAAGAACCTTAAATTCAGCAGCAGATTTTAGATCGAATGTTAGGAAAAAAAGAAAAAGAAAAAGAAAATAGCAACCTCTCCACATCAAACATTAAAATATGTGACAATGAATTTCCAACCCTGAAGCTTGCTAGAAGATTTTATATATATTCTTATATTAAGCCTGTTATGTTACGGAAAGCATTGTTCACATTTAAATTGTTTTTCTAATATTTTTTTTTTCTGTTAAATTCTAGCTGTCATGGTTTGACTCAGCAGACAGCTGAGTTCCACACAGTTATTCACTCACCCTCCCCCCTCCCTGAATGGGATGGGAGAGAGAAGTAGAGAAATATGCAGTAAAACTCGTGGGTTGAGATAAACGTTATTTACTAAGATAGTAAAGAAACTAAAAGAAATAACAGTATATATATATATATATATATATATAAAGAGGATACACAGAGCAAGGGCTCACAGCCAGCAGCAACCCTTCCTCCCGGCTAACCTCTTCCTTAACAAAAGCAACAGTAAACCCAAAAACCCAATCATATGATGTAATATGGTATGGAATAGCTCTTTGGTCAATTTAGGTCAACTGCCCTGGTCCTGTCCCCTCCCAGTTTCCAGGTCCTTATGCCTCCCCCAACTGCTTCTCTGGCAGAGGAATGTGGAACNCAACACACCACAACAACAACAAAAAAATCATTGGCAATCTGAAGAGGCATGATATATAATACAAAACAGAAAACGAAGTGGCATGTTTATTTCCAAAAGAGACTTTAAAAACAGTGTGATCTGAGTTTTCAGAACTTTTAAGCATAACATAAACTTCACAGATATGAAACAGAAAAATGCATGCTAGCACTTACAGAAAATTAACACATGGAATTTGTCCAGTCTTTTACAAAATATATGTCTGATTTGAAAGTAAAATCGGATTGTTTGAATCCAGTCAAATATGTTAAAAGAAAATGATCAGTACTCTGTAATGACTTAGCTTACATTTTGGCCTGATCATGTTTTGTACACTGAATAGTTGCTATTCCTTTGTTTTATGTTCTTATTTGTTCTCATTACCATGTGGCGCTATCTTAACTTTGCCCAATGCTATGGGTTTGTTGAAACTAGATTTTGTCTTAGTGTCCTGAAGAGTTTTACTTTTTTTTCTCCCAGTTTTCTAGCTGTAGTAGAAAGTAGAAGAGATGGAAAGTAACTGAATGCCACCTGTCTTTTCAACGTCTCCAAAGCTTTTTATCTGTTCATCCAGATGGCTCCATCTGCACTGACAGTTTTTGTGGCCACTTCAATTAGCTTAAGCTGCTTCATGGTGCATCTAATTATTCTTGTATGCATTAAAAAAAGAACCTTAAATTCAGCAGCAGATTTTAGATCGAATGTTAGGAAAAAAAGAAAAAGAAANATTCTGAAAATTAATATTACATACAGACCATCAATATTTAAATAACATTATAGAGAACATTTTACTTTTCTGAAGATTGATGTAAATATATCAATTTTAAAAATATATCGGAGGCTATTTTTTTACTGCAGTTTTACATAGTTGCAGATAATTGCTTCTCAAAAGTCAAGGAAAACAAACTAGATTTTTTCAATCCAATTCAAAACACTCCTATCTTTTTTTTTTTTTTNCAACCTCTCCACATCAAACATTAAAATATGTGACAATGAATTTCCAACCCTGAAGCTTGCTAGAAGATTTTATATATATTCTTATATTAAGCCTGTTATGTTACGGAAAGCATTGTTCACATTTAAATTGTTTTTCTAATATTTTTTTTTTCTGTTAAATTCTAGCTGTCATGGTTTGACTCAGCAGNTTTTTTTGGATTTGATTTCTTTGGAAGGAAATGTTTTGTTTTTAACACAATCAAAAATATATATATTTTTGATGTGCCTTACATACCAAATTTGTTTTCAGCCTGACTACCCCATTCATACTTACCAACATTGGCTAACACTGCAATTGCTGAAATTTGTCGAACTTAAGCCCTGTCAAATGTACTGCATGTGTTCAACTGATCCGTATCACAAGTTCATTATATCCTAGATACTTCAGATTTACCGCACGTGTGTCAATTAGCCAATTTTGTAATGCTTCTTCTGGAGATGTGATCATCACCTGCCAGAGATTTCTGCTCAACCCATAGCTTACCATGCAAACTGCTGGAGCTTTTATGTTGTTTCTCTGGCAAAGTAACTTTGGTAAGACATTCCACAATCTCTTTGGTTTATTGTTCTATTTCTACTACCGTTCACTACATTTTTAGACTAAGTATACCTTAAGTGTGGAAGTGTTATTTTCGTGAAGTTAAAGTTTTAATGAAGTTATAAGTCTGAATTTTGTATTTATAAGATATTGGAAAAGGATAATGGAGAAATGCAGACGGAGTACGAAGAAGAGAGAAACTTAGCCAAGTTTTTAAACTTCATTTTGGTTCAAGCTTCCCTTCCCACCACCCTGTCAAAAAAATAAAAAAAAAAGAAAAAGTCAAAAGAACAGTTCAAACACAGCTTCAGTTCAAGAAAATAGTCTGATCTGTTGTTTGTTTCACATAAAACTTTGTTCAGCATGACCAGCATGACTAGAGAAGGCAGGCTGAGAGAGCTGGGGTTGTTAAGCCTGGAGAAGAAAAGGCCCCAGGGAGACCTTACAGAAGAATTCCAGTATGTAAAGTGGTCCTACAGGAAAGATGGACAGAGGCTGTTTATCAGTGAATTTAGTGATAGGATGAGGAGTAACAGTTTTAACTAAGAAAGGATAGATTTAGGTTACGTATTAGGAAGAAATTCTTCACTGTGAGGGTGGTGAGACACTAGGACAGGTTGCCCAGAGAAGATGTGGATGCCATATCTCTGGAAAAGTTCAAGGTCAGGTTGGACGGAGCTTTGATCAACCTGATCTAGTGGAAGCTATCCATGCTCACAGCAAGGGGATTGGAACTGGGTGATGGGGGCTGGAATTGGATGATCTTTAAGAACTCTTTCAACCCAAACTCTTCTATGATTCTATGCTTCTATGCTCCAATTCTGTGTATGATCTTACCTTGGTTTTATTTTTGGAACAGGGGGTTATAAAATAAATTTCTATCAGTGCGACATCACCACAACATTTGCATACAGAATTGCAGCAATCTGTTGGATAGCACAAATCACAGAATCACAGAATTGCAGGGCTTGGAAGGGACCTGTAGAGATCTTCTAATCCAATCCCTCTGCTAAACCAGTTTCCCTAGAGTAGGTTGCAGGTCCTATTCTGCTGCTCAGTGACAGGTTTTACAATATTTGGATGCTGCCAGTTCAGATTTGTTTGTAGCCATTGGATATTTGGAATGAAATAATAAATGTCAAAACAATGTACTACATTTAGTATATATCAGTCTCTACTTAGCATATCAGAAAGCAAAGAAAGATTAATAGGTAACAGAAGACAGAAGGGATCTTATGAACGTGTACAAATATCTTAAGGGAAAGTATCAACAGGATTAGGCCTGGCTGTTTTCTGTAGTGCCTGGCAACAAGACAAGAGGCAACAGCCTTAAACTGAAACAGGAAGCTCAACCTGCACCTGAGGGAAAAGGTTCCTCACTGTGACGGTGACTGAGCACTGGAACAGGCTGTCCAGAGAGGTTGTGGAATCTCCTTCTCTGGAGATATTCAAAACCCTCTTGGGTGTGATCCTGGGCAATGTGGTCTAGATGACCCTGCTTGAAGCAGGAGGTTTGAACTACATGATCCCAAATGGTCCCTTCCAACCTCAACCATTCTGTGAGTCTGTGATCCTGTGATTCAGTGGTTCTGTGAACAATATTCCAATTTTAAAGTCTTTTTAGAATGTAAGCCTTTATTCCACAAAAAAAAAAAAAAAAGTACAACAAACAAACAAAAAAAACCACAACAAAATACTGAAATTTAGTTGAAACTACATGATGTTTTGTTGCATTGGCTAAGAACACAGACAATTACACTGGTCCAATGAATGCTCAGAAGCTTGTTGGTATGTGATAATTTACACATATCTCGTGTTGCTGGTTGATTCTGGCTAAGAAGTTTTTCTTTTTGTTGATTTCTTGTGTGCAGCAGTTGTGTTTATTTTTCTGCTTTTTCTATGCTACATTTCTTATTCCTCAGACTTCTTTTCTCCATACAAGGTTCACAATGCCCTTTTTCAAAATTTTTGTGTTTTTTAATAGTGTTTTTTTCACAGAAGACTAAAGAAGGCCATCTCTTACACAACTAAGTTGGAAAAGATCCCAGAACACAGAAAATATTAAATAGGGCAGAAGAAAAGTCAGCATATGGATGCTATTGATGCAGAAGGAAAATAGCCAGCTCTACTGTAGAAATTCCCAATCGGAAGGGATGCAAGGAATAAGTGTTTGTTTAGCTCTCACTGTTGCCAATGCAAAGGACCATCATGACCCATAAAGTAAACCTAGGAGGTGGAAAGATTGTCTCATGAAGGGAAACACAAAGATCATAAATTCAGTTTTAATTTTAACCAAATGTACATGAACAATGTATTACAAATTTTGAAAAGATCTCTCAAGCACTGTCATAGGGAGACTACACAGTCAGCTCTAGGCTCAGCTTCTTCTCAAGGTTATGAGTCATAATGCATCCTTAGTGACAGAGATCCTCAATCTAGAAAGAGTTGCTGGAGTCGTCAGCTGGTCAGAAGGCAAAGCTGGAGCACTTTGGATTGGAAAAGAGAATTCTGCACTGAAAAAACAGTTAATCATAATTAACTACCATTTGACTAGCCATCACTAATCATATTTTCAGAATATTGTTCAACTGTATCTCTGCAGAGCCCACATTGTTATTGAGTACCTTTATGAGGAATTTCTTCTATATGGAAGACAAACTCTCTGTATTAAATTTACTACTGAAATATGCAAATGATCTCTGAAAAAAATTCAGTAAGTTGCATCAGTGAGATATAGCATTATTTCTTCAAAGACTTTCTTGGACCCTGGTAGACTTGTATGGAGGAATGAATGAGCCCCTGAAGCTGGCAGACTCTAGGGAATGAAAAGCCTGATCTTTCTATTAAAAAAATAAATAAGTGAAAGAAAATCATCTAGAGAAAAAGAGGGAAATTTTAACAGCCTGTGAAGCTGATAGTTGAAGAAGGAAGACCTAATCTTTGACAACACTTTACCTGAGAAGATTAATTTATAGTAGATTTAACTCATTATCATATTACTCAAAAAGGCTTGGAAGAGCACAAACTACTGAAGATTATACAGCCAACTTGTGACTATCATGAAAATGGAAATATATTAGCATTTGTACTAAGACACTGGATTTTATAACTCAGTGTCTCATAGATTCTTCATTAGAGACCTTTGATTTCTAAAATGCCAGACTGAGGATGTTTTGATAATGAAAGATAAACAGCGGAAGAAACATGGTAGTCTGTGGCAAGTGAATCACAATCCATACTATAAATTCCCTCCTTTGTGCTGAGTCTAAGTTATTGACATCTTAGAATGTTGATGGAACATAAAATTTGTGTCCTTTTCATATGCATTACTGTTAGTCCAAATATCCTGTTTGAGAGTGTGTACTTCTAGTTGAAGCATTCTTTTTTTTATCGTATATGCTTTTTTGTTACTTCACTGAGAAAAAGAAAGGCATTAAAGGAACATTTTAAAGTTGAGTATGTGTGCTAGATTAATAGTCAGAGAATATACATTTTATTTCTAGCATCCTTTTTTCATGTCTTCTGATAAGTACCACCTCAAAATCTGCTACTGTTCTAATTCTTTAACAGTATCTTCAAAAAAATTTTCATACATGTTCTTTAACGAAAACAAAATAAAAATCCCACTTTCTTAATCACTGAAGAAATAGAAGTAGTTTGCATATGTACAGATGCTGCAGATCTTAGGACGGTGGCAAAAATAATCTTATTAAGCTTTTAGTGAACAAAATTAAATGCAACCTAGCAAAAATACATCATACATGTTCTTGCCTCTACGACTACATTATATTTCATTAATTGTAGG
Organism: Penelope pileata; assembly: GCA_013396635.1. Taxonomy (NCBI): domain Eukaryota; kingdom Metazoa; phylum Chordata; class Aves; order Galliformes; family Cracidae; genus Penelope; species Penelope pileata. Next base: position 143,277 of record WBMW01004180.1, read on the forward strand.
ACTACAAAGGTCATCAGTTGCACTTCCTTGCAATAAAAAACACTCATTGAGAGATGTTAAGTCCAAAATGATTCATAAGCACATGCACACTGTGCCATCCTGCCCTGCAGTGTCCTATAGTCTGCAAATCATTCTCGCTGAGTAAAGACAAGTTTGAAGCCACTCATGTGTTGTATTAAAGATCAGACATAAATACAATTTAAATAATTTCAAATCCAAAATATGATTAAAGGTACAGATAATATGCTTCATTTTCAGTACAAAAAATCTTTAATGTTGATGAATGATTTTGTTAAAATTTGAGCAGACGTCATTTACATTTGTATAGTTTTCAGAAATGTCATCATGTATAAAAGTTGCAAGTAAATGAATCAGCAAAGCCGTATTAAATGGGGTACTGATTTATCTCATTTGACAGGAATATATACGGATAGATTTAAAGTAACACAATTTATATAGTACAAACTTTGTCTGTCAACTTTAAACCAACTTCATTATTAAAATTTCTGCTGCTATAAGTTAGTGATTAGAACATCTCTGTGCCTAAGAGAACCATTATAATCCAAGTAATCAAAGGTTCAGGCAAACAATGAAGTTGGAACACTTTAATAGGTTACACAGATAGTGACTACTATACATCCTTTCTTCAATTGTTGTTAATGAGCTGTATGAAACAGTAATTTAACTCTTTTCCTAAAGTTTATATTATTTCTCTTTATCTTTGCCATATTTTCAAATTAATCAAGCATAACAATATTAATTCTATTCCAGCTATGTAAAAAATGTTTCTGATTTTTTTGAAAATGAAAATTAATTTCTGCTATTTTAGAAATAATAACTTCATTTCCTGGAGATATGCTTAAATCCTTGCATGAATAGTTTTAAGTTCTTCTGAAATTGTGTAGTGAAATTTACTGTGGCTGCTTTGGCATTATGATTTAAATAAATGCCAATCACTGTTTGAGGAAGTTTATTTTACCCACTTCCTTTGTGTCAGCTGGAAGTCAAGTAAGCCAATAGTTCTTTGAAAGATGAGATTTAGAAGCTGTTAAAGTTAAAATAGCTCTGGGTTCATATTCTTTATGATTTCAGACAAGAAAATATTTCATTAAACATTCATGTTAAAGTTGTAACAATTGTAATATCTGAAACAAGATCAAAGTTTCAATGGAAAATTGTATTCCAACTTATAAAGTAAAATGTACTGATTGAAAAAAAAATCTTTTAATTTCGTATCTTTCTAAACATGTTTGTGATTATAACACACAACATATTGCCCAAAATCTATTTTTATCACACTACTTAAGACTCTTAGTTTTTTTTTCCAGTTCTGACAACTGTTTCCCATTTTGATTTAAATAACTTCATCCAAAATAACTCCTTAGGAAGAAACACAAAAGAAAAAAAAGGCAAATCAAGAATATTTTGAACAAAATCCTTCAAGATTTTGAAACCATTTCTGACTTTCTGAAAAACACTAATTTTCTGATTTCTCATGACAAAGTGATGTTATTAGATCTCTGTCTAAAAAAACTTATTCAAGCATATTCAAACTCGGTAAGATAAAATTTGTTATCTAATTGAAACTCAATGCATACAGACAATTGATCAAAATATTAAAAGGAATTATTAGTCTTAATTCCACTGCCCACAGGTCACTTTTCTTTTACATTCTGCACAGTTCTTAATCTCTTTACAGTACTGAGGTAAAAGATCTATAATTAACCATTGCCATTGGTCAAACAGAACTTTCTTCCATCAGGCTGTTTCTCAAACAAAAACACCTCAGAGCAATAATAAACACATTGGACTTGCTGACAGGCTTTCTATTTTTCTACCATCTTGAACCTGTACTTGTAAAAGTCAGCTAGTAAAAAGAAGAGAATTCTTCTCTTTCCAGTGTCTGTGTTAAACATGATGTGACTGATTCCTGGATTCAGACCGAAAGCCAGAGCATGGGCTGCCATAGCTGCTGTTTGCAGGACTACACAAAGTCATCTACTATTCACAGCCATTCAGCATCCAGCTGAAGTAATTGTCAGCACAGTAACTGCCAATAATTATATCTCTTCTGCAGAAGTACTGTTTTAGAAAGTCCCTCTATACCTTATGAAGCAAGGGAAGATGAGTATCTTAGCTTTTGTCTTTATTTCCAAGAGAAGAAAGTCTTTAAGTAGACTCAAAATACTCAGCATCAGATGTGTCTGAGAAAGATGAACATACTTAAATAGTACAAACAGTACTGAAATCAGATTGTGGCTTCCTAATGATGGTTTTGCCTTTTCCGCTGTTTCCATAACTTCTCAAATACAACATATAATGTTGATTATCTATCTTGAATAAAATAAGGAAAAAATCAACGAAAGATTAAAGAAGGCTGCAATTCTTATAGCTCTGTCAAAGAAAGTTGTCCAAGACATTAAGACGTTATTTAACAGCATTTTAGTTCCCAGAGAAACAATAAACAACAAGTGACTGAAGCAGACACCTGAGTAGAAATAGGCAGGCAATGCTACTTTTAATATTTTTATAGCTGAAGTTTAGTGAATGAAAAATTCAGTGCAATGTTTAATGTGTTGTTGCTATTGTTTAGAATTACGTAAAGAAGAGTTTCACAGTAAAAAAGAAAATTCTGATGCAGAATAAGCTCACACTTTTGTATTAACTGGTATAACTGAGCAACTAGTCAAGCAAATTCATGTAACATTGTCTCATCCCACTCAAATCAAGGGTCTAAGAAGGCACAATTACTGTTGTAATTCAAAGAATTCTCCAATTCACTGAAGAGGTGGAGGTAAGGATGGTGTAAAGGCATTATTCACTTCCAGAGATTTCATTCTTCTTGTACTTCGGTTGCTCCAAAAGTAATGCATCCTATTTATTTCCATGAAAACTGTAACAAATACAAAGAGCACAATAACACTATTTGATAGAGCAAATTCTCATCTACAAAAAATTATTTTTCAACATATTCACCACCATCAGCTATACATTTTTACCAGCAATGAACAAGAGCCTGCATGCCACACTCATAAAAATATGCACCAGAAGAGGTGACCCACTGTCACTGTCACCATGGCTGAAATGCACCACCCACCACCTCACTGTGCTGACATCCACTGTTTGGTTTCCAGAAATGTCCAGTAAGCACTGATGAATGTCAATGAGTGTAAGCTTTTCTACATGGAGGAATTCAATTCCACATCCTTGTTTCATACACATTTCCATGTCAGACACCATTTTGTCAGACTGCCCCTCTGCTATTATCTGTCACATGGCAAGAAAATGGAATAAAATACTGGTGGGAAGGTTCACCTTCTACTGCCATATCACCAACATCTGCTACTGATGTCATAGGCCAACATAATAAAATAGGAAGCATTATTTTCAGAGTAGTCATTGTATTTCCCAAATTAGTTGGTCAAGAAAGCGTGTGCAATTAATGCATTTGACATAAGTAGTAAATCCAATTGCTATTCATCATCCAGTCTATAGTGTTAGGAATTCCAGGCATTCTAGTGGAATCTTCTGGGGATGTCAGAAGGGCAAATCCAGTTTGCATGCGATTTCTTTCCATAAAAAGTCTTACACTCCTTCATTTCCCTTTACCACTAATGATACCTAGCTTAAATTCTTCAAGACACTGAAAATGGATATTTGCTTCTAAGTGGCTGGATTACTCAGAAGTCATATCTACAACTATGTTTGTGCCTCTTCAGTGCCCCAGAGATGTCAGCAGTCTGGACTTCACTTAAACTGCAGCCTACAGCCCAGAAGACTGTGACTAAGCAGTGCAGCTTAATAAATATTTGCTTAGAGAAAGTAGCAAGAAGAAAAATAACAATTATGATGGTTTCTCTAGTGTTTTGATAGATTAAGAAAAAACAAAACAGATTTTTTTGTTTTGTTTTATATCTGTCTAAAAGTCATGTTCAGTTTCAATAAGAATATTGTATGGTCTGTGTTAGAAAAAAGTACACGCAATTACATTAAATCCTGGCTTGATAATATGCTTTTATCAAAGTCTGTGGAAATATTGTACAACATTTAATGATGCACACATTCACTTCATTTTCATGAAGCCTACAAGCCTTTGATCAATCAGTTCATCCATTAATGCAACAAAAATGTATTAGTTTCTAAATGCATGTATCTTGAATTTCTCTTTTATTATTCATTTTCCTTCCATCCAGCCAGCCTCTTTTCTTGACTCTGGTTTACTTCAGCAGTACAGTAAAAATGTTAACATAGAAACTATATCATTGCGTGTGTAATGTTTTTTGATCCGTTGAACGCTTTTTATATACTGTGTTTTTTTTCTTGTTCAGCTTCAACTTCATATGAAATAAAATTTTGAAGGCATAAGATAAAGGAATGAAAGATCATTTCTCCACAGGTAAGTTGTATTTAAAATTCTGTCTTAGGTAGTTGGTCATGGGTTTTTTTCATCTGCTAATGGAAAAGAAGAAAGAAACATTAGCAAATTTGAATCTACTAGTTCACCAAAGACTTTGAGATCCATTTGTTCCAAATGATAGCAATCAGAAGCATGTGTAGGATAAAAAGCAATTTGTGACCAAGTGTTCAATAAAAAATAGGAAGCTCAAAAAGACCAGTTTTCATGTTTCCCCTCAGTGGATGTGCAAAAATCCAAGAAACTGTGCATACTATATCCTGAAGATACTATGTTTGCGAACAAAGCAATAATACCATATTTGTTCTCCCTTGTCTTTCTTTTTGGTTGATTTTGGGCTAAAAAGAATGATTTTGTGGAATAGACTCAAAATATTTCTTATATGAATCAAATTTCCTATGATATTCTAAGCAAATCACTTAGGGGATAAAAAATAGACAATTGTTAACTAATCTATTTTTGATAGTGAGTGCAAGATACCTGCCTTTTTTTCATACCTTTGCAAATCACTCCTTATATCTGTACCTCTCTTGACAGTCAATAATTTGGAGCAACAATACTTTACACCATATCAAGGAAATACTGCTTGCGAATTGAAATTATCATCATTTTGTCTTTCTCATTCTACTGTTACTTTCTAGTCACTTCTTGGAACAGATATAATTTTGTGATGTATTGGTGTCTTAGTTTCTAGCTGGGACTGAAGTTGTACTTCTCACAGTGTCTGGTATGAGGTTATGTTTTGGTTCTAGGAGGAAAATAATACTGATAAGTACTGATATTTATACTCTTGCTGGACAGTGCTGTACAGAGCCAAGGACATTTTTGTTTCTCAACTTCTCATACTGCTCTGCCAGCAAGGGAGCTAGGGGTGCACAAGGAGCTGGGAGGTGACAGGACCAGGGCAGCGGACCTAAACTGGCCAAAGGGGTATTCCATACTATATGACATCATGTGAAATATAAAACTGACGGGAGTTAGCTGGGGAAGGGCCTCTGCTCGGGGACTGACTGTTGGCGGGTTCTGAGCAATTGCTTTGTACATCTCTTGTTTTGTATATAATTATCATTACTGTTATTTTTATTCTGTTTTCTTTTTCTGTTTTAGTAAATAGTTTCTATCTAAACCCATGTGTTCAACTTTTTTTTTCTGATTCTCTCCCCCATCCCAGCTGGGAGGAGAGGGAGTGAGCTGTGTGGTGTTCAGCTGCTGCTGGGTTAAACCATAACAATTGGAATTTTCTGGGGATCCCCAAATGAGCAGTCATCCTCTGATCTCTTGCAGTAGTCATTTCCCTCACTTCCTTGTAATAATAAGCAGCACAACAGTAAACATTGAGAGGTTTCTTTGGCTTCATACTTCCTAGGATTTTTTCCTTTCATAAATGTTACTTTAAGAAAAATTCTGTTTCTTTTAGATAGTCTCTGAACATTTAGACATAGCTGGTCATAGCTGGTCACCAGATGACCACCAGACAGAAAATGCAGGTTCTGTCTTTTATGATGATGGACAATTCACAGATAAAAAAGCTCCAGAGCATCCAGGATTTATGCTTATGAAACAAAAGAGGAGGCTGACTAAAACAGCCTTGCAGACCAGTTTGCCAAGAGGGGACTTCTTCAAATTATGTTAATTGCTGGTGAGAATCAGAGTTATGTGGTGTCATAGGAACAGATGACATGCTGGGTGACGCTGGGAAGGTGCAGAAAGTTTCAAACTCCCACAAATTCCCATGGCTATGGGTATTTGAATAAATCTGTGTCATTTCCAGTCCTTCAGAGGAAAAGATTTCTCTGCCTGGATTTAGTGATCTGTACTCAAAAACTTATTAATTACAGAGAGACGGTACTTAGCCATTGTCCAGATGAGGATCCAACATCATTGTAGAAAGACTTGTTTCCAGCTAGTCATTCTTCGTAGGTCTGCAGGGGCTGTTTTCTTTGCCAGTCTCCAGCTGATAAGTTTCCTACGTTTCCTACTGAGTGCCTGTGTTTGGATATTTGAAAAGTGCGTGTATATCACATTTGCTGTGGTGGTAGCATGTTTTATTGTGCTTTGTCAATGAGTTGTATGGGAAGTGGCTGGATAGCACAACATGTACTGGAGATGTCAGCTGGTTCAACCAGATGCTGCTTCAGAGCATCAGGCAGCTGGGCAACATATGCTGTGTTCTGAATAGTCCAGGTGTCTGGACCTCTTTTTCTGACTGCTGGCAGACATACATCCATTATCTAGTGCAGAAACAAAGGAAGCAGTTACATTTACCTGTCATTTTCTGGCAAGTCACTGTAAATAGTGATCACAGAGTAATCTTAATTATGCCAAATTTATTTCTTCTATCATTACTTATATTTTCTTTTTGTCTATCAGAATCATTGAAGAGCTTTTCTTTATGGATTCCCCCTTTTTTTTTTTACTACTTTGAGCTCTCTGGATTATTTATTTATTTATTTATTTACAATTGTCTCTAAGCAACTGGGTGTTAAACTCATCAGAGAAACAAGTTTGCATCACCAAGTCAAAGTGCATAATGAAACACAGCTTTCTCTTGAAACCGGAATGCAAATTATGCCAGCTTTGGTACACTAATACTTGTTTAGTTTAGGTTCTGTTTGTTTTGCAGAGGCAACTCTGATTTTGCCTGTTAAATAAAAGTTAACAACAGATGAGATCTAAACAAATGGGCAGTGACATCCAAAAAAGACTTAAACATATTCTGAGTGCATGGAAGTAGGGAAGATACATGGGAAATAAACTTCAGGACTCAGAAAAGTCTTTGCATTTCTGTCACTGCTCATATCTGTCATGTTGATTTATCTGACACTTCATTTCAAATGCAGTGATTCTTCTGCTCGCAAAATCTTTCTTCATAAGGTAACTCAGCTTGATATTCCAGAAATTTCTGGCTGTTTGCACTAAAAAAAGGCATGTGATGTTCCAAAGAATCTTTGAGTCACAGCAGAAAATTGTGAACTTCAGAACTTTAGCATTTGACTTTAATTGATGTAGGAATCAAAAAGCTTGGACACATATAAGAACTAGCCTGACATCTTGAGTTAGTGATGTGAGGGTGGAATTCTCCATTTTCAAGCTTTCTCAAAACATTTTTATCCGTTTCTGACAGAAAATTGTAAAAGAGTGATCTCCATTCACACAAACGGCAAGGCATCTGTGATTTCTTTGCTACAAAATATTATCGAAGTGAAAATGTTATGTGATTCACACCAAGATTTATATACAAGTCAGAAACATGCAGAGTGATTTCTCTAAAAATCAACACTAATTTCCTAGATAGTACCTAAAATTTGTAAGAAAGATAAATCTTCAGAATAGTTGGAATAGCCATTCCTTTATAAGAAGTGATTGGTAAGATTTGCTGAAGGAGCTGCTAGGTCTTACCACTAGATTATATTGTAATTAATCTAGTGCCATATTTCTTCCATTTTTTTTTCTCTCAAGTTTTTTGTAAACATGGTTGTCTGGTACAGTTTTCCACTACCCTTAGCATATGTGTTCCACTATATAATGAGGAAGGGGCACAGACAGAGAAAGTAAAGGGTCAATGAGAAAAGAACAGCCCACTTACACTAGAGGAGCCAACAGCAACAACAACAAAAAAAAAACAACAAACAAAACTGAAGAACAGAGAAGTCTTCCCACAATTTCAAGGCTACATTCCCAAGAAGACAGGTACTAGTTGTAGGTGATTCCTCCCTTCAGGGAACTGAACACCCAATATGCTGAGCAGATCCTCTCAGACAAGACTGCTACCTTCCTGGAGTTCAGGTGAAGGACATCACCAGGAAAATGCCTAGCCTGGTACAGCCAACAGATCATTACCCATTACCAATTTTCCATGTAGGGGGTGACAAATGAGTTAAAAGGGCTATCAAAAGGAACATCAGAACCTTGGGATGTCTGCTGAAAGAATCAAGGGCACAGGTAATCTCTTCTCTGCCTCCTGTAGAGGGTAAGGACACTGAAAGAAATGGAAGGGTCCAATTTATAAACACTTGAACACTTGGCTTCATGGCTGGTGACACCATCAAAACTTTATGGTTTTTTGACAACAGAATGGCCTGCATGGCACCAGGCTTGCAGGCACCTTTCTCACCTTTCTCAAAGGGGGAAGAGGGTCCTTGGGAAAAATGCTAGCAGAGCTAATCGGCAAGGCCTTAAATTAGGCTTGAAGGAGGATGACGGTAATAGTGACCTTACCCATGATAAGCTGTGGAACAGCTTTGCTAGGTTAGGGGGACAGGGTGCTGACAGGGCAATCAAACTGCTGACCTGAGATGTGCTGGCAATACTGCAGCAATTTTGAAATCTTATGACAATGAGCCAGGGACTACTGAGGTAATAGGAGAAAGCGGTAGGGAAACTCAAGGGAAACACTTCAAAGGAATTAGGGAATTATCCTCCAAGAAGGTGACAAGGCCTACTGCTCATCTGAAGTGTCTCTACACCAAGGCACACAGCCTGGAAACAAGCAGGAGGAGTGGGAAGCCACAGTGCTCCTAGAAAATCATGACATAGTTGCCATCACTGAAACCTGGTGGGATGATTCCCATGACTGGAGTGTGGTTACTAACAGCTACAAGCTATTCAGAAGGGATAGGAGAGGAAGGAAGGGAGGAGGTGTTGCCCTCTACATCAAGAAAGGAATAGAGTGTGAAGAGCTGTCCCTTGAAGAATGGCCATGAGCAACTCAAAAGCATTTGGGTGAGAGTTAGAGACTGAGGCAACAAATGGAGACTTCTAGTTCTAGTCTAGTCTAGTTCTACAGGCTGACTGACCAAGGACAGGTGAGTGGAACCAAGATGGTAGATATTTAAGGAAGCTTTCCTCAGGGCACAAGAGCTCTCCATCTCCAGGTGTAGGAAGTCAGGAAAGGAAGGCAAGAGACTGGCACGGCTGAACTGGAACCTGCTGATCAAACTGGGGAGCAAGAAAATGCACAGGCAGTGGAAGTAGGGACAGGCTCTGTGGAAGAATTATAGGGATGATGCTAGACTGTGTAGGGATGAGATCAGGAAGGCCAAGGCCCAACTGGAACTGGACTTGGCAAGAGCTGCAAAGAAGAATAAGAAAGGCTTCTACAGATATATCAATCAGAAAAGAAGAGTCCAAGAGGGTATACTCCCCATAGTGAGCAATTCAGGCAGGCTGGTAACAATGGACAAGGAGAAGGCTGAGGTATTCAACAACTTTCTTGCCAGGAGCACAGGACTGGTGCTCTTCAACTTCTTTATCAGTGACCCACAGAGTGGTATTGAATGCACACTCAGCAAGATTGTTGATGACGCTAAGCTGCTTGGTGACGATGATACAAGTATTAGTGCTTGTTCTGCATGGTGGCATACAGTGACATACATGGTAGCATATGCTTTACTTCATTTACTGTAAAGAAAGCCAGTGTTCCTGAGAAATGCAAAAATTCTCTTTCCAGAAAGCAAACTTGAATAGGAAACTGTTCATAAGTGCTGCAGAAATGAGGTCTGTAGACATAACTGGATGCAGAAACCACAGACAAAAGGGTCTGTGCACAATATTCATTTTCTTGTTACACATTTTCTTTCTTTTTTTTTTTCCTTCCCCTTCTTTGATAGTCAGCTCTACAATAAAGGTTCTGGCTGATTTAAGCAGGTAATTGGATTGAATTAGGAACACAAAGATGTGGAATGAATATGAAGAAAAGCTACTGAAAGCAAACCAAATGATCAGCAGAGTCTCCCACGAGAAGCTGCATAAACTCCGCTACTTGGGACTCTTAAATTAAAAGGTTCTCTGGGGAACAGTTTTGGGAGATGGGAGCGATAACTTATTACGACTTTCCCATCATTAAAGACTGTAAAGGCAGTCCTTATCACCAAGAGTAGGAACATGGTTCATTAAAGTTTATAAGGAAAATTGAAATACTTCTGTGACATGAAAGCTGATGAAACAGAAAATAATATAAATACTACCAGACACAGAGGGAGTCTCAACAGTCTTTTAAAGAGTGGAGGGAGAATGACGCAGTATGAAGTCTTGTTCTTCTCACTGACCCATGTGGTACCTGTACATGTCACGTACAGCTTGACCTGAGAGTTAAAGCAATTACATTCCATTCACCTTAGTGAGCACACAAGGCTTCATGCCCACACCATTATATTTCCATGGTCCTTAAAAAGACAAACATATTTTATACCAGGTAAAAACATATTTTATAGCCAGCTCAGCAAGCAGTAAGACACATGAAATTATAGCAAGGGTAAAAATTCTTGTTATGAAAGCAACTCAGGAAATGAAAGTTCCAGAAGGGTCATTTATATATTTTTTTTATTTACAGGACACATGTTTCTGTTATGCTGTAGCATCTCATCCTCAGATTTAGGCTTTCTCATCCAGGACAACTGAAACTAGCAAGATTAATAATATCTGATATCAGATGACAAAGAGAATGGCGGGGCCTACTTTCAATACAGAAATTTCTGGTTTAAAAAACTCAACAGTATTTCTGGACTAAGAAGGATAGTTAGAACATTGGCTTAGCATTCAGGATAATATATACAGTCAAAGCTTTTATAATGCATAAAATGCATAAATCACTTAAGCATTTAGGACAGAAGTAGCTGGCTAACACTTTGAAGGATCAAATATTAGTTTATTTGTGCCTAATTCTTTATGTGCAAAATGGGGATAATAGTACTTTCCCCCTCACAGGATACAAATGAATCAAGATTAAGACATTCCTGTGCAGTGTCAATAGAACCATAACATCCCTAAACTAGTCAGGTAGCGCAGCACACACTGACACTAACCCACCAGGGACTCTGGCCCAGACACTTTAATTCTGCACTGCAAATTGTGATAACAGGCTCATTTAACTCAAGGAGAGTTTCACTTAGACACTGTCATGTACTTAGCGTACTACAGAAATATTAAGTAAGACTTAAAGAAGATTTCAAAAAGTAGAAAATATTTAATTTTGCAGGAATAATATATAAATAAAAAAATTATTAAAATGACTTAACGAGTTAGCCATAGCTGAATTCTGCACTAATGATAGTAATATCTACTTGTCACTACAAATTCTTCAGTGTCCAGGTACTGTTTATTAAGTACATATAATGTACTTCTAACTTGATTAAAATTTCATTTTCCACCTTAATCATATCAGACAGGGTTAATCTGACAGTTAGAAAGCTCCATGTGCAGCAATTTTATGTAGGAGATTTAACTAAACCTAAGGGTTAGTGCTTTAATTTGCTACATAAGATTTTATTAAGTTGGAAATTCTTTGACTGACTGCTGCCAGGATCAGTATGTCTGCTCCACAAGCTATATGACTGCTGCCAGTAGCTGGATGTCTTTTGTGTTGCTATCAGCAAAGCAGGGCATGATATCTGTTTCAGACCAAATCCTCACTGAAATCTATAGTAACTTGAAGATTTGTGCAATGTTGGTTCAATACTTACACCTAAAATAATCCAATTATGAAAGACTTTCCTAGATAATGGGACACAATAAAGGCAGTAAAGAGACAAGAGGACAAGAGCTGGGAGTTTTGGCATATGACTGCATAACCATTAGCATGCCAAGTGGCACGCCCCCAGAGAATGTCCACACACAATTTAGGATACAGCTCACACTAGAGGTTATTTGCAATAAGCGGTATGGAAAAAGCTACCGTGCTGTTTTTGGCTGAAAGAAACACACCCATGGCCACAGCGACTGATCACTCATGGATGTGATCTGTGCTATATCACTTGCACACAGATATAGACGACAGTTGTTGGCCCATTTTTTTCACTACCGTGAATGCAACCTCTTGTTCGACTATCTGCCTCCTGTCTCTTCAGCTAGGCAGGAAAAAGGTTTGATGACAGTAAGAGTGTGAACCTGGCTTTAGAGAGATCTTGGCAAGTGAGGAGAGAAAACTGGCAGCAGCTACAGCTCTGATTTCACTGCCTTCATCTCTTCAGGAAGACCAGGAGTGTAGCTCCTTTATGGGAGATGTCCTGACCTTCCACAGGCTTTCAAAACGTGCCTGCAAGGCCTTGCAATACCGTCTTGGTTAGTTGCTTCTCATTTTTTCAATAGCTCTTCAGCATTGCAGCGTCTGTTCTTGGAGCTCCCACAGGAGCCTAGCGCAAGTCTACTCATCTCTGATAAACGTGGGGACTTCTAACAGCTACTCCATTACACAGTTCTTCAGTAAGGAACTGAACACCTGGAAGACATTAGTCAATCATTTCTAATATCTTTCTTTCCAGGGATTGCAGGACTGGTAATTCAGGTTTATTTAAATACGATAAAGGCATTCTTGCACACATTTGCTAAAGCTTTTTTTTTTAAATAATTCTTTAACAATTCTATCTCAAACTAGGGTGAAATACTGTAAGCTATTAAACTTATCAGTGCACTTGTCTGCTGTAACCAAGTGTGCTTTTAGGGTGAAGTTTAACAACAAATCTTTTAGAGACTGCTCATTAAACTCTCAGGTACAGTCCTGACATGACTACAAAAGCCACATTTCTGCTCTGGATGTTGAATTTTATCCACCAATGCAAAAGGAATTATTTTCGAACTTACTATCCAAGTATTTCCCTGCTCAGAAAACATCTTTCTGTGGACTATAAAGCCCCATTTGAAACCACTTTGTGCAACTGCAAAAATGAAATTTATCCAGATAAACTTCAGAGACTATGGACTGAGACAGAGACAAGCTGTGCAGCCACATCAATTTCTGTTGCCATCACTGTAGATTTTATAGTCTAGTTCTAATATTTGGAGGAGAAAGTTCTAAGATCCAACTAGAAGAAAATTAGGAATTCAATAACATTTTATGAAGTAGACACTAAGAAAACACAGTTTCTCATATGTCATCTTTCAGAAAATATAGATCTTGACTGTAAAATACCAGAAAAGAGCTCATGGGAAGTGTTTTACAGAGCTTTTTCTTGATGACCTAGCTAAAGTTACTTTGAATGATCACATCCTTTCTATGCAAAATTACACTGTAATTTCATTGCTTTGCACTACTCTTAATTTATTTTCCTAAGCATGGTATGTAATGCTGATAGCAGAGAGGAGATGTCACAGTCACTATCCATATAAATATGGAGAGATATGTGAAAAATTGTGAACCAATCTGTGGCTCTATAGAGTGAAAGGTATGTAATAAAAATAAGGTATTATGTTTTAATGTGATTCTCACAAAATGTCACTACGAGAAATGATATCACTTTGTTAGCTAGAAGATCTTGGCTGACCCACTAATGCCATTTCTGAAAATCCAAAACATGCAAGATGACAAAAATTTACCAGTACTTAATAACTTTGTGATAAAGTAGATAGGGTACATATAATTTCAATCAATTTCCTGCCAAATATTAAGTCATACTGATGTTAGGTAAGATACAACAATGAATTTTTCACTTATTGCTCCATATGATTATTTATGCACTTTGTATAATTTGTGTATGTCTTTTTGTGGTATGCTAAGTTCTTGAGGAAAATGTTGCAATGATCACACCAGACATTACTAGGAAATTTGGCTGCATCCAAACAGTTCTGAATTGAGTCTCCTATTCTATGAAGAAGCAAAGATGTTTAGGTACTTACTTCTGTGACACATTTTTGTGTTTACACTTTATCTAGGATCTGCAACTCTGGGTAAGATTCTTAAGTTTGTATGCAGTACATATTAGAAATAATATATACACACATATTAGAAATAACCAAGGTGTTCCTGTTCTTGTCACTGGCAGTGACCTCTGCTAGCTGCTTTTGTTGGCTATAGAAAAAAAAGCTCTACAATGAAGAATATTTAATAATCTGGCAATGACGAACTATTCCTCCTGGTTTCAAGTAGTTTACTGAAGCTTTAAAGATGGTACCCCACTTCTTTGCTTACTTGGCTTTCATATTATTTCTTCTAAATCAATAAATATTTGTATAATATGTTTTGGCTTTGTGACTTGGATTTGTTTCACCACAACTTAGTAGGAGTAATGTAAATGCTAAGATTTTGGAGAGGTATCTGAGAGATATTCAGCTGTAGCTTGAGGCCTTATTTTTATTAGAAAATATTTTTGTAACTATTTAAAGGTTTTTTCTTCCTATTTGCTTTGGAAGTTTCATATTGTTCTGTTATACTGATAGGATAGTGGTTTTTATTATTATTGTTACTCAAAATAACTTTATGAGAAATTCTCTGCAGGAAGAGAATCTTATTTACAATGCAATAATGTTACTACTTGTTTGGAATTCTGAGCTGTTGAATAAGGTCTCATTCACCTAAGAGGAATCTCCTCTGTGGCGATACTGTCTGATCCATATCAAGCAAAGGATCTTGGGGAAAAAAGAAAAGAAAGGTTAGAGCAGATCTGTAAAACTCCTATTTTCTATAGAGCTGGAGTGACAGGTCACAGTTTTCAAGTGACCCTTTCCAGAAGCAGCAACCACAGCCCCTGCACTACCTTTCCTACTGGCTCCCCAATAATTTCTGCAGAGGGTTCTCTGTTCCAGATCTTTGATTTGTCTCTCATGCACTAATCTCCAGGTGAAACTCGAGCATCACCTGAAGTTACCCACATCTCAGGATGGCTGCTGTGTTCCGTTCTATAGAAATAGTTAAGAAGTGGATCACAAGGGCAGACAGCATGGCTTGCCTCCTTATTTCATAGCTCAGGCAGCATATCTGGCATTATGACTAAACCATTGGGTGTAGATGGACCCAAACTCTACACTGATACAACACAGTGACAAGGCTGAAGCAGTTTCTGTTAACAGCACTATGTCCAGTTGGAGACCGGTAACGAGCGGTGTCCCCCAGGGGTCTGTCTTGAGAACAGTTCTCTTCGATATCTTCATCTATGACATCGAAGACGGGATTGAGTGCACCCTCAGCAGGTTTGCCGATGACACCAAGCTGAGTGGTGCAGTTGACACGTTAGAAGGAAGGGATATCATCCAGAGGGACCTTGACAAACTCGAAAGGTGGGCCTGTGTGAACCTAATGAGGTTCAACACAGCAAAGTGCAAGGTCTTGCACTTGGGTCAAAGTAATCCCAGATATGTATACAGACTGGGAGAAGAACTCCTTGAGAGTAGCCCAGCTGAGAAGGACCTGGGGGTCCTGGTGGATGAAAAACTGAATATGAGCCAGCAGTGTGCTCTTACAGCTCCGAAGGCCTGTATCCTGTATCCTGGGCTCCATCAGGAGAGGAGTGTCCAACAGGGACAGGGAAGTGATTGTCCCTCTCTACTCTGCCCTCGTGAGGCCCCATCTGGAGTACTGTGCCCAGGTCTGGGGCCCCCAGTACAGGAAAGACGTGGAACTGTTGGAGAGGGTTCAGAGGAGGGCCACAAAGATTATCAGAGGGCTGGAGAACCTCCCCTATGAGGACAGACTGAGGGAGCTGGGCTTGTTCAGCATGGAGAAGAGAAGGCTGCGGGAGGACCTCATAGTGGCCTTCCAGTATTTAAAAAGGAGCTTATAAACAGGAGGGGAACCAACTTTTCAAAAGGGTAAACAGTGATAGGACAAGGGGGAATGGTTTTAAGCTAAAGGAGGGAAGGTTAAGATTAGACATCAGGGGGAAATTCCTTACTGAGAGAGTGGTGAGGTGCTGGAACAGGCTGCCCAGAGAGGTTGTGGATGCCCCGACCCTGGATGTGTTCAAGACCAGGTTGGATGGGTCCTGGGCAATCTGATCTAGTATCTAATCTGGAGGTTGGTGGCCCTGCCTGTGGAAGGGATGTTGGAACCTAAAGATTCTTGGAGTCCCTTCCAACCCGGGCCATTCTATGATTCCACAATTCTGTCCATATGTTTTTAATTTTATTGTTTTGTTAAAATTCTTGTTCTGTTAAAAGCCTAGCTGAAGAGACAGAGTGACATGGAGCAGCATGTTGATGTAGATAATCACAGAGGGGGTAATAAAGCATTCTAACAGGTTGTCCAGGAAAGAGGTGGAGTCCCCATCCCTGGAGATGTTTAAGAGATGTGTGGCACTAAAGGGAATGGTTTAGAGATGGGACTTAGAAGATCAGGCTGGTGGCTGGACTTGGTCATCTATTACAACCTAAATTATACTACAATTCTTTGATTCTGCTGATTTGAGCACAGCAAAAGTAATGTATCATGGCATCCATACTTTTGCTTTTTACCTGGGAGCAAAATACAGGAAAAAGTTTTAGGTCCCTGTCGTTCACTGAATGAAACAGTAAAAGGCAACCAGGAAAGGCCTGATGTCTACCTGCCGGGTACATGATTCACTGGAGAATCAAAACTGGCCTTTCATCACGGTCTTTGAAAAACAAGTGAAAAACTGCCATGGCAAACAGTCACATCATTTTGTTTGAGCAATTCATTGTCTTCTGAATGTAGCTCAGGGTGTGGTACTGCTGTCTTCCTGAGTCTTTCTACTCAGCAGAGTCAGGAGCAAGAAAGATTCACTGCAGTTCCTGGAGGGCATACATGAGGTATGGACTGCAAGAGAGGAGGAGGAAGGCTAACATTTTTTCTACAGATTTATACGTGGTAATGAGAGAAACGTCTTTATAAGATCTACACTCCATTCACAAATAAATGGATCACTTATGTGTTCTCTGAATATTTCATGCGGTTCAATGACCTGAATAGCTAGTATTCACATAGTAGAACTCAGCCCCTTCAGAACATTTATGCTTCTAAAACCTTTGTAAATTTGAGCAGAACTGACCATCTTTTTTGAGTAGCAGTCACTGTTTTCAAGGGAACATATGTGCGTGAAAATTAACTTCAGGGGAATTAATCATGTCTTTTAATCATTGAATCTTACTTGATGCTTAGACTTCCCTTTTTTTATAACAGCCAGGAAGGTCCAGAACTTTAACATTAAGATTTCTCCACCTTGATCAAACGATTAGCGGCCTCACCTTCTGTTCCTTTCAACGTTCCTTCACACAAGAGACTCAGTCTTCCATGCCACTCTTTATCCTGTCCTTTTCTCAACTAAGTAACATGGGACTCCTAGCCCTTCAGAAAATCTTACCTAAGTGTCTGGCAGCTGTAGGACCCTACATTAGGGACCAGACCTTCAAGCATATTGGGGCAGAAGTAGCTGTGGGTTTTGCTGAGCTACTCTTCTCTGCATCGTCAGCATCCTAAGAAGACTACGTAGCATCTCTGCAGCAATCTCCTGTTACTGGACCATAGCATGGAAACATAGATGTTTGAAGACATCAGCAGGAGTACTGACTTTTTGGTCAAAGATTTGCTGTAACCCATCTCCTCTGAGAAATTCACTAAACTGACAAATACATCTTGTGATCTGGATGTAATCCTTATATGATCAGCTGGACCACATCAACTCGTGCAGTTATTTATGTCAATAGGCCTAACGTTCCCAGAGATCCTGGTTGCCTTAATATTATGGTTTATGTTTCCAGAAAGTGCTGTAAGTTAGATTTCACTAAACGATACAAATTGCCCAGAGACTTAGAGTAACTTTTTAAAATCTTTGAAATAAAGAATATACATATATAAACTTCCAAAATATGGGGTATCAAGTAATTGGCTTTGACAAGGCAACAAAAAGAAGAACAGAACAGACCTCCCAAGAAATTAGTTGTTAGCTGAGGTAACTTCTCTTTTCTGGATATAATTTGCCTTTATGCTGTCAGGCAAAGAGTAAGCCTTCTCATTGAAAAGGCCCAACATAAAGCTACATTACCTATGTAGTAAAGTGTTAAAAATGTATGGATTTAATCTTGCTACCAAACATAGTGTGTGCCCGTATCAGATGTTAATGTAATTTACCATATCAATTAAGTTCAATGAAGTAAGTTCCCCATGAAAACTTAATCTTATCATTATCCCCTTTATGCTTATTTTCCTCCTTCCTCTTCAATGATTTTTATCTGAGTCAGATTTCAACACCTCTGGCAAGCAGTCTTCAATGTTTCAGGTTTAATATCATTTTATCTTTCAAATATAACTGTAGAGGAGTGATGTATTGGGATTAGCTCACTAGGCCTATTTGGTCCACATGATTGTAGCTTTGCAGGTTAACCAACAGCAATACTAAATGAGGGAGATTGTGAATTATTTACTGATCCAGGAAGTATGAAAAAAAAAGAAAAGATAGAAAAATAGTCTTGCACGCAAATGTAGTTTGCTACAGTCTTCTTTGATCTTCTAAACTACGCAAAGAAGGGTTATGTACTAAAATCCAAATACTCAATTTTGTTCCTGGCTCTGATGCTTGTCTGCTGCACAGTACTGGATTGGTCACTGTATATCTGAGTTCTCGTCTGAAATAGTCTTACTCATTTTACTGTCAGGATCATAAGGGAAGAGATATTTTCATTGCCTGGCACCCCTTTATCTTCATTAAAAATACTAAGCCTTGTTGTAAGTAAGCAAAAAATTAAGTCATTAATGACTATGATACAAATGGACAGGCGGTAGGAAATTGGCTAATTTAGTTGGAGGAAAGAACATGACTTGAAGATTTCCATAGAAATGTATTAAATCCAAAGCCTTTTATTAAAAAAAAAAAGTGTGAAAGCCTTCAGTTAATTTTTTGAATGAATTATATTTATACTTTGCTATACGCAAGAACTCAAGAAGTCTTTGAGATTGCCAAGAACACAGGATGGAATCATGGTTGTTGGCTGGTCTACTCTTCAGCACAACAAAGTAGTCATTGAAGCATGTATTTTTGAAATGGTTCAGCATATCCGCATTGATCGACACTGGTTAATGGAAACAGACCAGTCTGCCCACACACAAAATTCCAGACACAGTTCCTCCCTTTCTAATACTGTCCTTGGCATTTTTCAGGGGATTTTTTTTTTTTTTAATAGCTTGTCAAGGAATAAAATTCCAAAGAGGTACAGTATGCTCTTTCTCTTTCAGTGTTACATTTGTAAAGAAAGTGAAGATTCTAAACAAAAGTATAAATAGTTTCAAAAGGCAAATATATAAATAGTTTCAAAAAGCATCCAATATACAAGAATGTATTTTTACAAATGTTTTTTACAGTTTGACAAGTGCTTAGAAATTTGTTTCAGTTTTTTTGAGTGAAGGAGGTTCAATGCTCTGCTTTGCTTCAGAATTTTTTGTATGACTTCAGGCAAATCATTCAACAGTGGTGAAAAATGAACATATAGCTAAGAATATAAAACAGAAAGACTGTAACACAATGCAGTGAAGTGAGAATAATATCAAAGACTGTGGTATGCCTATCACAAAGATGTTGTGGCAGTTATTTTATATTTATGTCATGCCATATTGAAAATTGTGTAATAAACAAATATACATATTAAAAATAAGCATTGTGAAACTATTTCAGTACTAATTTTTACAAAATTGCTGGTAATAAAAAATGTTGAATCTTTCAAGATTAAGTTCTTTCTGCTGTCTTTATGGGAAAAGTCTCAAAGAGAAGCTCAGAGGAGAACCCTGCATTGTAGATACATAAAATGAAATTCATTAAAGCCCATCTAAAATGGTCTCCTTGCTCATAGTTCAGGAAAGGATCACTGGAAAGTGATCACTGGAAACTTAACTATTCACATTTTTGTTAAATGTAATGGACAAAAAAAAAAAAAGAATTAGTAAAGAAAAACACATCCACAGCCATGAATTTTCCTAATATAGGGCTGTATGTAGTGAAACATCACACTCACTTAACAAAAAAACGTTGTATTTATTGTATTTCTTGATCTTAAAATCTTAACTTGTGAATATATTAAACTACTGATATCAATTTTCAGCTCTTTGTCACAATGTTATTCTGTATGAAGACAGCAAATATTGGAACAAATTCTGCAGTGACAAGAGAATTAAAAATAAATAAATAAATAAATAAATAAAATTATATATCTATATACATACACGTATTTGTCTTTATATATTTTTTCAACACAACTGATGTAGAAAATAAATACCTGTAATTTTAAGAGAAAACGTTCATATTGCTTCTCTATTGTGTCTTCAGTAGCAGTAAATTGGCCAAAGATTTCAAAACCTATAAGTGATTTGGGGATATAAGATTATGTTTACTCAAAGGACTAGATTTTATCAGAAAAAAAAAAAAAGAAAAAGAAAAAGAGGCCTTAATTAATATTTGATGTTGGGCCTGGAAAGTAAGGAGTGTGCAAAATCACCTGTTATGTAGGATAACTGAGGCTGAAATCATTGATATGTTTTCATAACACAATTTCTGTAACAGTACATCATGAAGTATTGAATTAACTACATCTCTTACTGAAAAATTAAAGTTCTTTCTAACATTACCATATTGTACAAAGTCAAGGTGGTATTTTTTTCAGTAAATTTANAGCCCATCTAAAATGGTCTCCTTGCTCATAGTTCAGGAAAGGATCACTGGAAAGTGATCACTGGAAACTTAACTATTCACATTTTTGTTAAATGTAATGGACAAAAAAAAAAAAGAATTAGTAAAGAAAAACACATCCACAGCCATGAATTTTCCTAATATAGGGCTGTATGTAGTGAAACATCACACTCACTTAACAAAAAAACGTTGTATTTATTGTATTTCTTGATCTTAAAATCTTAACTTGTGAATATATTAAACTACTGATATCAATTTTCAGCTCTTTGTCACAATGTTATTCTGTATGAAGACAGCAAATATTGGAACAAATTCTGCAGTGACAAGAGAATTAAAAATAAATAAATAAATAAATAAATAAAATTATATATCTATATACATACACGTATTTGTCTTTATATATTTTTTCAACACAACTGATGTAGAAAATAAATACCTGTAATTTTAAGAGAAAACGTTCATATTGCTTCTCTATTGTGTCTTCAGTAGCAGTAAATTGGCCAAAGATTTCAAAACCTATAAGTGATTTGGGGATATAAGATTATGTTTACTCAAAGGACTAGATTTTATCAGAAAAAAAAAAAAAGAAAAAGAAAAAGAGGCCTTAATTAATATTTGATGTTGGGCCTGGAAAGTAAGGAGTGTGCAAAATCACCTGTTATGTAGGATAACTGAGGCTGAAATCATTGATATGTTTTCATAACACAATTTCTGTAACAGTACATCATGAAGTATTGAATTAACTACATCTCTTACTGAAAAATTAAAGTTCTTTCTAACATTACCATATTGTACAAAGTCAAGGTGGTATTTTTTTCAGTAAATTTACAGTAAGTAAAATGATGATTACTCTCTTTGATTTTATATTACCTAAATAGTAGGAGGCTGCTAAAGATAATCTCATGGGGTAATAATCCATGGAAAAGATCTGTTATCTGATGGGAAATCTGATTACTTACGTTTGTTGAGGAAACACGATATATGTTAATTAGTAAACAATTCTAGCCAGCTTTGATTAAGCTAAAAGAGTTTATTCTTCACATATCTCATGCTAGAAAGAACAGAGAAGCTAAAATTCAAAATTTGCCTTGGTTCTGATGAAGAAGAAAGATTTGACGTATTGTCAGAGGCAGTACTATGATCAACAGACATTGAATGAAGATTTTTTTCAGGTTTTTTTTTCAGTTTTGCTGAAATCTTATAATTTGCTTCATCATTGCAGGTAAAGGCAAAAGTGAGTGGAACTAGAGATGTAAGAAACATTTAAGCAAGTAGAAATAGATGTCTAAATGTTTTTACCATTTTGCTTACTGCACCTTTAGTGAACATACTCCAATCCTGAATAGGTTTCTCTGAGTCACTTACTGTGCTAATGTGTTTAAAGGATAAAGAGACTTTTGTTCACTCAAGTGGGCAATAAGGGCTGCTACCCTGGGATCTTCTCTAAAAATTAGATTGCAAAATTACAAAGGTGCAATCATGCTGTGAGAGAAGTGAAGGAAATCTATTACTTTAGGGGGACATCAGGACGTCTAAATGGGATCTCCAGAAAATCTTAGTAAATGCCTTGCTTCTTGATTCATCAGGTTCAAACTCAGGAATGAAAATACATTGGTTTGGCGTCTGCCCAAGATGTTTCCCTCTATTTTTCATCAAAATGGGGAGTAAAATATTTCAAGTTAAAACAACAAAAAAAAAAAGAGAGAGAAAAACAACACATTAGAGAAATTTTCTAGCATACTGAAGAACTAACTTTCTTTTCATCTTTCCTCAGGACATATTTGACTATTGAGGAGCATGTGTCATCAAGATTCTGGGTAGTTCTGCTTGAGAAAAGGGGGCTGGGCAAGACAACTTCCAGGGGTCCCTTCTGCCCTCAACCATTCTGTGCTTCTGTCTTATGAAGCAGACCATTCTGCAGTGAATTTTTCTCCATCACTTATTTTATTTTTTATTTTTTGCTATATGTTACTGCTTACATAAATAAGCTGAAAACAATCAGTGGTGTTGAGACACTTAAATATGAACATCTAATTTAGCTGTCCTAGGCTTCTACCAGAAAAGGCACATTTCTCCTCTAAATCCTGTATCCCAAATAATGGTCTGATCAGATATCTTAGATATTCTTTTATGATAACCTATCGTTTATGGGATAAGTTGCCCTCAACAGCTTAGTTACCCACCTTAGTTATCACTTACATTAGACAACTCTGTAGCATCCTTTTATTTCCCCTACCTCAGTCTGGATGTGCATAACCATTCAAGATAAACAAATGCAACAGGAAGATAAAGGGCAACCTGACATCAAAAAGTTGACAGAATTATGATCAGTTACTTGAATATATCTATTATTACTTTTTCTCCAACTAAAACTTAAAAATAAGTAAAAAAATAATAATAAAAAAAAGTAGATTTTTGATGACAGACAAGAGTGGAAAGATGGTCTGAAGTTCCAAGTGGTCTTCTCCATTCTGTATAAGAGCAGCTAGCTTATATCCAGAACCCAACACTTAATTATTTTAATTTTCATTCTCGGTCATCTTTACTGCTTATCTTTCCAAATCTTACTTGAATCTGGAGGCACCTGAAGATACTCAAATATCCTAACACTTTATTTTGGTTTCTTAGTTCTAGAAAAAAGAGAGCTAACATCTAACAAAAATATTTTGACAAATGACAATTTCTCTCACATTTGATATGCCTTTGTACAATATATAAAAAATATATATGTGCATGTATGTGTATATACATATATATGTGATTATGTAGCTCGTTGTTAGTTAAACAAGGTTATCTTCCATCTGTTGCCATTTCTTTTTTGCTGAGTAGGCTGTACAAAATATTGAAATTACTGGATTCATATTGACACCACAGGATTAAACCCTACCTATGTGTAACTTCATTTATTATTTTAAAAATAAATGTACTAACTAGAAACCTCAGTACAAAAGATATTCTATTGTACAACATAATTTGCAGTTCCTGAAAAAAATTAAATAATCATGATCTTTACAATTAATTCAGAACTGTAATTTATGCATTTAATTTTTAAAGTATTTTTTATTCCATAATAGATTTTTATAGGAAAAAAAGAAATTACGTTGAGAAGAATTGAGTCAAACTAGACTATCATTAAAAAATGAACATATTGCTAAAAGAAAAGGTCTCGTTAAATTTTTTTGCAAAATCCTTCTGGGAGCATTCCCAGCTTTCAACTTTCTTCTGCTTTTTAACCTGTCAAAACCAATTCCACAGATCTATACAATCATAATCTGAAGTGGTATTGCTATTACACTGCAAAGCTGATCTTTCTGCATTGTCAGTGTAAAGCAAGTCTGAAAACAAGTAATATTCTTAAATTGCTCAAATATACAAACACTCCATATTTTTACCAATTAAATTAGTAGATCCATAACAATTTTCAAGTAGTTTTGTTAAGTATGGTAACTCTTTCTGTTTATTCAGACAAAGATTATTTTCAAAAGATTTTCAAATAATGTCTACTGATGCCACATTCTTCTCAGATACTGAAAAAAACACCTATAATCTTAACAACATGTCATGTTAGGTAGATGTATGGGATGTTTTAGTTCAGGGTGTAACTTGGTTGTACCGCAGGTTTAAAATTTGCTTCTTAAAGCATATGTACAGTATTAAATGATCTGTTATTGTTGCTTTCTTCACTTTACCTTCTTTTCACTCAAAACATTAAAAGCTCAGTACAGTCATTAAAAAAAAAAAATGGAACTAAGTAGTCTGGGGAAAAGAAGGAAATCTCATTAACTGATGCATAAAAAATAAAACAAAACAGACTTCTAAAAAGCTACTGCCAGAAGTGGAAGAAATTGCTTTTGCCTGAGGCAGGATTTTCTGTTTAAGATTTTCTTCCTCCATCATTTCCTCCACAAAGTGAAGATTATTCCACCATCAAAATCAATGCACAGTGTACGATTTTCCTTTTTCAGGATTCTGGAATAAAACTTTTACTACCTTTTTGGCTTTTACATTGCTGCTTCTTTTTTTTTTTTTTAAAGTTCTGAAAAGTCTCCCAGTGGAGTGGGGTTTCTTTCCTAGCGTTTTTGTGCTATACACATAGCAAAATATTGTAATCTAAAGATGTGAGATCTTTCATTATCTACCTTGATATTTTGGTATTTAGAATTTTCTGGAGATGCTCTGGAAGAAAATTAAGGTCAAAGTATTTGCAAGATATTTCTGTTCAACAAAGTATGCTTCATTTTTTCTATACTTCTAATTATCTATTTTTTGAAATTATACATCAAATGAGCCATTTGAATTTGTAATATTCCAGCATCCTGGTACTTAAACTAACTGCAGTCATTTGAGTTTATGACTTTAAGTCATCCTGGGAAGAAACAAGGACTAAAACCAAAACCAGACAAGAGGCAGATGTATACTGCACTCTACCAGATTTTTAAGCATAGACCACCCTACTAACTCAGGAAGTGGTAATAACATGCTTCACTATGGTGCTGCATTCATACAGATGCAGTCATGCCATATTTGGATTGATCAAGTCTGTAGATTAGGTGACCTAGATAACATAGATGAAGTCTGTAGGTTAGGTTCCGTTGCATGGTAATTTTAATATTTCATAAGACCCAGAAGGAATGTAAAAAAAAAATAAATACAGTTCACAGCTGGGCACAACTGTAACTTTAATATGAGACACTGATTAAAAAACATTTTGAATATCTCCTAAACTAATATTATAATTCTTATTTTTTCTTAATATTTCAATTAACAAACAGCTCATCTGCTCCAATAAATTTCCATGAACATGTCTATAAGACCTGTGATTTGGTCAAGTTTGTCCAACTTTGTTTCAGAGCAGGATTCATCCTACCACCTTAGAATTCCATAGGTATATATTATTATCCAAGACTGTCAACACAGGATGTCTTCTTCATTAAAGCAGACAAGTGGGGATCTCCAGGGAGTATTCAATTTTCATCCAAAAATAGACATGTAAAATTAGCCAGATGTATTACACTTTGGAGATACCTCTTTCTACCACCCTCTGATCTTAAATTAATTTTTTGTCTGCACAGATTCATCTTGGAAGCATGTTCTGGCACTTCTAGAGTGCAATTTATCTGATTTGTCTTAGACATTTTCTGCAGAATGAGATGAATCGTGCCCTACAAGTACCTTGTTCACTCCATTGACTGTAAATACAATCTAAATGACTCCTATATGCGGCTACATTTGACCAGATGATTCCCACACACTGTCTAATGCACAGCACATAGCTTGAGGAACAGTTAGATCATTTCAGAACAATGAATATCCCCAGTGGTTTATATACTCCCTTTAGGGCAATATATAACTACACCTTTGTTAAAGCTATTATAATATATGTTACCCAAACTGGCACTAAGATCAAGGGAGAGCAGAGATACTCTAAATCACATTTTATATTTCTAATTCTGACCCATCCTGAGAACAGGTCTCATTCATTGAATCCATACTTCACGAGATATGCATCTAAACTAAGGGATAAAATTCTATCCAAACACATATTTTGTCACAGGGTAAACTCAATGCTGTGTGCTAAACCTAAATATGATACCATTCCAGTCCACAGAACATGAAGATGTTTTTTTGCAAGTTTGATCAAGCTAAATTTGAAAGTATAGACAGTACAGATGTATCATATAAATTTGTGGTACTTTGTGAGATAATGAGAAATTTTAGGGGAAATGAGTTTGTATTTTCACAGAAATAACTTTTTAAGACTGTCAAAGAGTATTAAGCTATTTGTTACTTATTTTCGTTCTTTGGTAGCACTAAGTTACTACGGAAGCTGGAGACACTGACAGTAACTTATCAGATTTTCTCTTTCTTTTTATCTCTCTTCTCATCCCTCATTAGCTTCACTCATTGATCTTAAACCAGCATAAAAGAGAGCAATACCATTTTTGTGTAATATAGGTAGAAAATAGAAGATATCAGAATGTTTCCTAAGGATAACCAACAGGACACTGGAAAATTCAGGAATAGTACCAGTTTTTTTAGGAACTAGCCCAGGCTTCTTACATGAAACAGCACTGTTATGTAGCAGCTAATATAAAGTGTGTGCACATGCATTCAAGCATGTCTGAATCATCCAGATGGTGACATGACAATATTTAATTTTCCAGACTAAATTATATTCCATTTCCATTGCATGGTGACTTAAAAACAGGTAGAGGATATGTTCTCAGACAGCACATTTACTTTTGGTGATGTAGGTACTGAATATGTTCCTGAAAAATGTCTATTATAAGGGCAAGTAAATCCCAATACCATTGCTTGTCCTGACTTATTAGCGTATTGTTCAACTCAGTGCTCAGGATTCATGAGCATGTCAGAATTCAGTGTTTAAGTTCAGTTAAGCAGAATTCAACTTGCTTAATATTTCTTTGACATTACACGTATAAACACAGATAGAAAATAACCTAGTGTTGCAACTTGGCTCCTCATTTTAACTGGCTCCTCATTTTAATCGGCAATGTTCAAAAGCGAAGAGATAGAGAGTGAAAACCCATCTAGACTGAAGTGCATAGAAATGAATAGTTAACAAAGAAAGAAAAGGTGGGCCAGTTGAAGGCATGTTCCATTACAAACAGGTAGAAAGAGGATTACTTTCTGAAGAATAAAATTATTTGAATAAGAAGTATAAGTTATGAAAAATGTGATACTATGGTAATACACTCTGAAGATTATCCAGACATGCTCTGTACTTACTGGGCCCCAAAGCTTTGGACTTAAGGGCTTTGTATTTCAGTTTTAGTGACTGCTGAACTAGTTAAAGGAAAGTTTGAAAAAGCATATTCAAAGAGCATTTTAAAAATGAGAGCTTGTGCATGCCAAGCATTACTCAATGGAGACTTGAAAAGGCCAAGAAATAGACTCTGCAGAGACCACCTTGCATAGTGAATGTTACGCGCTGCCCACAGGCTCTGCACACAATCCAGGCACTGTCACTGACAGCTCCTCTGATTCTGGCGAAAGAGTAATGTGAACTGTTTTTGGCTGGGGTTATAGTGCTTCATTGCTTCCATGGCTTTTTCTTATTTGAGATACAGTAAAGCAATCAGGAGACGTGAACTGTAATTCACTTGCTTATATGCCCTGAAGGAGTTCAAGGGGAATGAGCAGAGGATCACTGGCTTCTCATATACTTTCCACATTACAAGAATGTCACTAGAAAGTCATTCTGGCTAAGGTAACTTAATATACACCTACGCTGTCTTTAAATTATGTTGGTTTACACTCAAAGTTTGATTTGAGATTTTAAAGCTGAATGGCTTTAATGTCCATAAAGTCTGTAGGTTTGACAGGAAACATTTTCAACCTTCCTGGAGTACAGCTGACACATGAATCAATACATGGGGAATGGAGTAATGAGGATTTTGCATTTAAATGTGATCTTGAGATGTAAACTAACATGATAATGTGTGTTCTTAATTCCCTATTACTTTTGGTTTGTACATATCATAATGGAAGGAAAATTTCAAAATCATAAATTTATTATATGAAAACTTTAGCTACATTCTTCTTTAGCTACTCTCTTTCTACGCATTCCTATTGGATCTATTTTTGAATCTGGTCCTTATTTCTTCCCAGCATGACTTAAAGTCATAAGCTCAAATGACTGCAGTTAGTTTAAGTACCAGGATGCTGGAATATTACAAATTCAAATGGCTCATTTGATGTATAATTTCAAAAAATAGATCATTAGAAGTATAGAAAAAAATGAAGCATACTTTATTTGTTGAACAGAAATATCTTGCAAATACTTTGACCTTAATTTTCTTCCAGAGCATCTCCAGAAAATTCTAAATACCAAAATATCAAGGTAGATAATGAAAGATCTCACATCTTTAGATTACAATATTTTACCATCTGTATAGCACAAAAACTATGTGTATGTACATATATATAATGTCTTAGTGTTGTAGAATTAATCTTTTCTGCTTAAATCACAGAGCTTTCATCTTCGTCAGGTTTAGACATACCTAAAGCAGATAAATTAGTGTGTTGCCTCTCTTTTTCTACCTCTGCAATTATATCATCCTTAACAGCTTGTTCATCTACTTTTGTAGTTTTGCTAACACTGGCTCCTATATACTGCACTCTGCAAATCTATCCACAAATGCACTGTCCTTTTTACCCTAAAGCTGCTCAGCCACTTCTGCTGTCAAGCCTAATGTCTCCAATTGCTTTCCTTACTCAGTTATGCCACATGCAAGTGTCTGCGGAAAGGGTACATAATGGTATCAATGTTTTTCCTGCCTGGTGCTCCACCCTCTCTTTACTATTTCCTGTCCTTCTTGATTTACGTTAGTTTTCTAAAGACTACAGATTATGTAATTTAAGTACTGCTGACCTCAGGCACTCAAAAGGAATGTGTTAGTCCACGAATAATAATGAGCTTGGTTTCAAAAAAAAATAAATATTTGCATGATCATATGTACAAATTTAATTTGCCTTCTGCAACTTTACTTGAGACTTTACAGTAAGCATTTTCCAACCTTCTTTGAAAACAAGAGCCAAGTTTTCTTTTTTTTTTTTTTATGAAAGCTCAGATTCTTATATACAAATATTACTCTAGGAGCTGAAGTGTTAGAGAAAATAACAGATATCCCCAAAATTGTCATTAGATTGAAATTCAGTATTTATTTGTGTTGAGGATACATCTCTTTGAATACCAAAATTTTACTGCACTGTTATTTATCTTCCTGGTTTCAAAAGAATCCTTTTGGCTGAATTCTTTGTCTACTGATCAAGAGATGATAGATCCATAAAGTCTGAATCTCTGACAAAGTTTTCTCTCCCTTTGAGGAAAAAGAAAGAAGACCAAGACCATCTTCCCTTTGATGTTATCATGTACTTTAGCAATTAGTTATCAATGGTAGAGTTCACAACAGCCCACTAGTCTTTCAACTGCTTTTCTTTTTTTAACACAGTTGAAATAAGATCTTGAAGCTGGATATACAGAGAGTGAGAAAGAGGATTCTTGGCTAACTATGAAGTTTGTTGCATGAAAATCCTGTGATACAGATTTCAGAAGAAAGACCAAGAGATAATTCTGAACTTTGGACACGATATGAAAATATTGAATGTGGAGAGAATGAGAATAAATGGGAGAGAAAATAACCCACACCTATTATTCCCAATGAATACAATATAAACAAAAAGCAGAAGTGTTCCATTAATGTGCTGTATCAGCATTATATATAGATAATTTAATTTCGGAAATCTGGTGCTCTGTTCTATCAATAAGTTTGACTTTCTTTTTCTAAGATGAAGGAATGAAGAAATCCAACACAATTTGTTCCTGCAAGTCTCTAACTAAAAATAGCAGCTTAGTAGTTATGATTGTAAGTGAACATATTTTACAAATCCCCTTGCTTTCCCAAATGGTGACAACAAATGGTCAAAAATTAAATTTGGATTTTCATTTCAAATTTGTCATACTAATTCAAAGTCTTTCAAATACTTGTACCTATGACTAATATTTGTAATAATGCTTTCATGAATTTTAGTGGCAGTATGCTATGCGTAACGTTAAATGCTTGCATGATCAGATTATTGATAGGTTATTTTATAATTGCATAAATATTAGGGTTCAAACGATATCACACTTTTGGTCACAAAACTTACAGAAAAACATCAATGTGCCAACTTTAATGTGATTGAAAATGTTTCAAATGTAGTATAACACATTCTGGATGTTCATTTATCTCACACATTTGCTGTATTATATGGCAAAGGTTACTGGGAAATATCAACGTGATGCACAGCTACAAATAGGATATTTCCAAATGAAGGTAAAAGTGTACATTTGGTGAAAATTCCTAAATTCACCCCAGGCTGTTTGAGCATAAGAACCTACACGTTATCCTACATGATAAGTAGTGAAGAAAATCGCTGCAGCAGATAGAACATCTTTATTTAATTTTCAGATATGAATGGCTAGCCAATGTTTTAAATGATGGTATGAAAAAATGAATAGATTGAGCATAGGGAAGTTACTACTAATATCTAGCAGTGGAATGTGTTTCACTTCAACAGCAGCAGTGCTTTTGTGAGATTTTACCAAAGGGGAGTATGTAAAAAAGGTAAAGATCAAAGGATGGTGATCCATGTCTCTGGGAATCACACAGATAAAGTACTGCTGGATGAGCAGTATCTGTTGTTCTCAGCTTTTTTATGCCCTTTCATTCCATCCAGCTGCAAAGTTTTTTCTATCTGGGTCTTTCCTCATTTCCTTACATCTTAAATTCAAGCTTCTCTTCTTCACTTTCAAAACACTTCACAGGTCCACTCCTGGTTGTACCTCTGCCCTCTTCACCTCTTCCTGCTCTCTGCAGCCTGCCAGCTCTCCTTTCCTGACTGCTCTCTTTGTCTTCTGAGTTTACTGAACATGTTGCTCCTCTTTCACTGTGCCACCCTGTAGGTTTGGAACAGCTTTCTGATTATTCCAGGCCAAGCTCAGTTCCTCTGCCGTCCTCAAAAACTTCTTTATAAAATCATTACATTGCTGTGTTGGTATGTCAGGAAACAGACTTTCTTCCCTTGATTTGATGTATAGAAAGATAACTTCCACATGTAATTTCTGGCAGCGCACATCTACAGAGGAAAGAAGAGGAGATAATGAGCCAGATGTCATGAATGAAGGTACAAGGGGTCTCAGGACTTAGCAAACCACCACAACTCAGGAATGGAAACAACTACATGATTTAATGTTTTAATGTTCAGAAAATCCATAGATGTTATGAGTAGAAATCAGTCGCTTCTGCCAGCACCATTACCATAGACATATCCAGATTCAACAAGTTTGTTGAGACAATAAAGAATCAAATGCAGAAAGGTGTTGCATTGCACAGTTTTGTGAAGATTATAAAGTTTGGATCTTTCCAGTAAGTAGAAGGGGAGTTTAATAATCTGATATTATTAGTCTTTAAACATATGTTGTATTGAAACTGCAAAGAAAACAGAAGTAGTCTGACTGGAGTAAGTTTTGATTATTCATACTGATAAATTGGAATAGATCTGAGCTCTGTGAGAATGTAAGACGGAAGGATAATACTTTTACCATATGATTTGGAAATACTATTACCCTTCCATCTCAGATGTTGGTCTTAAGTGATCACTACAGCTGTGCAATATATACTATTCCCCGTGGCCCATTAATTAGTTTGTGGAACAATTTATAGGTTACAGAGATAACTGAACTGTTATTAAAACAAAAGACTTGAAAATTGCTCTACTGAAAATGAAAGGAGAGATCTGGAAGGAATAAGAATTGGCTTCTGAAAGAATTGGTAATGGGATCTAACTACTTCTGGGCCATTAGAAGGAATCGTATTCTCTGCTAGGAAAACAAGCGGAAATAATTTTCCACAATTTGGCAAACAATCATTAATTATACTGAAGAGACAAGAAATACAGAGAATAGACATTTAGCTGTATGTGGCTTATATTGTGGTAGTTTAAGTTTAAAATGTTTAAATAACTTTAAGGCTCACAACATAATGAAATAGGGAGAAAATGGTTTGTGCAGAGGTTAAATAACAGAAGAGAACGTTGGGGCCTCTACTGGATTATCGAACGGACTTGCAGAAGGGAATATAAAAGATTTTCTTGACATAGTATTTTCTTGGCAGATGACTATTAGGGGATTTTGAATCTATGTTATTAAACATACTCCACTTACTAATCTTTCTATTACAGTACAAGTTTAAAAGCTAGCAATTGATGTGCATTATAAGCAACTACACCATCTTCAAAACTGAACCAAGTACATATTATTCAATAGAATATCAAATATCAGTGATATTGCTTATAGGCCAACACGTATTTTAGTCTTCTTCTGTTTTAGGAATGAAATTAAACTTCCACTCCAAGCTTAAATTTTCCTCACGTTTTACTTCGAAGTTTTTATTTGGAAAAAATTTGAGCAGTAAAAAATAATTACGTATTATAGGAACGATAATCTTTTCAACTGCTTTGGAAAGCAGCATTAGTTTAGTGACATTTTAGTATGTTTCCAAAGATGTAGAAGAGAATAAAGCCTACAAAGTAAGCTTAAGAAGGCTTGAGTGTAAGATAAATGCATGTTTTTCTAGTGTGTTATTTCAAAAAGACCTTCTTGCAACTTTGCTAAGGTTTTCACTAAACTTCTTTCTTATCTATGAAGGTAAACATTATCATAAATACTTGTAGAATCAGGAACTTACATAATAACTGCAAAAACTCTCTCAAACATTCTAGAAAAACAAACCATGGCGCAGAAAACCATCTGAGGTAAGAATTCTTAAAACACACTCATAAAACATTCCATACATTTCAAGGATAATACATGGAGTTTGTTTAGTACACACATAGAACTTGGTACAGCAGAGTCATAAAAAAATATACCCTTCCTGTTCAAAGCTATGCTGATACATTTATCAGTAATAAATCACCAATTAATAATGTGAAGCTTTTCATTCCATGTTCAGCAATTATGTCTTAATTATTATTCCATATTGTTATTGATAACGATGGGAGTTTAAAATTATAGAATAATGTTTGGAAAAGACCTCTAAGATCATCTAGTTCAACTGTTAAATATTATATTAAATCGAATAATTATTGCATATTATAATATAAATATTATGTTATATAATAATCTAGGAAACGTTGATAACAGTGGCTAACCTCCAATGTGTACCATGAATATTATCATCTTGTTACATTTTAGGATGATTATTTCTAACAATGTATTTCTGTTCAGATAGCTTTGACAGAGACACTGAGATACAAAGGTCCTTATAGTCCTCCTAGTAGTCTTCCTATTAACATTACAGATAAATAACAGTGTTGTTATCTGTTGGTTATGAGACACTATAGAGCCTTTGCGGTTGCATATCTTCCTTACCTGATCAGATTGAGGATATGTTTATCTCCATTTTTGCTAGACTTAAAATAAAAGTGTACATGGTGAAATCACGCTTTCTAACCTCCTCCTGAAACTCAGTATCTTGATATTCATCTTCAGTTTTAGGTGTTCAGGAACAACGGAGTATCCCACTGGGCGTCCATTTACTTTATTAGTCATGTAAATAGTTTCTCCTAGCCATTGGTGCATAGAGAAGCAAGTCAAGAAGATGATGTGTGGAGAAGCAATCACAGAACAATGATGTGACTCTCCTAAGACTCAGTGAATGGTTGAATTGGGACCTGGACAACATTTTTCTCCCAAATCAATTGTTTTGAGATATGTTCCACAATCTTGCTTCTGGGGTGGCCCTTTCAGCAGTGCCTAACAGGTACATAAAGTTGCATGCTTAGTCTGATTTGTAGTTGTAAACTGTAGGCTGGAATAACATTAATATACTACAAGATGGGTACTGGTTAAGTATATACCAATTAAAGCATCACTCATTGGTAGTAGCAGCACAATTCTAATTGAGTTTAGGTATTTAACTGAGAGGTTTAAATTAGGATCCAAGTCTCCTAAAGTTTCTATAATCAGTGGAGAGATTTCCATGAGAAATCAGATTGAATTTCTGGTAGCACATTAAATTCAACTTCTAGCGGTGCTGCCTTCTTGGGGTGCCTGTTTCTGTTTCCTAAGCATGGATGAATCTAGTGTAGACAAACTGTCAATTTAGTACCTGCAGTTGGAGGACTTAATCTTGCTCTATGTGAAACTCTGAAGAGCATATGTAGATGAAGTCTCCTGCAATGTATAGGTGGAAGATCTTCTTCCTCACGTTTTTCTCAAATTATGATAGATCACTAACATAACTCTAGACAAAAAGATAATGATGGATACATGGACATGATGTATCTTCATCCAGGGAAGAAAATTCTTCCCATTTTACTGATTTCCAGAACATTTTCCTATTTTACTGACTTCCAGATGTCCAGAAAAGCATTTGTCCTTGGCATAGGAGTTGCGTCTTCCTACTCATCCAAGGAATGATTAGGACAACAAACAAAAATTACCAGATTGTATTAATTTATTCTAGTATTCTTGTGTTTTACATAAACAGTAGATTCAAGGACACGTAGTGTACAGTGGACTTGCTGAGTCTACTTAAAAAACGTTTTTTATTGTATTGTAAAATAATACTCCCTATTATTTCTTAAAGAAATATATGACTGCTCCTTCTTAGATTTCTAGTCAGCTACAGTAAGATATTTCAACATGATTTTAGATAATCCAGATGCAAGTGAATCACATCAAGTCTCAAGAATCTGGAAGTAAATTTTTGACAAATTATTTTTATTTAATAGGATTAATAGTGAATTGTAGATGTTTTTACAACATGATGTTAACTTCTGTGAGTTTCTGAGTGTTGTACAAGTAAAATACTGTTTGGGTGAATCAGCTTCCAGTCTGTAAGATTTTGAAAAAACTTGTAGCTTTGAATATCAGCAATTTGTAATGACAATTAATACAACTAGTAGAAAGCTGCAGAAAAAAAATGAAATAATACAAGAGCTAAGCTTCTTTTGAAAGAAGAATTATTAATAGAATTAGTCAGCTGT
Organism: Penelope pileata; assembly: GCA_013396635.1. Lineage (NCBI taxonomy): Eukaryota > Metazoa > Chordata > Aves > Galliformes > Cracidae > Penelope > Penelope pileata. The sequence goes on from WBMW01004180.1 coordinate 178,581, forward strand.
ATCAGAAACTTTATTGTGCAAAATATGAATACACAGTTCCAGACAGAGTAAGATTTGAAAAGACAATTATTCTTGTGTTCAGTTTTTCTGTGCCTCTTTGAAGCCTTACTGCTTCTCTTTGTATAGCAAATTGTACCTAAACGATGGGTTTCTGTCAGACTTCTCACCATAATTTCGGCTACAGAACTTCACCTAAGGTCAAGAACATTTCAAAGAATAAAATATTGATGCAAATATTCATGCCAATGTTTGATGTTATGTATCTATATTGTCAGTGAAAATTTTTTGGGACTGTTATTCGCTTCTTTTACTGTCACATTCTGACTGACAACCTCTTTTATACTATATTCGAAATTATGATTTTGATTGAGGCTAAAGTAAAGGACTATTTAATACAAAGTTGCATTTCAGGGAAAAAAAAAGAGCCTCTTGTGTTATACAAGCCACAGGAAATGTGAATCAAAATAAAAAAATAAAAATTCAAATCTCTTATCTGTAAGTAGAAGGAGACAACATGATTAATGCAGCTAAGTTTGCTATTAAAATGAAGTGCCACTTGAGTCCCTTTATATCTTTCAAATTTATTGACGAATGTGTGTACAAACCAAATGATGTGGTTTGTAACACTACATAAGAGAATTTCTGCTCTTTGTATAGAATGGTACAAGCCAAATATAACCACTTAATTATTAATTATGCAAAAATGTGTGAACTTGATCTAAGGAGTAAACATTTCAAGTGTTTACACAACAAATAAGCATTTCACCTCCAACCTGGCTTAATCCATTTGAGAAATCATCCCCCTTTAAAATTTTATTTTTTCCAAAATCTCCTATAAATCTTGGTTCACTGCTTTCCAAGTGTGAGGTAGATCCTCATCTGAGCTAACAGCTGTTACAACCTGAAGTGCGCATACACTTTAAAGTGTACACTTGCAGTGCTGGTGGCACTGGAAAGACATTGTTGGCTTGTAGGGAAGTAGGGAGTAAAGAAAACTTGTGGACAGAGAGGACCAAAGATATTCAATTAGAGGAAGCACATACAGTCTCAGCTTTTTGAATTTTATGACAAATTGTATAAACTTGGCACTGAGGACTTGGAATTAGATGCATACTGTCAAGTATGAAAGGTACAAGCATATGGTAAGCAGTCAAATATCTGCCGCTTAAGGGTATGGGAAACAACTATGTGGAATTAGTAGCAGATGTTCTTTCAGGATGCATGTATTTAGGTCCTATGGAAAGGCCCACAGATTTAATGACAACAACTAATATTTAAACTATGTAACTTTCTATGAATTCTACCCAACCTGTAGAGCTTTTTATGTAATTCAGCTATTTCCTCAACATCTTAAAATAATCTTGTCCTTTCTCCGTCAATAGACAGGGCAGCTATGGAAAAGGTCATAAAGCTGATCAAATTCTCTAACTGTTGAAAATTACACATTTCTTAGTAACAAAAGCTGTCTGATTTCATTAAAATTACACTACTTGGATTTTTTTTCCTCCAAAATCAAAAATAAGTGATAAGAATCTGGAGAAAGAGGTTGGGAAGTTTGGAAAGTGTGTCTGTGTTTTCAGGTAAAATTCTTCCAGTCAGGAAAATATCCTATGAAGAAATAAAATTACTTCAAAAAAATCCAATGGGACTGTTTTCACTTCAGAAATGCAGACATAAACAATCTTGTTTCATTTATTTTGCACTTTTGTTTTAAAATAAATGCTCTTTTTCCCATTCATGGTGCAAGTAATTTTTTTTTAACATGTTCCATGTAATCTATGCAATTTCCTTATCTTAATTTCTTTGCAGCCCTGTTTCGCTGCCATGTTTCCAGGAAGTTCCAGGATAACTTATTGAAGATAAGGTTAATGATTGTTGGAATTGAAACGTATCTATCAATTTGTGGGTGACTGACAGGCCAATAGCATTTTCTACTCAGAGGACCTATTCCAGTGGAATCCTTTGAAATTTTGTCTAAAAGAACTCCAGTAGTTTTTTTTTTTTTGTTGTTGTTGTTAGAATTAATAGTAATGCATAAAGATGGTAAAATTGAAAGATTCACAGCAATTTCAGTGCCTCTGTACTGAGATCCCCATCAGTTAGTAGTTGAATAGGACTAAGTCACAAAATTTATCTCTTCTCAGTTATCCAATATCAACAGGTTTATTCTGGGGCAGAATATGAAATATGATACTCATTAAACATTTTGTGGTATTGAAGAAAGAAACAGAAAGGAAAACAGTTTCCAATGTTATCATAGAACCATAGAATCATAGAATAGCTCAGGTTGGAAGGGACCTTAGAGATCATCTTGTTCCAACCCCCCTGCCATGGGCAAGGACACCTCCCACTAGACCAGGTTGCCCAAAGCCCCATCCAGCCTGGCTTTGAATACTTCCAGGGAGGGGGCATCCACAACTTCTCTGGGCAACTTGTTCCAGTGTCTCACCACCCTCACAGTGAAGAATTTCCTCCTATATCTAGTCTAAATCCACCCTCTTCCAGTTTATAACCATTACCCCTTGTCCTGTCATTACCTATCCTTGTAAAAAGCCCCTCCCCAGCTTTCCTGTAGGCCCCCTTCAGGTACAGGAAGGCTGCTATCAGGTCCCCCCCGCAGCCTTCTCTTCTCCAGGCTGAAGAGTCCTAACTCTCTAAGCCTGATGTTTCCTGATTAAAATATCTATAATTCAGCTTTCAGGTGAGAACATCCATGCTGTGACATGTAGTGCATATTTGACAGTAAGTGTCTTGTTATTTCTCGTACTTGCTGCGTTTTCCCTTGCCCAATGAGAATCCATATGCCCATATGAAGATGATCCTGTTCCTCCATGCAACTTTCCGCCCTCCCCAAATTCAATGACTTTAAAACTAAAACTTAACTAAACTGAATTAAAATAAAACAAGCAAACAAACAAACAAAAAAACACCAAGATTTAATATGTAGATTTTTTCCTGCACACACAAGAATTGAATCTCTATTATCAAGAGATTCTCAGGGAAATAACATTTCTCCATAGACCTAATTGGACATCATGAAAAAGAGAAAGGGAATAATTTCTTCATCATGATAAAAATTGTTATTACATACTTGCTTCTGACTCTAAAGGAAAAACTTGGAAATAGGTATGATAACTTTAATGAAACCTAAAGTGTAATGGAAAGGTTGTTTTAGGGGGAAACTCTTCAATATTTCATAGCTGTTTACCTGTTTTGGTATTTTATGCCTTTTGTGCTGTATCCTCCATTGTTAAACTCTCCTTTGAAGTTCTGAGTTAAACAAGTTCAGAGGTCAAAATGATGCATTCCCATTTAAGTCACACCTTTAGCTTTCAGTAATCCTCAATTCAATTTGTCCACAATTCTTTGTTAAGATATTGATAAGTTGATATGCTTTTGGTTTTGTGCAAAGCCAGCTTTATTGCTCCAGTGTGAACGGGTTACAAACACTAAGACAAAAGATTTTAGGGGATTAAAAAATAATTATAGTCCCCAGCTAAGGGATTCACAGCAATTCTCATTGCTTTGCACAATAAGAATTTCACTTCCCCTCGGGGAAGTGGTTATATGAAGTTTTACCTTAAATCCATGGCTCTTTTGTTCCATTCAAGCAGCCTACTATGATCTCCTGACTGTGTTAGTAACACAGCACCTCGCAGCCAGAGGGCCCTCTGCACATAAAGTAGGCAACAAAGATTTCTGGATTTCTCTAACTTGCTTTCCTTCTCTTTCTCCAGCCACATGTTTTATTGCTGTGATTCCTCTCTAGGAAACAGAACATATTATCTGCTAGTACCTAGTACAGAATTGTTGTAGGTTTCAGCTCTAAAAACACAACCTTTTATAAACTGACTTAAAAAATATATAATAGCAAGAACTTTTCTTCCTTGAATTTTCAGTAAGGGCGTAAGTATAAAAATCACTGTGTCACTTATGTTCACTGGGTCATAGGTAGGAGACTTGCCTTGTTAGGTCTGTGCACAAAAGAATTCAAATGATGTGTTTGCTACCCTTTGCCTCACCCAGCTACTTTCTTTGTAACAGCAGTTGGCTTTTATCCTGGAGTAGACCACACAAGATTCACAAGAAAAAAAAAAAAACACCTTCCCTGTTATGTAACAGTTTCATCTTTCAATAGGAAGCCAAAGACTAAACGAAACCCCATTTTAAACACATCTCAACAGACGACACCTTTGTGGATGGTTTGCTGGTGGGCCAGGACTTTGTACCTCTACAGTTTAGGGTTAGTTTGGAAGGAAATAGTAAAGAGTGCAGTGATGTGATTTATATAACAAGCAGTAGGAAAGGAAAGAAGTTCAATAATTAGTCTGATTTAAACACTGTACAGTATAAGTAATGAAGTAACAGTTCTAATATTTTTCAGCTAGTTATTTTCCTGATTCTATTTTGGTCTTTGCATGTATAATTAGTTCCCCTGGCGTCAGTTAGGCATCTCTGACACCCTACAAATGGTAATGAATGTATCCTTAAAACAACCTGTGAAGTAGGGAAGTACTATTAATTCTCGTTTTAGAGGTAGGTTCTAAGGCGCAGAACAAAGACAATTTACACAGACTCAAGAAATCTATGGCAGAGCTGAAAATTAATGGGGAAGCTAACACTTTTTTCCTTTTTTCTCTATTTTTTAGCCACTGGGGATCAATTTTAATGATAGGAAAGTTAAGCAACGCTGTTTAAACAGTAAATAAAGCATTATTTTTTCTTCAGAAGGGATCAATTTTAATGATAGGAAAGTTAAGCAACGCTGTTTAAACAGTAAATAAAGCATTATTTTTTCTTCAGAAGGGATCAATTTTAATGATAGGAAAGTTAAGCAACGCTGTTTAAACAGTAAATAAAGCATTATTTTTTCTTCAGAAGGGATCAATTTTAATGATAGGAAAGTTAAGCAACGCTGTTTAAACAGTAAATAAAGCATTATTTTTTCTTCAGAAGGGATCAATTTTAATGATAGGAAAGTTAAGCAACGCTGTTTAAACAGTAAATAAAGCATTATTTTTTCTTCAGAAGATTTAATAAAGTCATTTTGAATAAATGACTAATTTAGTGTAACCACTCACTATGCACTGTATACTGGCCATTATAATTCTGTGTGAACTGTCACAGTCCACAGTTAATATTGTTTAGGTCTGAGCAGCATCAGAGCTGATCCCAGTAATGGTGTCACCAGACATGAAGTCCCTTGTCTTGCTCTGCTAAGCAAAGAAGGATTAAAATGTGTCTTCATGAGGATATTGAGGATTCCCTCTTTAAAGCAGAAAATCAGTAGGGATGGGGTATTTCTCCCTTTTCAATGAAAAGGAAATGTCTAATGGAAAAGATAAGAAAAAAAGGGAGTGAGGAGACCTTGATATTCTCCAGGTTTTCCAGGTAAGAAGATGGCAAAGATCCCCTTTCCATCCCAGTTCAGTTCCCTCCACTGAGGAGCATAATTTTCATGTCTCCACTTATCATACAGTGGCTTCTCAATGGGGCAGTTACAGTAACTTACATTGATCAATAAAAGAAGCTGAGCCTCAGAACATAATTATCTCAGCAGCTGTACAGTGTTCCTGAAGAGAATTGTCTTTATATTAGGTAAATGGAAAACACAATTCCAAACAATTTATAAGATTTTGCTGAAGTTGAAATAATTTAGAAAGTACAAACTCAGTAAATGTACTGCTATTGCTAAGTTAATCATCATCACACTTCATAAATACAATTCACATGTTATTAATAGTGTCTTCTGTATGTCTTTTGTATTAACATGTTCTTAAAGGGACTGTGGTTAACATTCATAGCTGAGGGATTTCTAGAAATAATTTTTCCATTTTTTCAAACAAAGCAGAACACGCCCAATTATATTTCAGTGCTTTTATGTGTTGAACATTGGTTGCTACGGTTCATTTAATTAATAAAAACAATAGAAATGTATTCTGATTTAGTATTGCAAATGATCAAGGCAAACACAAAAGACAAAAAAAAAAGGGACTTCCAATGTACTGTGACACTAATGAGGGCTGATCTCTTGTGGATTTGTGTTCTTTACTACCCAAATCTTCCTACATCAGCAATCATGGCAGGACACAGTAACTATTGGGAAAGATTTAAAATGATGCAGATAATCCAGAAGTACACATGGTCTTTGTTGGCCATGTTGACAGGCCAGTCATCTAGCTGAATGCAATATACAGTTCTCTGTCTGAGCTATGAGTCCTATCTGCCCTAGTCTGATCTGTTTTTCTTACAATGGGGCTGCAAATTCAAATCTCATTTCCATTGACAGATGACAATTTTCACAAAAAATTTTCAGTTTCTTTTTCTTTCAGATTTGTTTGAAATGTTCAAATGTAATTAGGAAGAGGATGAAGCGATACAAATAAACAGATGGATATGGAGGCAGCTAATGCAGATGAACATACATCGTTTCCTGGAGAAACATCAGCAGCTCAGCAATTGTAACAGAATTACCTGTCAATCAGAGAAATCTCGAAATTTGTCCACTTCCTCTCTATGGAAGTATTTAATTAATACGTCCGTAGTATTGCATAAGCATACAACATATAGAACATGAATCTAGTCATGAAAAGTTACTCCTTCTTTTCCGCTTCTGTTTTTTGATTTCTTACTTTCAATTTAATGACTAATAGGAGGTCTAGAGTTAAGTTAGACTGCAGAGGCTGACACACAATTTTTCTGAAAGATATTTTTTCTTCTGTATTTGTTTGTCCTTTACCCACTGTCAGTCATTTCTTAATGTTATAGTGGTTTCTGTATCTTATTAACTAAATGCTGTAACATTTTATTGAAATCAGTTTTCATATTTTATTTCATGAAATAAGATAGTTGGCAGGCATAATAAATACAAATTTAATCTCAGGGTATGTTGAAAAACTTCTGTCCTAAAATACTGGGTGTATTCAGTCAGCTAAAAAAACATGCTGCAGTGATATAGTATGCAATCTTTCTAATAAAACACAGACTAGAAAATATGTATCTATTTGTTGTCTTCACACTTTCACAGCTGTCGAGAAACAGAATTTCTCCTTTAGTTCCCAGTCCTAGACTTTTGGAGACTATTTTCTATAGATTCAACTGTTTTCTTCTATTCCTGTGGTGAATGAAAACAGCTGATTTTTAGGATAACCACTTCTCTTTTGATTAAAAGATTCAAAACAGAAAATACTTGCAGATTCAATGATGCAGGAGGGTAAATTATTCATTTTACAACTCAAGCTAGTTGGTGCAATCAATTAGTGTTATTTGAAAAATAGTTTGGCAAAATGTAATACCTGCTAAATCCAAGGCTTAACAATCAGAACAGGATTTAGTATAGTAAGGAATGAGCTTCTTAACATGAAAAATAGTTTAAACAGAAGCCCTTTGATTCAAAATCAAAATGCCTTAACAGAAGTTTGATAAATCATATGATTGATGCAAACAATTATATTTCTTCTAACAGACTCTTGGAATTTCTGTGGTAAACTACATCCCACTACATACTCTTTCCTGGTATAAATTGGCACTGTCCCTTTTGTATTAAGGGAGCTATTGTGATTTATGCCTTCTGAAGTCTGGTGGTAAATATTGACACTAGACATGCTACTTCTGATGACTCACCAAGGCATCTGGTAATTTGTAAAATCTTTTGAGACAGAGAATGAAGAGAGAGGATTGAAAATCTTTAAAGTAAAAGTCTTAGGAGTTATCACATCTGGAGAAAAGGGTTCATCTGTGTGTTCTTCATTGTTCTGTCATCCTAGACAAATCCATGCTGAGGAAGGCAGAAATTCTGAAATGAGCAGATTTTATGTTGACGTATATTGAAAAGTTACTCAGACAATGACCTTAAGAAATTTATTGTATTCTAAGGTCCTATTTTCCATGTGCTATGCAGATTTAAATGTGATTTCTGAAATATAAAAACATGATACAGGAATTCATAATCAGTTGCCATACACTATCATATGAAATATTCTCTGACTAGTCTTTAATAACCTGTTAGTCACTGTATTTTTAAGTATTTGTGCACTATGAAAGGAAAGATTTCTGTTAGGACGGTGTTTCTGGTTTTAATTTTCTCATCTGAAGGAGAACAATAATACACTGTGTTGCAGTTTCACTTTTTTAATCAAAAATAGCATATTTAAACCTTATCAGTCAGATAACTGATTCAACACTCCTGTCAAGTAGAAACTCAAATTACAGACATCTGTGCATAGAGCTGGTAGTAGCTAGTACTACATCTGTAAGAAATTCATCCTATGTAGGGCAGATGAAGTTTTATAATTTCTTGGATATTCCATGCTACAATTTCTCAGATACTGGATTTACAACCCAATAGATGATATCGTATTTAAAATACAGATACAAAAACACACAAATTAAAATCTTCAGCTTAAATAAATGCCCACCTGTAAACAACTCAAAACTTCGGTGTTGTCGTCATACAAATAAAATGTCTTTCCAGATGAATTTTGTTCCTTGTAGAACATGCTAATGGTGTTCTACTTTTCAAAATATCCTTTGGAATTGAGAATCAGTGAGGACATGATTAACCTCTTTCAACTATCTAGACTTCTTAATGAGATATCTCTATTGGCAGTTTCATAGCATCCTTTGTATTTTAAAGTAGCTGAATTGAAATGTATGCTACAAGCTGTGTTGGAACAAGGGCTAACAGGATAAAAAAGGTATATTCTATACATGTAAACCGTTACATGTGGTAATTAAAATTTTCTAAGGGACAACTTATGGTTAAATGTTTTAGGCTTTGTTTATCATTACAAGTTGCTGTAGACCCAGGTGCTCATCTCTTTTGTATTTCTGAATCCAGAATCTCAGTCATGGACTTCATGGGCGTGGATATCAGTGCAAAATACTGAATAACTGGTCATTCTAAGTTCTAAATCTATTGTCTATCAGATATGCATTCATGATATTTAACATTACCTTCTAAATACTTTGCTTACTTACTAAGATTGCAGAGTTTTTTTGTGTTTTGAAATATCATTTTGGACGTTTGTGGATACAAATGCTTTTGTAAGGAATAATATATATCTCATTATTGATGTGACTTTCAGTTCAAAAGTTTCTCATTAAAATCTATTGTTTCTTCCTGCTATAACTTTTTTTTTTTTTAAGTTGAGCTAAGGACTGTCTAAGAACTATTTCTTATTATAGCTTTGAACAAAATGTTTCTACAGATTTAAAAGAAGAAAATAAGCTTTCCAGCATTTATTTCATTGTTTTTCGTCTCTGAGGAAATATTTGCTCTTGTATAATTTTTTTTTGTACTTTATAGAAATAATTTCCGTCTATCATTAGTCTCGGTCTCTTACAGAAAGATTAATGAATCTACAGCTGTGAAACCCTCTTAAAGAGATCAGTTCCTGTCAGAGGTCAATCAGAAGTCAAATCTAACATTTTTTAAGCAATTGAGTAGGAGAATATTCCATTATAGATGCCAAGATGAAATGTGACTAATGTCACAGAAGTCAAAGGTTAGGGCCTAATCTACTGAGAAGTCATTCATGGATCATATTTAAATTGTTTCAGCCGCTTTTAAGAAGTGTGTTCCCTCATAAGATATCTTATGCCTTTCAGGAGTTGCAGCCACATGTATAAGTGGACTTCTCTTACTATCCATGTTAGTGTTTAAATCAATGAGCTAATTTTTTCCTTAAAAATAGAAGAAGGACCTTTCCAATCAATTAAAAAAAAATCTCAAAGATATTATTTTGCCCAGAGAAGTTGTGGATGCCCCCTCCCTGGAAGTATTCAAAGCCAGGCTGGATGGGGCTTTGGGCAACCTGGTCTAGTGGGAGGTGTCCTTGCCCGTGGCAGGGGGTTTGGAACAAGATGATCTCTAAGGTCCCTTCCAACCTGAACCATTCTATGATTCTATGATTTCAGTAAGAATAATATTTTTTAAATCCATTTACTCTGTCTAGAAGTTCTACTAAATTAGAAAGGAGTCCCAATAAAATGTGTACCTCAGTGAGTGGAATTCTGAGTGTTAACATAATGAACAAATCCTATGACAGCTGCTCTGAAAGTAATGTCTCCTGTTTTATTATTTTGGCCCATGACATCAGAGGCATATGTTGGCGGTATGGCAGTAGAGGCTGAACCTTCCCATCAATATTCCATTACATTTTGTTGCCGTGCGACAGATGGCAGCAGAGGGGCAGTCTGACAAAATGATATCTGACATGGAAGTATGTATGAAACAAAGTTTGTGACAGGTGGGTTCCAGGAATGCTCACACAGAAAAGGAAAGAACACCATATGCAAGTTTATCAGGACCTATTGAACAAATACAAGGCTGAAGGTGACAGTTTCCTGGATCACATCATTGCCAGTGATGAGGTGTGGTGTCACCACTACAAGCTGGAGTCAAAATAGCAGCACTCCATGGAATTGTGACATGTGAATTCCCCACTGAAGAAAAAGTTCAAGACGTAGCCCTCAGCAGGTAAAGTGATATGCACTGTCTTTTGGGATAGGAAAGGGGTGATCCTTCTGGATTTCCTGGAACCTGGACAAACCATCAACTCTGACTGCTACATCAAGTAAGTTGAAGGCTTGAACTTCCAAAACCTGGCCAGAGAAGAAGACAGTTTTTCTTTTGCAACTTGATAATGCCAGGCCCCATACTGGTTTGAAGACCATGGAGCACATTGCCAGTCTTGGCTGAAGTGTCCTACCACACCACCTACCACTGTATAGTCCAGATTTGCCTTCTTCTGACTTCCATCTGTTTGAGCTGATGAAAGATGGACTGCATGGACAACATTTTCCTACCAACGACACTATCATAGCAGCTGTGAAACAGTTTGTCATCTCCACAGGTGCAGAGTTTTACAAGTATGGTATGCAGACTCTTTTTCATTGCTGACAAAAATATGTAAGTAAGGGTGATGACTGTGTTGAAAAGTAGTATTTTGTAGTTGAGAATTTACTCTATCAAATAGTGTTATTGTGCTCTTTGCACCTGTTATATCTTCCATGGAAATAAAGAGGAAGAATTACTTTCAGAGCAAACTAAGTATTTACTCTCATTCCTCTGTTGGAGATTTCATTGCTTCCACAAGATGGAAGGAGAAATTCCTAATCTGAATCATTAATCTGAATAAAAACACATTTCCTCTCATGTCCTCTTTGTGATTCCGTGCATTTATTGTATCCTTCACTTTGACTGCAACATTTTGGGGTTAGGACTATTTTGTTCCCTCAGTAGCTTTTAATATAATGAAGCCTTGTTCTTGACATACAAATCTTGATACTGCAGCACTGCTTTCCCTCTACTTTCTCCCTTATTGCAGAGATATAGTAAGATAGAACAAGCAATGCCTCAGAAACATGTTCCTTCAGTCACGGTGTCTCCTGAAGCTCTCCTGGCTTCCATGCCACACATTCCAAGTGCCTTAACACACTCCCAAGCCCCAGTATACAATTAATAAAAGTCTACAATTCCTGCTGAAAGCAATTACTAAATCTCTCTATTCAAAACATTCTCTGTTCAGCTGGAGTACCCCACTCAGATTTTATTAAGACTTGGCTCTGTTATAATCTGTTTCCCAGCCAGGAACTATGAGAGTTATGACACAGGAGGAAAACTAAAAAAGCAGAACTGACATTGATTTCCATGTGTGCATGATCTTGCTCCAAAGACTAGTAACATAGCAACAAGAGTTGTATTTTTTCCTCCTTTTTAAAAAAAAAAATTTATGTAGCACTATTCACCTTTTTTTTTTTTTTTTAACCATGATTTAAGTTTTATGCTTCCTTTAGGGCATTTTGGTTATACCCAAATTAGAAGATGAATTCATAATACCTTGTTCACAGTACTCACCTGCAAATGTATTATGCTTGTGATAGTTAAACCCTGAAGTAGCATCTGGTTTTGATGGAGTTGCTGTTTTTATTCACTAATGCTGTTGGTCTGACCAGGTCATAATGTGTGACTTCATCTAATATCAAACAGTACGGTTTAGTTAGTTTATTTTACATACAAACCTCAGCATCTCCATTTCACTCCTTACAGCACTCTTGTATAACTTCCTTCAGGAACTTCAATCAAGAGTATGCAGATTTTTAGAAATGCATTTTATTTCCACTCTCCACTCATGTTCCCTTTTTGTGTCAATACATCACTATCCCCTCCCAACCTTACAAGCCAAGCAGAGCTATCAAGTTATATATGAGCATTAAAACAGTTGTGTAACATGATAACAGTGAAGTCCCAGCCAACTTTTAGGTATCCCACTCCTTGGACACTTATGTACTCTGGTTAGGCATGGGGTCTCATAAGCTAGTGCATGAGGCTACTGTGCATTCCAGCAGGGATTTTCCAGGAAGCTCTGTGCTCAAGAAGCTAAACAGTCAGAAATGATAATGAAGCATATGGTGGTTTAACATTTACCCTGCTCAAAGATTTAAGGTACCTGTCTCATCTCAGAATTGAAAGCTATGAGTCCTGTCAAAGCTTGCTTTTTCCAGTAGGAGAAAGCGAATATAATTTCTTTGACAACATATAATTTTCTTCTCAGAACAAGTGTTTAGTGCACCTCCTGATCATGAAGCTGAGGCTGAAATCCTTTATTACAAGGAATAATTCTCCCTTGTATACATTTTTCATCTTCTAACTTACCTAACAGTACTATTCAGCTTTTACTGTAAAAAAAAGATAGGATGGATCAGAGCAGGAACCTAGTTTTATGTTGACCTAGTTACTTGTAGTGATTTTGGAATCTGCTTATGGGAATTATCAGGCTCCCAAACAAAGAAAAAATAAAAAGCAGTGGGAAAAACCTAACAACTAACCATACTTAGGTGAAATATCTCCTGGTACAAAACTTTAGTCCTTCTCTTCCAGACGCTAAGTTTGTCTAATTTAGAACAAAGTAAATTAACAGAAGGTCGGGGTATCTGTTGTCCTGCTGCTGTCAAATCAAAGTCTCTTGGCCCTGCCTGCCTGCCTGCCTGCCTGCCTCTCCCCCTCAACCAAGCATCTAGGAGGCTTTCATGAGGATCACATGATCTTCAAGTTTTTATCTGAACCCCCCCTATCTCACATATACAATTGGGAATCAGCTAATTAGTTGCAGATGGAGCTGGATTAAATATTAAGAACTATAAGAGCTACTGCCATTTTTGTTACCTAATGTCAATTTTTTATGAAGTGCAAAGATCATTTGTTTGATCTCCAGACGCACATATATTCAGAAATTCTTAACTTTATAGTTTTTAACTATCTCAGAAAATGTTCCTGAACTTGAGTAAGGGCCAAAAAGCCGTACAGCTCCCAGTTAGTTTAATTATGTCATGGGATAAGAATCAAAAGGACAAAAAATATAATGGACATTAGATTTCACTGTTATTGAATTTCAGGAATTTCAATTGTCAATCAAGATTCTCAGTAGTAAGAACCAATTGCAAAATTATCTCCTTGCAAGTTATCACACATTAAATAAAGAACGTTTTGTGCTTTTACTAGCAGTGAATCACTTCTAAAAAGAAAACTGAAATTACTAGAATTTGTAGGTAGTGTTCGTATCAGTTTCAGTCTGTCCCCAAAAGCATGGAATATATTAAGACTGCTTTGGACCTATGTATTTCACTGTTGACCTCTGTTATTTTGAAGAAATGGGCAAGTAGTAAAACTGATTAAACTTTAGTAACATGTTTCTTTTAAAATTTTATTGTTGTTGCTGTTGGTTGTTGTTTTTGCTAGAAATTGTGTTACATCAGCCAAAGATCATGCTATTTGCTATAAATTAACAAATATATTTAAAGAATTCTACTATATTTTTTATTTCTGGAAAATTGGAAGAGAAAGTTCCATGAACAAGAATATACTGATAAATTCAAAAAGACATTTTAATGTTCTAAATAATTTATTGATACTAAGATAGGAAAAGATAAATACACAGGTGGCTAATTTTTAATGTGAGACTCTCAATGATTTACAAAGAACATCTGCTGGTTGGATTCTATGTGTTCTGTTAAGTTCTCAGATGCTCATAAAGAAACTGTCCTGAAGGAATGAGAGAACTGCTTTAGAGCAGGCATGATGCTTTAGAGCAGCACTCACATGCCAGTGTTGATAGAGAGATTAAGTTTCTCTCAAGGACTGTGAAGAACAAATAGATTTTTTTTCTTCTTTTAGTCGTGCTAAAGTTCAGTCAAACGGTGAAAGACAGAGAAAGGATTCAATGAAGATTTTGAGCAGACACAAATTGTAGGAGCACATGGATGTAAAGATTTTAACGAGCTAGTAAAACTTTCTTCAAGAATCTGTTGTAATTCTAACATGGTATCTTTAGTATGAGGTTTACTTTGACAGTGTACTTAGTTTCACACACTTCAGTTGAACTTAGATACAATTTCTGAATTAATTTAGCCTGTGTTGAAAGTCAAATGAGATTGCAATGCTAAGTATATGTGACTGGGATAATTCTTACTGAAACAGTGTTTGCACACTAACATGATTATAACAGAGCAGAATTGAGCATTTCATATATTCATGTGCCACTGAAGTCAGTCTTCATCACCACGTGATCTTTCAGTGGATTATAGCTGTCACATGCCAGAGTCTTCTAACAGGTCAAGTTATTAAAGCTAACGCTAGGCATAAGTGCTCTCTGAAATGCAGTTGCTTGATGGAACTATCCTGTATGATGGCAGATGCTACAGAAAAGCACATTAATATCTGTATAGCTTATAGTCCACTGACTTCCAAGGGAGTTCCTCTACACCCTGAGGGAGCATGCTTCATAACATTGCTGTCCCAGGGCAAGAATACCCAAGTTTGAATCTTTAAAATGGAATTATTCTCTTCCTCTTTGGGCAATTACCTGGACAAGGCAGCCCCTTGAAAATCACAGTACTGTGCACAATTATTTGATTACTTCATATGATATCTTTGTACAACTAAGAAGAAGTAATATTTCCCTACTAATATTCTTGTTTTGAAATCCTAAAAGGATATGTCAGAAAAGAATAATATAGTGATACTTAAAATAACTGAAAGATCTCAAATCACTGTCATGAGTTTATTACTACTTACTGGCTTCCATATTTTCAATCATTTTGCTCTTTTATGAGCAAAAAAGCTTTTCTTGTCATCACTTGGCCCTGTAAATAAAATCAAGATTTTATCCCATTGCACCAATGTACTACTATTTGGTAAATCTATGCACTAATAAAAGAGAGTGTTTCTCCTTATGGCTTATAAGGCAAGACTCTTCCGTTTCTTTTGCCAAACTAACTCCAGATAAAAAAAGATTTATTTTTATCATTACATCAACTAGATTTCGCTTATTACTGATTGAGACTCTGAAATCTTTGAAACTGAAGAAGAATTTAAACAATTCTCAGGATCCAGACCACTGAGATCTGTGTAACAATATCTTTCCCATGTAGCTTTAAAAGGTTGATAGACCCCACAATACCTTGAGAACTGTAGAGAAAGCACATAACACATCTTTACACAAGATTATCATCCTCTGCATTCCAAATATCCTATCCAAATCTCTAAACAATAAAAAGGAACTGTGAAGGTAGAATGTCAAAAAAATCAAAAATGGAGGGTATTTTTGTCCAAAAATGGAGGGTATTTTTGTCATCTATCTTTTGTCAGTTTAAGCCTACAGGTATTTATTTGACTAAAAGAAACCAAAGCTTATGTGCTTATCTTCTCACAAGTGTTCTTCAGGAAGATATTCCAAGTGAAATCATCCACAGCTAACTGGGGATGAAAGGGTGATATAAACAGGACACGGGGACTGGGCTTTTCTCTATAAGATTCTCCTCATTCTAATCTATTTCATTTAGTCTCCACCTGGCCCATTGCCTTTCACATTTTTTTACATTTTTTAACCATATTTAATGTAATCCTGAAAAGCAAACAAAAAGAAAGTAATCTCAGGTATTATGCTCAGGACTGTGGAACAAAGGGAAAAATACAGTGTCAGTACACAGATCAACATTGACTTAAAATACTCCTACCTTGTGTAAATAAACTAAAGCAGAAAAGTTTGAGCTCTCCATTGGCCCTTGACATATTTTTGTCTGTAGCAGGTGTAACATTTTACAATTCTCTTTAACGTTCTTGGTAAGAAAGCATTCAATAAAGCAGGCCTCTCTACATCTCAAGTTGAAGGCAAATAAATAAAAAGCCATTTAATGGTAGCTCCTAATGCCTGTTGACATAGTATGTGATGGTTAATTCAACATTAAGAAGCTAATGAAAATCAATGTAAGGATGATGCATGATCTGGAAAATACACCTTTGACTTTCTATTGTATAACTTCATATCATGAAATCTTGAGAACCTCTTATCTGCCAATAAATTAGGAGAAAAAAAGATTAATGAGATTGTTGTGACTTTAACACTTTGTCATTTATCTTTACTCCCTAGTTAGACTTTGAGTCATCAAAACACTTAATTAAAGCCCTAACTTTAAGCACAGTGCTAACTGAGTGTTTCAAAGCAAGACAGCTTGCCATTGTGTTTTGTTAAACTGAAAACAGATTGCCAGGTAGCACAATGTGATATATCATGATCCCTAAGTTAAGGTATAGAGTAAGAGGTATCTCCAGATTCTCTGTAGTGGTGGTAAATAGCTTTCCAACTTAGTCATCATGCCAGATGCATCACCTGGAAAAAGTGTCAATAGATGAGAAGACAATACTTCTTGCTTCAGCCAATGTCTCCTTCCCACCCCACAGTGCTTTCATCTATCACTGCTGATATAACCAGCAGGTAGAGTCAACTGTAAACAGTCTCCCTTTGGGATATCTATCTTACGGTTAAAGATGTTATTTCAGAACATATGAGCACATATTGGGATAGGTATAAATGAGCTATCTCAAGTATTAAGAGCCATGAACCTATCGCAGCACAAATAGCAAAATCATTGAGTGATTGAACAGATACTGCAGGTCCAAGGGCACAATATTTCATGACTCAGATGTACAATGAAATCAATTAGAGGTAGTTTTGTATACGTTTCAATATATATCCAAGCCACGGAATAGCCACACTCTAAGTATATACTATTCAATAGGATTAGAGCACAAACTACCACCTAGAAAAGGACAAATACGAACTGTAGTAATGAAAATAATATCTTAAATAAAACCAAGTTGTTGTGGGCCCAACCCAGCATCCTTTCTCTATAAAGAATCTGTGCCAAAGTCGATGGGAGAGCTCGCCTTTAAAAATATGGAAAGATCATGCCAATTCCTTCCAATAACAGTCTGTACTTTTCACAAATATGTAATAAGTAATAAAAAAACAAGCAATGTTTGAAAGCTAGTGTTACTTTTACCCCTAGTGTAGGAAGTCCGAATGTTCTATATTTCTTCAAATAATAAAATTCTTTTTTTCCCCCACCTTATGAAATAATTAAATCATTTTGTAAACTTTCATATTTGCTTTCCTTATTCTTACTTTTGACTAGAAATTCTACAGGAATGCCTTAAAAAAACAACAGCCAAAAATAAATAAATAAATAAATAAATAAAACAAAAGAAAGGAACAAAAAAACCAAACACATTTTATCATATATTCCTTCACTGATGTGAATTGAGGCACAACAACTTTATGTTATTCCATCAGCCAGCAAGACAGAGACATACGTGTGTCCTGCATTGTATTAAGATACTGTTCTTATCCCGACTATAACAGATGAAGATGGAAGCATAGTATGTAAGGTAATCCTATTTCTACAGACCTTGAATCTTCCTCATGTTTTCCATCCTTTAAAGGGAGTGATTCCTGCTTCCTCATACTTTCAATTGTCTCAGTTGCATATTGCTCCAGTCTTTACCAAAACCCTTTCAGAACAACACTGATACTATGCTTGCATGTATCAGATGAGGTCTGCCTTAGCTCTTCCTTGGGGACAGCAATACTTCAAATCCTCTCTGTCTGCGCACATCATCATGATTGATCAAAATCAATTAGTTAATAGCTAGAAGTATACTTGGATGAGACTCTGTAACTGAAGGCCACAATTCTTAGTCTATTTTATGCATGTAGTAATGGTGACACACAGAAGAAGGATGTCTTTAGACCTCCTGCTATCCTGTGCTGTGGAGATGCTGATGACAGCTGATGTCCTGTGCAGAAAAGTTCCTCTGGAACTGGAAAACCAGTTCATCTGATAAAGCCATTCCTGCCCAGCTTCAGGACTTCACACTATTCCTGCTGGAACTTGCTTTAAAAACATCACTAAAAAGGTGGGTTTATTATTATCATTGTTATTGATTACAAAAAGTTCTTAGAATTGGTTCTTAGAAAAAATATTAAATAGTTCAACTTCGAGCATGTCTGTTCAAGCAATTGAAGTTACAAGAGTAGTTCTAAATAAATGTACTATTTTCTCTTTTCAAAATATAAAATGAAATACTGGAGCTTAGATCTAATCTAATACTGCACTTTCTGTAATATACCATTCTGAAATTATATTTAAATTTTTATTTTGTTAATATATGCATGAAATCTACTGAACATTTCAGAAACCTCTTCAGGTTTGCTAAAAGGGTCCTTTTATTTAACTTTTCAATCCTTTCACACTCCTGTTAATAAAATTGTTAGGTCTCAATCCTAGACTGCTTCAAGTGATTGCCAAAATTTGCAATGAGTACATTTACAGCTGGAGTTTCAACTTATTTTTATGTTTCACTAATATTTCATCAAAGACATTTATCAAAAGCTCAGCTACATTGTTGGTACATACTTTTGGTCATCCATTTTTGTTTTTCAACTTCTTTGTCTTTTTAATGTACAAAGGTGCTATATTAAGTGTTACTAAAGTCAAACTACATGCTGTGCAGATTTCTAGCACTAGCCAGGTGTGCCAGTTTTCTCTCACTCGGATCCTTTCAGTCATGTTACATTTAACTTCAAAGTATGATTGGAAGCAAAACATGTATACTACTGACGACTCATTCAGATCCAACTTTCTGTGAAATTCTGGCTGGTGAGAGGAGACACTAATACTAAACATTTCAGTGATATGAAAATAGATGTTTTAATTGTCAGCACACATGGGCCAACGTGTCATAATGTATGACATATACTAACAGTTTTGAAACATAATTTACATACAGAAAACTATCAGAATGGTTATCCAGGAATCCTTTGTGCAGTTGTGTCTCAGATTGCATTTGCCCTTTTCCCATAGTCACAGACAAGGTAGCCAAATTTTACTGTTGATTTTTGTAGATTATGAGTGAGTGGATAAATGAATGTAAACATAATTGCAGTAAATAGCAACAGATAAAAGTGTTTTATTTTCCATTAAAAATCTTAAAAGATGCTAAAATCTTTTATACCTAAAAATTGCAGAGCCCCTTACTTGTTGTCATTTTTTGTAACCTGGTAATAATTCAGCATTGGAATCAATGTGATTTTCCCCAGTTGTCCACTGGGTTTACCCTCCTGATCTTCAGGAACTGAGCAGAAGCACTTAGATTGGGAACTAGGAAAATGAGTGTTGTATGACCTCCATATTCACTGCTTCCTTTTTATGTTGTCATTTTTTTAAACAGTAAACAAGAGCCTGGACTAGTCTAAGGGACTGAAACATCTCAGAACTATGTTTTACTATGGTAAGGTTTTGCTTAACTCACATGATTCCTAGAGTAAACTACCACAATCCTAGTGCTTTATTTTCACAAGATCTAGTGAGCCTGGTTTTCATCACTTTATGCTTTCACTTACGATGTTTTATAGGTTTACAACTTTCACTGCTATTTCCTGAAAGGTTTTAATAAATCACTTAAATACTGCTATAAATGTATCACTTAAATACTGCTATAAATGTTTTCATATAGTGTAGCATCTAACATACTATTATTTTCTTGCATGTAGTGAGACCAGAGTTTGATGTAAAGAACACTGCACAACATGAAACAAAACATGAATAAAATCAAAGATGCTTTATTGTGTGATACCTCAAGCATGGAAATTTCATTATATGTTTTATTGTGAATCAATTATTTTCTGCTTTCAGTCAGTCTTGAGAGGTTACTAGAAGAATAAAGAAGAATTTACACTCAAATTATACATATTTTTTTCACCAATGCAGAATTACCATAGTGTATTTTCATGTAGATTATTATTTTCTGGCAGTTTCACCCTTTCTGAAATTTTTGCATGGCTTGTAGAACATATCTTCTCTTTTTGACAGCTACCACAACATAGGTCCAAAATGAAAAGGTTCTCCACCTCTACAACTGAAGAGAGAAAAGGCCTGGATTTTGTTACAATTCACTAATTTATTTCAATTTCTGTTAGTAATTGCAATTAAACTGAAGAGGTTATAATGCACTACTAGCATTAACACACAATGAAGTTTCCTGTCTACTAATGTCTGTCTTGCTGTCTTGTTTTTCCATCGATGCCTGTGGTATCTGAATACTTTCCACTAAGATTCAATAGGTGAGTCTTTAAGGGACTCTATGGTTCTCACAAGTCTACTCTGAAACTTTCAAAATGGAGATGACATATTGCCATTTATGTTTTTGCAATCACCTAATCAAGGAATTCATAATAATCATTCCCACCACAATGGTAGCTTCACCTGAAATGCATATTTAGTACTTTATCAGACATAGTATTTTCTTTCTATGCTCATGCAGTGTAAAAGCTGGATATAAAGAGAATTTCAGCTCAATATTTTCAATCATAATTTTGGACTAAGTTCAATTTTCGCAGTTTATTTTTAAGTAAATTTCAAGGTATTCAGTATGAAAATGTTCAAGAACATAGTCCAAGCACGTTAGAATCAATATTTGCACATTTAGATTTGGGAGTCACTTCTGTATCTGTTAGTCTAAGCACCGTAAAATCTGAGAATTTGTCTGCCTGAAATAATAAGTTAAATCATGTAATCATCCGTATAAGTCCTTATTCTCAAACATAAACAGATTAAGACATATGATTAAACTTTTTCAACAGTGGTATTTAGTTAATTGATTATTGATTATCAATTGTATGAAGGGAGATTATGGTTCTCAATATTTAAGCATATTATAAAGTTCTAGTGACAAAATAACAGCTTTTACATTGCCTAAATATGGAAAGAAAATGCTGTTGCACTCATCCCTCTCCAGCCTATGAGGTGAGGTATTCCTTATCTTTTGGGAGTTCTGGACTGTTGAGTGAACTTCTGTCAACCAGCATTAGTTTCATTGAACACTTGTGGATAACAGGATATTTGTTTTCTTGGATTTTGAGCTGAATATTCAGCCCAAACTGAAACCTAAGAAATGGGGCCATAGTCTGCATCTAGTTACATCAGCTATAATTTGGTAAGAAACTACAGAGCTGTCTAATATCTACAATTAGGGACTTTCCCACTTCTATGCTGAAAGTCTAATAGGACAGTAAATGTGTCATCATCTTCATGTGAAACTGCGTTCTCTATTTAGCTCTCAAAATTTAATAAATGTAAGAAAACAGAATTGTTCAGTGTTTACATAGGAATCTTTTCTGAAGAAGACAAAGTACGCTAGACGGCAAAGTGAAACATCAGATCATTTGCATCAACTTGACAATGATGATCACTAGTCAGCACACTATCATAACTATACAGAAGAAGGAGCGGGAAGAAACATTAATATATTTATTACTGTCTTGTGTTTTGTAATTTGAGAAACACTTCGTCCTCTCAACAATTTTTGTGAATGACAGCCAATGCAATGCGCCATTGGTTTTGTTATGGTAGAGACACCCACTCCTGATTTTCCCTTCAAAATTTCTATCCAAGTATACAACATACAAAGATTTATATCCTTTTAGGACAGTTGTGTAAGATAAAATTAACATCTTTTGGTAGATGTGTCATACTACTGTTGAGAGGACTTCCAAGGGATTTCTCCAATTATATTATGTGAGCGGAGAGGGAGAGTGGGGATTCTAAAATGGAGCACATAATTCTGAATGTGGGTATCTGCAAGAAACATATTGTGCTAGTGAGACATCATTTCAAGCTGTAAAGATTTAGGAATACTTTAAAATAAAGTGTTAGAAAATGCTAAATCCACTAGTTCAATTAATGTGAGACTGCTGTAACTTCGTGTCCTAAGGTTCAGCTGGTAGAAAGGCTGAGGATGAATTCTCAACAGATAACCCTCCACATGCAATGTGGACCCCCAGTGATCAGAGCTGTGTCTTACTAGCACCCACATAAATGCACACAGTACCACAGACATGAACAGTGTGAACAGCCTGATCACGTTCCCTTCTTTCCACTGATTAGGTTGTCTGAAGTCCACTCATATATATGTATATACATGAAATATAGATCATTCCAGTGGCAGCCTTAAATAGTCCATCCAGAAAATGACCAATAGAACCTTCATTTCCGCCAGTTGCTGGTATTTAGACCTACAAATCCTAGAGGTTTGCAGTTCCACTCTGACTGATGGCATTCAGGCCTTTATTGTACTCATCCCTTGTACATCTCCCTTATGAAGAAAGGCTGGGTAATCTGGGTCTGTTCAGCCTTGAGAAAAGAAGAGTGAGAGGGGATCTTATTAATGTCTATAAATATCTTAAGCGTGGGAGGCAAAGGGACATGGCCAGCCTCTTTTCAGTGGTGTGTGGGGATAGGACAAGGGGAAATGGCCACAAACAATCATAGGAAGTTCCACACAAATATGCGTAAGAATTTCTTCATGATGAAGGTGACAGAGCAAGGGAATAGGCTGCCCAGGGAGGTTGTGGAGTCTCCTTCTCTGGAGATATTCAAGACACATCTGGACACCTACCTGTGCGACCTGCTGTAGGGAGCCTGCTTTGACAGGGTGGTTGGACTCAATGATCTCTAGAGGTCCCTTCCAACCGCTACAATTCTGTGATTGTGTGTCACTAGTCCAACTTGAATTTCACTAGCTTTCGCACACACACACACAGAACAGAAAACACACACAGAGAAGATCATTGCAAACAGGATTTATTGAGATGATAATATATACTTTCATGATTGGATGCAGAGCTCAGTCATTTATTTTCACTTCTCTGGCCCAATTTCTCCCCTTTTTCCTCCATGAGCCCATACTTGTTAGTTCTCAAACCACTTCAGCGCATTCTCCATGTCTCTGGTCCTTCCCCAACATATTCCACAAGTTCTTACGCATTCTCACAATCTCATTCAAATATCTCATGTTAAATTTCACACAATCCCCAAATGTGTTCACCCAGCATTTATAAGAAGCCCTCTTACCCTATTCAGTCTGCAATGTGCACTGGGACGGAGTGTTTTTGGCTATGGATGGGCTCCCCATCAGGAGAAATAGTCGCAATTTTACATGGATAGCCCCAGGATGAGGTGGCCCAGGGTGTCCTATTCATATTAAGTTTCTGGGCTTTCTCAGCTATCATTACTCCTCCTCATACTGCTGGGCCTTTTCATTTATGATGATGAGATTTTGATAATAAAACCTAACATGTATTTTACAAACATTTTTTTCCACAGATATCATAGTTAATTGAATTTACAAAGTAATAATTGCCCTTCCTGGTCAACAGCAGAACGTAAATGCACATTTTCTCACAGTCATTTTGATGATCTGCCTTGTCAGAGTGTGCGATCTGTTCTAAGCATGTGTGATTACAGCTTTTATATCCAACAGCACAATATTCTAGTCTAATCTATTCTTTTCATTTCATTTCTGTACTCCACTTATCAATAGAGCTTTAGTAGCGTTTATTTCATTTTACATACAGATATGCTACAATACCTTTATGTTAAAGACAAAGGGAAAAAAATTCTTTGGATTTGTTGTAACAGGTAGTGAGCACGATGGTGACTTTTATGTCTTGTAGGATTTCCTCCCTAATATCAATTTTATCCTTTGATAAAACCTAATGATCCAAGGAGAAAATCCTTTCTTTTCTGCTTGAATAATGGGAGTTTTGCCAACATATAATCCTCTACCACCACATGATCTTTTGGACTAATTATACTGACAGTGTTGAATGTCATAAAAATAATAATTGAGCCCAAGAAAACTATTTGAAAGTCTGTTAGAATGTCAGATTAAAAAGTGAAGAGCAGATCTGGTCTACCCCTGACAGTCTTACTCAGCAGACACGCTTCAGTGTTTGAGAGTAGTTTGAACTTCATATATGCTGAAGGCCTCATGTCTTGTTGATTTTCTGCTGTGTCACTGTAACATGATGGTATTTACTTCTGGCCATTGGCATGATTAAATATATCATATTGGGACAGTTATTTTAAATACCTTTGTTAGAGATTCACATCCACTGACAGAGGCAGAAGATTTATTTTATAATGACCATAATTCAGAAGGTTAGCATCAGAAGCTGAACACAGATTCAAGTTTTCACATTCTTTAAGTACGTAGCTCCCTCTGAAAGTAATGCCTCCTATTTATTTCCATGGAAACTCCAACAGATACAAGGAAACTATTTGACAGAGAAAAAATTTCATCTAGAAAACACTGTTTTTAACACAGTCACCACCATTAGCTATGCATTTTTGCCAGCAATGAACAAGAGCCTGCATGCAGTGCTCTTAAAATCTACATAGCTGTCCAGAACGTGGTTTGTCTTTCACATCATTGTCATCACTGCTGAAACAAACCACCCATCACCTCACTATGCTCACATCCACAATTTGGTCTCCATAATCATTTAGCAGACATCGATGAATGTCAATGGGTGAGATTTTTTCCACATGGAGGAATTCAGTTCCACACCTTTGCTTCATACACACTTCCATGTTAGATACTATTTTGTCAGATTGCTGCTCTGCTGCCAATGGTCACATGGCAACAAAATGTAATGGAACATTGGCAGGAAGGTTCAACATCTACTGTCATACCACAATCATCTGCCTCTGACATCGTGGGCCAACAGAATAAAATAGAAGACATTATTTTTGCAGAAGCCATCGTATTATACTAATTAAAAATTTTAAGTTTTGAGGGGAAAAAAATCTAGGTTTGGTCTTATTTCTATACAGTAGAATATTTACATGAACTACTTTTCTCAAAAAGCTCCCTCTGGTCCATGAAACGAACTTTGATTATAAGAAAAATGAGCCTCACAAAGGACTTACTGACCACAATGTCCTATTTTTTTAACAACAACTAGCACTTCAAAGCTCATACAGTCTGCAGCAATGTGTTAACTTCCCAGAGAGAAATATCACTCTTTCACTTAACACAGTAAAGTTTTGTAAAATGGTGCAAAGCCAGAATGACTAGAATATAAGGAAGAGGATTTGATATTACTCCATGTTATAATGAAGGATAAAATTTAACCTTTAGAGGGTGTCAATAACATCTAATTTCTTTCACTTCTTTTTTTTCCATAAGAAAAAAAAAAAAAGGGACATGTTCCATGAAAGCATAATACCCGTAGTTATTTCTGCTTAGTTCACTGTCCTGTGATGTGGGTAAAACAGTAGGGCCATCAGCCTATACAGTGCAATTCATTAACATTTTCTCATTACCTGTCTCCTTACTTTCTAATGGGATTTTTATCGCAGCCCTCAAAACATAGATATTAAGCAGTGTACTTTCCAACACATCATGCTGATACGGACTTCAGCATTAAAATTTTCATTATACAGTAATGTATAGCAGTATAGAAACAGTGTGTCGCTATCACTGTATGTTATTTTAAATATTTTATAAAGAATGTGTGCTTTTTGAAGTTATTTTTTCTATCTATGTAGTATTCAATCTGCGTATGACAGTATATCTTACATGTGTTTTATTTCAAATATGTATGGTTTTGGTGCAAAAGCATGAATTATAAAACAAACAACACCTCATACCTCTGTGAAACAGAAAGTGTTGCAGAAGACAGATACATTCTGGGGAATATGTGGGAACTTGATTGCATGAATTCTCTTCTGTCCTTAGAAAAAAAAAAAAAAAAAACAATAAGAGGAAACACTGGATCTGGCCAAAAACATTTCAGCTTCTCATATTGTCTTGTCAGTGAAGGAGGGGTGAGGGTACACAAGGAGCTAGAAGGGAACAGAATCAGAATAGCTGACCTAAATTGGACAAAGGGATATCCCATACCATATGATATAATGTGAAAAAACTTTAAAACTGTAGGGAGTTGGTGGATGGGGCAGCCACTGCTCGGGGACTGGCAGAGGGTCAGTTGATGAGTGGGGAGTAATTGCACTGTGCATCACTTGTTTTGAAAAAAATACATTATATTATTATTTTCCTTTTCTCTTCCTTTTCTGTCTTAGTATATAGCTTTTTATTTCAACCTATGAGTTCTAGTTTCTTTTTTTCGTTATTCTCTTCCCCATCCCACTGGGAGGGGGAAGTGAGATGTAAGAGGCTATTTCTGAACCTTTTGTCTCAAAGCTTGCTGTGAGAACTCTGCCTCAAAGTTTGCATGAAGGCCCACGGATGCTGCCCGAAGGCTTGCAGACCAGGGGAAACGAGAGATAAGCAGCCGATAAACGGCCATCTAGCAGCCTTTCAGACTGGCGCCTTGAGGGAGGCAACCACCGAGGGGATATGCATGTCCCTACATGCCCATACGTGCTGTACGTGACATACCTAGGTGCCCAGGAATTCCGTGCTGGCAGAAAAGAATGATAAAAAGGCAAGGGAACGATAGCTGGTATGTGCTGGACCTGCCTGGTGCCTGCCTAGTGGCTGGTACCTCTTGCTGCTTGAGACACGAGGTCCTGCTGCCCTGCTACCTCTTGCCTGATGCCTGATGATGTCTTCTGATGCCTGCTGCCTGAGACCTGGTGGCCCGATGTCTGTTGCTGCTCCTCCCCCTGCTCTCTTGCTCCCTCGCTCCCACAGGGGCCTGAAGATATTCCCGCACCGATACAATGGCGTGGGATCCACGGTGGTGACTATACCTGCTCTTAGACATAACCCTCGCTCGTATTTCCTATCTCTTACTATCGCCTGCTTCCCCATCCCCGTCTCCCTCACTGACCAGAATTTCTATTAAACTGGTCAGACAACATTTGACCTCGTTTGTGTCCTAATCTCACTCCGGGTATATTAAAGTGAGCTGGGGTCTCAACAAAATACAACCTTCCCCCCCCCCTCCGGCAGAGCTAGCTAGAATAATCAGTGTGCTTAGTAGATAAGAGGGCCTTTGAATTAGTGTGCTTAAGAGAAACTCTACAACCTGGCCTAGTCAGGTGCCTCTTTCCTTAGAATTGGCCCAAGGGAGGGACAGGATGCTGATAAGGATTGCCTTAGCCTATAGTAAAGAAGCAGAAAGGTAACAATCAGCAACACAATCTGAGCCACGCCAATATCAGCTCCAGACCCTACTGAATACCCAGGCGGGCATGCGGACTACGGGAATCTAATTCTAACAACCAACAGGGGGTGCTCAACTCGGACTACTACAGAAAGATACTGTGCGTGCTCAGTGGGGAAGGATCATGCAAACCTTTTATTGGAAATTTCTCAGAATGATCACGCACACTCTGTACGGGATTAGGCGCTAACCTGCACACCCGCTGTATGGGGTCAGGATGACTAAGGATATGGATTCTTGAAAGTCTTGCATGTGATGGGGATCTAAGTTGTAAACAAGTACCCTAAAAAATTGTGCCCCAAGCTACCTGAGGTACGCTCGTTTGGAGGAGTTATTCCCCGAGTGTCCGGCCGCCGTGTGGAGTCGTGAATAAAACCCTACCTTCGCTTCACCTTCGTGGTCAAGTGTTTGTTCCGCAAGTCAAAAGAATCTCCCCTCTTGCTCCGATAATTGCAGCAGGGCATGAGGGAATGACTGGTGCCTTGTTGCCTGTTGGGTTAAACTACAACACATGGCCATAATCGTATGAATATTCATCTGATAGAAAGGCCATATTCCAATTTTTTCCTAGCTTCTCAAAGAGTGGAATGTTAAGAATTTAACATAGTCACATATTCTCAGGGTTAGAAATGACCTGTTAATATGTTGCAATGTTATTTTGGACATCTTGGTGTGATTGAAACCTTAAGAGAAAATGTGCAATTTATGACAGACCTGTGGAAGTTCACCCTAAAATATTGGTTTTGTCAAAATTGCAAAGAACTAGATGCAAAGTCTAATGATGGAAATTACTGGCTGCTCTTCATAATGAGCAATATACCATCCTTGTATGTGAAAATATGGAAACTACATTTATGTTTTGGAAGTATGCTTCTTGAAGGAGCTGTTAAACAAATCTGTTCTAAGATCATCCTGTCCATTTCTGCTTTCTGTGGTGGTGAAACTGGTTTCTAGCATGCATGTTTTCCTTTCACCTGACTTCCCAAAACATGCTGATCTTTTAGCCAGGGCTCTCTGGCCACACAGAGATTGAGATTTACTGCTGTGAGATTCTGATGCCAAGGCAAGGAAGTATTTTTCCACCAAGAATAGAGCATGGTATGTGGCAAGCTTCCTGTCTGGTCTCACTGCTTTTGCACTTTTTTTTTGGACTGGCAGAAGAGACTGCTACAGAAAAGGTCTGCTCATGAGCTGTCTTTTGTCCTGATGCCATTTTCCTTTCACTGACTTCAATCTGAAAAATTTGTTCCAGTCTGAATGGTTTGTTACTAGGTCTTACAAACTAGGTCTTACAAAAATAACATAAATTGACTGTTTTATGCACAGAAAATGCAGTTATGCCTCCAATGTTCTCTTGACATATTTCATAATTCACTATCCAAAATGTGAAACTTGTTTGTTGTAATTTGCAAAAATTATTGTTTTTAAAAAAAATTGGAGAGCAAATAAAGTCCTCATACAGAAATTGTTGTAGCTTTTTGTGTATATCCAACATAAAACAGGGCAGCATTATCTGCTACACAGAGAATTGTCTGAAAGATATACCTAACTCATACTCTACCACTGGGTTGCTAGATGACTGTAGGGAAGAAAGTTTCCATTTCTATTTTTCACTTTTTCTTCAAGGTCACCCTGAAGAAGTTGGAGCTTTAAACAAAAACTTAAAATGTTAAATGGTCAAACTGTGAGATTAAAATGCTGTAGATGGTGTATCCAGTGTTCAGTGTGATTTATCACTTGATAATATTTGGAAATGGAAACATCTTTAGCTAGTAACAGTCCTGTATTTTTATCTGTATGAGTGAGCCAAGACAAGATATTATTTATTGAACTTCCTTTATTAATATAGGATAAGTAGTTTCAACGAAGAAGTCACTCAATAAGAGACTCTCTTAGGCCTGATGAATTTATGATCATCTAAGATGAAAAGAGAAGGGGAGAGAAGCACTGTTATCTCATTCCAAGAAGTAGAGAGTTATGGGCTTAGATATATGGACAAATTCCCACGGAGATAACAAGTTACTGAATAGCAACAAATGTTGTAACTTTCCTTTTGTGTTCTCTTGGTTTGTAGCAAATGTGAAGTAGATCAAATAATCCTCATCCTCTTTCATCACATATTTGTTGAGGACCAAAGAAATGTAAATCATTTCACACTTGTCACAGGATACGAGACTGAGGATAAACATTGCTTCAGAACAGTTATATTGAGTAAGTCTTCACAGTACTATGTCTTTTCATGTATGTGTGACTTGAGACCTAGACTGACTTTCTATGCCAAACACCAAATCTACATTGAGGCTTACTCCCTTGCCTAACCTAGAGATGAAATCAATACCACTTTTATATTTTTTCAATGCAAGCTGTGACAACAAGTATAACTCAGGAAAGCCTAGCCCTATGATATATCTGGCTTCACAGCCAAAAAAAAAAAAAAAAAAAAA
>WBMW01004180.1:208372-223822 GCA_013396635.1 Penelope pileata
AAAAAAAAGAAAAGAAAAGAAACTGTAAACCAAAATAATTAGATTTCCTATCATTTGTGGACTCAAGAAGCTTGGATATTCAGATAAGCAACTAGCATTTGGAATACTTATTCAGGGAAAGAAAAGTTGAGACTTTTGGAGCGTAGCTAGTTGCCATCACTATTCATTATTATTAACATGGTGTTTTTCCAAGGAACAGCGTTTTATTTGAAGACATTATGATTACACCTAATAAAGTATTTTGAGGACAAAAGAAAAGTGATAGCAATGTCCCTGTAGCAACTGCTCAGTTTTAGTATGGTCACTATGGCTTTTAAATCAGTATTTGCCTTGCATTTATCTTTGATTTGTGGGAAAAGGATTTCTTTGTTTTATTTTGTTTTGTATTTTTCCTTCCTCATAAACTACCAGAATGTTTTCCAACACTGGAAAGAAAAAAAAGGATTGTTACTTCTGAGTCAGACCACCAGAGTTTGCAATTACAACTTTTGGACTAAGAGGTAAGAGGTCATCAGCTGTTAATTTCTGTGTCTGTTTGCAGGTAACATTTACTTAACATATGCGTTTCAGAAAAATAGTAGGTTTTTTGTTTGTTTTGTTTTCTAAATAAAAACAATAAGCTAACTTTTGTGAAAGTAAGTTCATACTTCATTCTTTCATAACAAATGGTTCAGTGCCACAGTGAAAATCTTGCAGACTCCTTCTTCTGGTTGCTTAAAAACTACAGAAGTGTTAAAGTTCTTGATGTTCATGACTTTTGGACCAATCTTGGGATTATTTTCTGCTGAAGAAAGATTGGAGTATATTAGCAGCAATCGAAGTTCCTCATGAAGAATAAAGAGGAGACAACAGGGATCACTGAATACAGGAGGTTTATTGTACTGTGTATTCACCACACGGTCCAGTTTAAATTAAATTCAGTGCCTGGAAGTAACCATTTAACTGTCTTAGAAAAAACTGTCTACAGGAAGATTTGGTCCTTTGTAAAACAGAATATCATCTTTTGAACAGATACAAGGATTTATTTTAGTGCTTGCTTGTTTTTCAGAAATATCATGACTCTTTTGAAGCCCTCTCTTCTTCCCCAATCTCCATTTTCTAAACCATTGTTTTACACATCTTAATGACAGGTGAGATTTGTTTTATTGGTCCTACATTTTCCTGTTTCAAAGAGATTAGGTGAGGTGGAATCACCTTGGGGCAAAGAGAGAAAGTACCAGAGACTTCAGGCAACAACAGACAAACTCTTCTATAAGTGGGGGACTGCAGAAATGGAGCTCATAGGTAATGAAGCTGCTGTAAAAAACAAGGACTGAACAGTCCAGGTTTAGATGAAACAAAATGAGAAACTCCCTAGGGACCAGAAGGATGTACAAAGTTTACTGTGTTTTAAACACCATCAAGTTAGTTAAAGTATTGTATGAATGTAAATTTCCACTGGAAAGGAAACATGGGGAAAGGTGCATAAACAAATAAATATATATACATATTTCTGTTTCTCTTGGATTAAAAGAATTCTAAAATATTCCTCTGTACAGAAAAAAAAACTAAAAAATTCCAATTTTCTTTCTTATAAAAATGTAACATTTATTGATTTTAAAAGCCTTGTGGTCTTCTTCAGGGAGCTCATTATAAGAGAAAGGTCTAGCTGGGTCTTCTTCAAAGTAACAGTTAACTTGGACTCCTATCAATACTTTTCAAAGAAATGTCTCTTATCTGAAGTCTGTGCACATCACTTTTCTCTTTCTCTTTCTTTCTGCATGTGCGTGTATGTATCTCTTAGAAGTACTAATAAATGTTTGTGTGCATGATGTACACACGTATATATAAATATGTATAAATATATAAATAAATAATATATAAATATTATATATAAATATATAATATATAAAAATATATATGAAGATAGATATATCCTCAAGAGCATCAATTTCCTCATTCAGTAGAAAGTTATTTAGGAAGTTTCATTTAAATTAAATTATTTGCAAAATATTCTTGGAAAATACATTTCACATGTAATGGCGTATCACATTGGTTTGGCAAAGCCAGTTAATCAACCCTACTTGCTCCTCCCAACATTTCACTCCTGCTTTTGCAAGTAGCTTCTGAAGTTAAAATTGCACATGTGGTATGGACCTGCATTTCAGCAAATGAGTTCTGTTAGCATAGTCATTAGTGTTAGATTTATGTGAACAGGAGATCAGAAGCAGTCTACTAGTCCCGGTGGGTTCCTTCAGTTTGGATTCAGTTTGTGTAAGTTATGATAACAGCGTAATTAGTGTTTTAGATGTACAGTTTTCCACTTGGCAGATAGACTACAGTAGCTGTTTCAGAAATTCTACTCATTATATCTTGCTAGCATCAGGCAAGACAATATAAATCTAATTTTACAAGAGAGTTATAAGATCTCCTACTGGGAAGTGGTCCTTTTCAAATGACCCTTAGTCTCTTTTTCTGTGCCAGCTGTATATTTCTAGAATACATATAGTACATACAGTATCTCAAAATGTCAGTGTCTGAGAAAAATAGTTTTTCTTCAAGCTAAAATTGGTTTTGGGAAAAAAAATAATGCTAATATTAGTATTTCACAAAATTATTGTATTAAAAGGAAAATATAGTATATGTTTTCTATCAAATCATAAAAAAAATTATATGGCTAAAATGTAATTCATTTTCATGTACACATGAAGCTGAAAGTCTTTAAGAACATCTCAACTCTGGACATGAATTTTGCTTTTATGTCTAAACAGAAGCATTGTTCTATTCGAAAAAGCTCTCTCTCTTTTATTTTTTTTTAATTGAAAATTGAGAGGTCACCAAAGCTTTACACTTTTTGTTCTGCATTTAGAGAAGTGGCTTTTGACTCCTGAATTGTCCTAGAATTAATATACCCTCACTTTGGTCACCTTTTACAGGAATACAGCATGTCTAATATAAAGTTGAAAATGATTTAGAATTGTTAAGATATGTCTGTCTTGAATAGCAAAAAAAGAAACTGGAAAAATACTATTTATTCCAATTCTTATAGAGTTCAAATACGATTAGTTGTCCTATAAGCAAAAGTTTCCTGTCCTGCAAAACTAGTCAGCTCATTCTAACCAGCAGACAGAGGGTGAGACAGCATGAGCCGATGTTCAATACAGAGAATTCATACCTCAATACTGATCCATGACTAGATAGAAATCCTATAGCTAGATCTGGAGTACAACCAGGTAGGTCTATGATAAGCTGTACAAAGAATATTTTCAGTCTAAAATATGGTAAGAATTCATATATCATAAACATACCTTTCTCTCATTTTTTTGCCACTTGATGACATAAATCAGAACAACAATAATTACAATGTGTATGCTGTGTATTTGATGGGATTTGTGTGAATGAGAAAAAAGTAATGGGCCTCTGTGTTTCCTACTGCACTGGCAGGAAAGTGCATGATTCGGCATGCTCAGTATTCATAGAGCTCAGTCCATATTCAGTGGGAATTATGCAAGCATCCAAATTTTCTATGCAGTGGACAATCCTACAAAAAACATTTGATATTTATTTTTATGAATAAGTATGGTTGCTATTCCACTGTAAGAGATTATGTGTGCATGTACGTCTTGATTGCAGTTCACATTTTTAGCGTCAGCAAAACAATATATTTCTCTGTGTGAAAAACAGAGAGGCTAGCATGCTTTCACTTACATCTGAGTAGGCCAATGACTCATGATGTATTTCAGGAATAGGCCAATTTTCACTCTTTGATCATTGTCAGCTGAGTAATGATTCTCAAAGCCAAAAAGGAAAGAAAAAGATGTATGGTTTCTTTATCTGCTAAAATGAAGTATAGCGTGCTTAGTAACAAAGAAAAATGTATGCATGGAGCCAATTTCTTATTGTACACAATTAGCTTAATATGGAATAAACATTTTGAATATTTTCATGTTAAAATACATAAAAGCATCTGCATTTCTCAGTTGTTCTGAATCTGAGATAAAAGCAAAATCAGTGAGCTGTTCATTTTATCTGGACACAGGTGACGTAAACTAAAGGTCTCAGCTGCTTTGTGTCTTGAGTATATTTTATCCCAAACTTTAGTTTAACTTCTTATTTGTTTAATTTGATAGCCTTTTATTTTACTATTGCATATGTGGGACTCAGTATGTATAGGTTTAAATACATTGCCTTCTTTAGTATTTTCTAAAGATATAGTCTTGGTTGGAAAACATATATGGCATATTTTTGTCTAATGCTATTGAAAAGATCATGAAATAATATTTATAAAACAAGTAATTCAACAAGCTTGAGTATTAATGTAATTTAGGTACTTTTATTTTCTACTTTTATTCTTAAAATCTGTGAATGGATCATTTTGATTGCATGATATATACACATATATATGGTATATATGTGACTGATTACTCACCACGTTGTATGGCTATTGAGTGGGAAAATACTTGTAATATATTTAACCCTTTAGGATACATAAGGGAAATTTTCTTTCATTCAATTCAGTGAAACAAAATGAAACTTGCCTATTTCTAGCTCCCCCCACCAAGATATTTTAGAACAAAGAAGTGCAATGTAAATCCTATTTAATTTCCTCAGTGTCAAAATTTGACATGGATATTTTGGCTTACAGATGAGATGTCCTAGTCACACTGGAAACTGTTGCATACCTGGACTTCATAAGGTACAATTCAGAAAGTCATGCCAATTTGCCAAGTTCTGGCTAAAACCAATACATATGCTTACAAGACACACATGAGCTTTAACAGAAAATGGACTCCTTACCTGGAGCACCTAGTGGGCCAGGGAAGTGCTGATTAATGACAAAACCAATCTAGCAATGTATTTGAGTTATTTAGAAACTTCCCAGTTTCCAAGAAAAACCTTTCTGAAAGCTTGTCCCTGAAAGAAGTTTGTTATTCTAAAAAAAGAAGGGGGGGTCCACTTGGAATTTATCCTAAGATAATTGCACTGGTCCTTGCAGAAACCATCATAGTTCCACACCTTCAAGGTTTTCCTAGCCAGCTACGGTTATGAATCCTAATTGCTGTCGTAATAGTAGCAGAAACTACAACAAAGCACTCATCAGCTTTCAGAAGGCTTTGCACAGACCTTGAGATGTCTCTCCCCACAGTGACAATTGCTCTACAGTAACAGAAGTTAAACAAATATTGCTACAGCCGGCAGTCTCTGACTGAGTCTGAGGGTAGGAGTGCTCTGATCTTTGTTCGTAAGTCTCATCCTGAATGGTCCCGGGTTCTTCCCTGGCTCTGTACCCCTACACTTCTGGGATTCCTTTCAAATCAAAGGAGAGGAAAAGAACAATACTCGTTACAACACATTCACTAATGGGCATAACTTGAGGGCCCACCACAGGGCATACCTACCCCACAGTACAACAGGGTCTGAGATTACTTACAAATAATAACAGAAAAGGGGCAATGCTTCTGCCATAAGCTTTTTCTGACTGTATAGAGCTCTGTTGACATTGAGGCTGTGCACGGGTGCAAAAATCTGGCTCAAAGTGATATAAAGAAAGGTAAAAGAATTTTTTCCTTGTTTTACCAGCTGCCTGCAACGCCTGCTGATTCTGTGAAAACTGAACTCAAAATGTCACCTTTTTAATTACAAAGCCAAGAATCAAGCTATGCTTAGCAAAATATAAAAATAGAAATCTCTGCAGACAAGATACCATTACCCAGTGTCTCGTTAGTAATTCATTTATTGTAAAAGGAATTGCCAAGAACAAGTCACTGTTAATTGTATAGCAGGTTATATTTACTTTTCTCAAGAATGTCAGATGGAATTGAATTTTCAAAATCCTTTTTATGAGTAAATCTCAAACTTTCCAGACTTGTCTAAAAAAGGAATTCAGTGTACAGTAAGGTAGGATGTGATTTTACAGAACACTAGTCCCACTCTGACTCCAAATGCTAATGGTCCTGCCCTAAAAGAGGTAGTGTGCCAGAAATTTGTCTGTTTCACACACAAAAACTTTCCTGTGAAGACAACTGCTTAGGCATTTTTTATTCAACAAATCCCCTTTTTTTTTTTTTTTCCAAAAAAAAGTCTTATTTTACTGCAACATTTCTGTGGCTGTGTAGTACAAACTCAGTTTGTTGGAGCAATCATGAAGGAAGGCTTAATGAGTGAGGCAGAGTCTTAACTTTACATCTTGAAGAATAGGTATTGGGAATGCAGCTCCCACTCCCCATACATAAATATATCCTAGCACCTGGTCCTCAAAATGATACACAGACTGGCGGAACAAAGACATTCTCAGGGAATTATCTGTGTCATTTACATACATTCTTAGGCATTATAAACCTGCATTCATACAACTCCTTATTCCTTCAAGGAAACACTAGCGAAAAGCAGATGTTGAGCTACACACAGTCATTGTAGAAGTACCAAGCAAGAGAATCAGCAAATAAACGTTTCTAAAAATGTACCATAAGTCCTTTGAGTGTGAAGGATATATTAACCCAAAAGCCCCAAAAAAGCCTCAAAACCCAAGTGTTTGAGATCAATGTGCAAAGTTTATTGCGGCAACCCAGCCTTTTATGTACAGACTTGCATAGGATGATTGCAAAGATGTTTTTAAATTTGTTTAGTGTCATTATATCGCTTTACTGTTGGAGATACTGTGTCTCGGTATTATTATTCTAAAAAAGGCCAATCAGCAGAAGTGAAAGCTGCATTAGCCTAGGTGATAGGCTAGCAAGCCATAGTCCATCTCAGAAAATGAAAGTTTTGTGCCTACAAAGTCCTATCAAGTTTTGGTTAATAGATCCAGATATAACTTAGTAGTACTTTTGAGTGGCAACTTTACATTTTCAAAGTATTCAATAACAACTGTTAATTTCTTGATCTTGCAGTCAAGACAAATATTATTTTCTAATTTTTACAGGTGAAAGAAAGGGGGTCGAAGAAATTAAGATTGATCTCCAAGCTAAAGCATAATTTTGTGGGAGAGACAGGATCATTCTTGGTGAGTCCTGATTCCCATGCATGTGTTTCGGTCAGTTTCTCATTGTCATTCCTCCAAATAGTAGAAATATAAGTGCTCATCTACTTGCCTAGTATGTATTCTAGGATTATAAAGTCTATGGTGTTAACTTTCTTTTTTCTTTTACTTTTTCCTTTTAGTGTTAAACTACAATTTTTTACAATAATGCTTCAGGACAGAAGGAAGCCATGTAGTCCACTGCAGTCATTCCCAGTGACACATTGCTATGTTTTCATTGCTTCAAAGTGCTTGTCTAATGCTTCTTGAATGATCACAGCTGTGGTTTCTTGTGTCACCTTAGATGATCCATTTTCCATGTTAATTATCCCTTTGCATCCTGCTGATTGTCATAGTGCCTGATCTTCTCTCATTTGACCTTGCCAGCATTAAAACTTCCGAAGTTCCACGCAACTTTGTCGTACTTCTCTTTTCTCTTGAATATTTACAGTACACAGAAAAGCACCAACCCTGTGGATTAAAGCCTGATTTCTTACGTAGAAAATTTAAATGTGTGGAGATAAGAATTCAAGTTTCATGTTCTGTACCTTGAGTTTGTTGACAATGCATGGGAAGAATTATTATTCTACATTAATCTGTTGAGACAAGGAAACGTAATTGTCTTCTCCTCAGCTACAGGAAGCTACATGCTAAATCTCTGAGACCAAATTTATACTACAACTTCCACAGATTTTGAAGCAAATTTATTTGGAGTCTGGCAAGCTGATTGATAGAGCATTTCTTCCTAGGCAGCTGTACACCAGCAGTGACACTTTCAATTCTTATAATACTCCATGTTTAAAGGTCTGCATTTTGCTTCTAGGTCAGTGAAACACAGTAAATATGAGTGACAACATATATCTCATTGAAGTCTGAAACAGTACTGAAGATCCAGAGAATAAAACACATCACATTAAGAGTGTTTGGATATTATTTTTGTATTTGCTGAATGTATCTGGATGGCATTTACCTTTAGAAGGCAGAGGTAAGCAAGTTCTGCCCATGAGGCTGTCCTTCCCTGTGCTCCAAGCCAATTTGCAGCCACATAAACTCCAACAGGCCAAAGCTCATTAGCTCAAGCTTGGGAGATTTTAACTACACTCCTTTGACTGCGTATGAGCAGGCTTCTATTTGCTATATTTACGGACTCTTGAATAGCCAGGTCTTTCTTCTGCCCACCTTCTCAAGACAGCAGCAAGTCTGTGGTGCCAACATCGCCAATAGTTAACTTGGCAAAACATGATGATGGTTCCCATTAAAATGTAGAGGACTGTCCAAACCCTCAGGAAGTTCTCTCTTAATATTGCCCTCCATAACATATTCACAATTCCCTCTCTTTGGAGACTTTGGCTCCAAATGCATTTGAATATTCATAACATGCTGGTTGTTTTCTAGGCAATATCTAGTCTTTCTCCAGAATTTCAATTGCACATATATCTGTTGTTTCTTGATAAATTTTAAGTCTCTTTAACAGTAAAATACAGTGAAACATCAAATTTTGGCTTCCTGACTTAAGGCTGCAGGAGTGTCCAGAGGTGACTTTACCAGGTTCATATCACACTCAGACAACCACAGGGTTAGTAGGAGTAGTTAACTGTGTGTCAGCTTTGAGGAGTCTGATTTGCGTCCTTCCTATAACATCTACTTTATCTCTTCCACTTTTTTCAACATGGTTGTTGAACTTTCTTGCAACTGTGATAGGTGTTAAAAATTAGTTGTTCTATATGTATCCACATTCTCTGCTCTAAAGCAGTCATTTACCAATAGGTGAGTCTAAGTATTGATCATTTCAGTGAAAATGAAACATTCTTCTTCCATGGGATTATAGCTGTAGGCGGAGAATTGCATTCTTCCTTTGCATTTTTTTACTGGTTAACAGGTTTGAGTTGTGTTTTACTTAGCCTGAAGCCTCAGTGAAAGTTGTTATTCCTACTCTTCTCGGAGAAGCCATTTTGCTCTCTGACTTAGTAGAGTACTCATACTTCTTAAAAACAGTGTATTTTTTGCATGGTTCTCATTCCTGGTCTTTTATATTGAGCTTGTTTCCATAGAATATCTTTCAGTTGTTGCATAACTTTTCCCATCCACTTTTAAGCAGCTGAAAACTCAGAGTTGAATAAAGTTGAGATAAAAGCTGTTATCTGTGGTATAAATAGATATGAACTGACAATTTAATATTGTCCTTACTCTATAGGACTATGAAAGCTGAATCTGGCAGAAACTTTGCAGTGTTCACAATTAACAAGTCAGCCTTGAATTTAAACTTTGTACGTTATGTGGGTGCAAGTGGATGCCTTTGAGCAAGATTAAATAGTTTTGCTTAATGGCAGAACAGTCTGTGGTAAGGAGAACTTTAAGACTCATATTTGTAATATACTCTTCACCAATGGATTAATAAACTAAACTAAGATTTAGCCAGCATTCTATATAAACCATTAGCAATATTCGTAAAAATATACTCTGTTATAAATATCATTTGAATGATAAACTGAAACCACTGGTGAAAAATTAAAATAAGACCTGCACAGTTCTAAACTACTCATAAAATATAACATCCTGTTACTGGATGGTTTACAGACAAGTTATTGGACACAATAGAGGGGAAATTCTTTTGCCTGTGTTATACAGGAGGTCAGGTTTGATGATCGAATGGTCCCTTCTGGCCTTAAAAGCTATGAATCTACTTCTTTTCTGCAAAGTGCACATAAAAGGTCAAATTTCCAAGGCTGGAATATTTCACTGAAGGATGAGAAGCTCTCTAAAATGTCTTGAAAATAGCCAAGAGGGTAAAAAAAGACATAAAATAAGGACAAGGGAAGGAATACAATATAAACTAAATTAAGAAATTTCTATTTTTCACTCTACAAATCGGAATAAAGTGGTAAATATATGAGCATGCCATGTGCTTCCAGACATATTTATGTGGCAGTGCTGAGAAACAACTCACACCTCAATCAAGTCTGTTTTGCAGTGGATGTTTATGCATAATTTTTCACCTTACAAGAACATGAAATTCTTTATTCAGAGAAAAATATTTTCTGAACTGAACATGTATATCTCATGTATCTCACGTAAATAAACAAACATAAAGTGTTTCAGTAAGACACACTAGGATCAAAATAGCTAATTCCTAACAACATTACCATAATCCTGGTATTAGTACCTACTTTCCCATAGTCTTGTGACTGAAATATCTACAGTACAACATTTTCATTTTCAGAGTTTACATTCTAATGTTCTAATATCTTTCTTTAGAAGTCCTTAGGAATGCTCATAGAATGACTTAGGTTGTAAGGGACCTTAAGGGTCATCTAGTTTCAACACCCTGCCATAGGCAGGGCTGCCACCCACCAGATCAGGCTATCCATAGCCCCATCCAACTTTGCCTTGAATGCCTTCAGGCATGGGATATCCACAACTTCTCTGGACAACCTGTTCCAGTGCCTCATCCCCTTCCCAGTAATTTTCACCTAACATCTAACCTAAATCTCCCCTCTTTTTGTTTAAAACCTTTCCCTCTTGTTCTATCACTATCAAACCATGTAGAAAGTTGGTCACCTTCCTGCTTATAAGCTTCTCTAAAGTAATGAAAAGCTGCAATGAGGTCTCCCCACAACCTTCTCTTCTCCAGGCTGAAGAAACCCAGCTCCCTCAAACTTTATTCATAAGAGAAATTCTCCATCCATCTGATCATCTTCATGGACTTCTTCCGGACCCTCTCCAAAAGCTCCATGTCTTTCTTGTGCTGGGAATACCAGGCCTGGATGCAGTACTTCAGATGGAGCCTCACAAGGGCAGAGTAGAGAGGGACAATCATCACTCTCACCCTCCTAGCCACCCCCCTTTCATGCAGCTCAGAATACAGTTGGCCTTCCAGGCAGAAAGGCCACCAGATTGGTCAGGCACAATGTGCCCTTTGTGAAGCTGTCCAGTAACATTTCACCTCTGGTTGGTCTATTCAATACTTGGACCAGGAAGTTATCCTCAATGGACTCTAGGAGTCTCCTGGATTGCTTGCAGCTCAT
This sequence comes from Penelope pileata, assembly GCA_013396635.1. Lineage (NCBI taxonomy): Eukaryota > Metazoa > Chordata > Aves > Galliformes > Cracidae > Penelope > Penelope pileata. The sequence goes on from WBMW01004180.1 coordinate 219,395, forward strand.
TGTGTTGCTTTCCCAGGAGATATCCAAATGATTGAAATCTCACATCAGGATGAGAGACTGCAAGCACGATGCCTCTTGTAGCTGAAGCGAGAAGGCCTCATCAACAGGCTCTCCTCAGTCAGGTGGCCTGTAGTAGACGCCAACCACCAGATAACCACTATTGGTCAGGTCCCTAATTTTAACCCACAAGCTCTCAAACTGATCATGGCTGTCTCTCAGCGACATCTCTTCTCAATTTATCCACCCTTGACATAGGTGGCAACTCCCCCAAATTCTAACTGAAGGTCACTCTTAAAACTGGTTTTGAGGCATGTAGGGAAACTGTTGATCACAGCATGAACTGATGATTGAGCACATGGTGGAGGGACGTGGCTGGCCTGGGGAGTCACTTGCACCTGTGACCAAAAGGGGTGGACCTGGGGAGGAGTTGCCCCAGACTTAGATAAAGGCCAGCCAGGCAGAGAAAGGAGCAGCTTGAGGGGGAGAGAGAAGATTGGTGAGAAGCCTGAAAGTGAGAAGACTGGAGAGGAGTTGGAGAAAGAAAGAGAAGATCAAATGGCATAGTTGTAAGTCTTAGGACTTTTCCTGTTACAAAGCACCTTTAAGTACTGTAGATGTTGTTTCTAACTGTTGATTATTTATACAGAATTACACTAAAAATGATATTTAAGTATTTTAATTCTGAGGAATTCTTCTGTGGCACAGTAAAAAATAAAATCCAGTCATCTGCAAAGTACAAGGCTGTGCCCTCCTAGTACTCAGTACATAATTTAGGTTCCACCAAATATTTGCACTGCTCATAGATGACTTCTCAAATATAAATGGTAACGAACGTTCCTTCTCTTCCATCTCGATGGACTCAGCTTTCTTGCAACACTGACTCTCTTACAATGAGGCATTTCTAATCTGTATACATGCTAATGATTTATTCTCTCCATCCATATCATCTTCATTTTTTGCTCCACTAACCTCTATCAATTTACTTGGAGGTATTCTGTCAAATGATACTATCAAGGGTTCAATTTTTAATCCATACAACTATTTTATGACAAGCTATCTGTTCTTACAGGTAAGGCAAAAGTAGCAAGGCATGATATTTGAAAGAAAAACTGCTGAGATGGAGGGTACAGTGAAACGTTTTACTTAAATGATAGTTTTTCATATGTCAACTCTTATCCAATGACCTAAGAACTTTCAAAATGTACAGCTTATATGTTAGATCACTGTATTCATTATTGAAATTCATCTGCAGTTGGAGAAAGGACAGCCTTTTAAGCAAACATCAGGATGACACAAAAGATAGGAAAGTAGCAAGGAGTCTTCATAGCAGTGTAATATAGGCACAGTAGCAATTTGTTAAGTGAAGTTTAGTCAAGATACAAGGATTATGATTCTGTGGTACTTAAATCTAACTTTATTATGCTTACATCTTATGCAACTGGCAATGTCTCTCAGATTCTCCCTAATAATATGTTGTACATCTATTTAGTGTAACATACATTGTGTCCCTATATTTCATTATTATTAACAACAATTAATAACTGCAGATAACTTTCTGGTCCCATTACAGTCATTACCCTGACATGAGTGGGCTGGAGCCCAACTCGCAGTGCAATGATTTTGTGAAGTTTTTACAGGAATAATTTCACTTCTACATCTAGAAATTGAGATTTCTTGTGTGCATCTGAACTGCTAGTACTCTGAAACGAGTTAGACACAGTACTGTAGATCTTTTTTATTTTTGCCAATGTACCCAAGCTAAATCTATTTAGACTTATGCAAAATTTTAAAAATAAGATGAATAATGGAACTAATTCTTTTTTAAAATAGAATTCTTATTTTAGGAATAGCTATTATAACATCATAAAATTTCTTCTTGGGTCTCTCTGTGTAAAAAGACAAAGTAGGTTTTATACAACTTCACTTCTGTTTCCCCCTACTCTCCCCACCTATCCTACTTACAAAAGGAAAATTCTTGACAGAAAGCCCTTACTGGCAATCACCATCTGTCTTTGTGTTCACTGGTAGGTGCTAATTGGCATGAGTGAAAGGAGGTGGTAATAAACACCTAGCCCAATATAGCCTGTCCTGCTTGACTGAGAAAATTCTTTGAACTGTACTGGAACTTCAACAAAAAGAGATTTTCAAGGCAACAAATACTTAGATTTTTACCAATGTTGCAAACACAGTACTTGTGTCTATAAGGATATGGAAAAACACATGGGTCTTATTATGTGACTGGTTTTATAGCAAAGGAAAAGTAATTTTAGTACTGGTACATTTTCAGACATTAATGTGGATTTTAGAACTTGCCACCCCAATGAAACAATTCTGGTGGTTGAAGACTAATAGCAGAATTACTTCACATAAAAGCAAAGGATTTGGAGTACCATATACCTTCAAGCAGTCTCCTGGTTTCACTGGAAGCTTCTACAATGTCATAAACCTTAAGAACAGGGTTGAAATGTAAAAAAGGAAACTGAAAATCAACATGTCACCCTGTACTCGTTTTGTATACGAATAGCATAACATAGTAGTCATGCTCCAGCTCAATAGCACATTTTATTCCCCAGATCTGCAATTACTGTCCCTGGATTCAATATGCTAACTCAGGACAAGGAACAACTGGTGGTTGCAGCATCTAACACCAGTTTTGACCTTGATACACTTTCTTGTTTTTCTCAAAAATGTTAAGGTATAAGATGCTTTGAATGAAAGCTTTTAACTTTCAAAAGTAATTTCCAAGTGGGCAAAGCTTAAATGTTATTGCTTTATTTGGATTTCTGCAACTATTTCATTGGTTCTTTGTTCTAGAAGTCACAGAACTTTAAACATTGCTTTTTGCCTAAATTGAAAATTAATCTGAGCCACTTTAGAAATGAATTCTATAAAATACATTTCAAAATACTCCAAACAAGTCTCTTCCTACAAGTAGTAGATTGTGCTGAAAAATTATAGTGTGATCTTTTGAAACCGTTAGATATTTCATTAATATATAGTAGTTCTGATCACTAAAAATATTTACAACTTAATAGTAAAAAATATTGACACACTTTAAGTGTAGATTATCTGTGATTTTTCATGTATCCTTGTTGAATTTCATCATTGTTCAAAAGAGGCCTTGGGATTTCAGTTTAGAAGTCTGTCTGTAGCAAATACAGAAATAGCCAAGATGAAAGCCTTCTCTGGTTTCTCTTTGCACAGTGCTATTATTCCTCTCCCAAATCCTTTCCAGGCCTCCTGCCTTAACTCTCTTCATGTAAATTCAAGCTATAAAATTAATAGATGCAGATCCAAATTTTGACACTTTCCTTCTTTCAATTCTTTTGCAAATTTCATTTATTACAGCCACAGTGCATGTAAATATATAAAACATATAAGAAGGAAAACATCTAGGTTGGTAATACAGTTGTTACTGATATTAAGAATTTGATATATTTCAATTCATATGTCATTATGGATCTGATTCCAAACCTCTAGAATTCTCAGCTACATCTTGATTGTAGAAGGCTAGAGAGAAATTTAGAACTTGATTTTCTATATTTGCAAAGTGACAATTGCTAGTAAAGTTGTCAGAATCTTATTACGTTTCTTCAGTTGGAAGACTTACAAAAGTTACTCTATCCATATAAAATTCTGAAGAAAAATAGATTTATGTGGGAGAGAACATCTGAGTTTAGTATCAGTATGGGAAGGATCCTCATTCATGTCTAACTGAGCTTTTGCAGCACAGTTACAATCGCCTACATAAGGAGATAAAAGATGCCATAACTAAAAGAGAAAATTCTTTATTCTGTTCTGCTTAATCCCTTGCTGTTGTTCTACTCTCATCATTCATCTTCTACTCCCTTTAAAGCAATACACATCATTTTAAACATTTCTACAACAGATAAGCATATTTTTCCTAGTGATATCCTTGTTTATCAATGCTTGAAAATGTTAAAATTGTCTGCATTTAGCTTTATAATAAAAATTAGCATGGTTTTGGCAATTCCTTTTGAGTTCTTATAACAAATTAAAGGACCACTTCTGGCAGTTGAGAAGAGCACTACAGCTCTGATTATTTAGATACAATTAAAATTAAAATTTAAAGACTGCTATAGCTGACTGGATGGACTTTTATAACTTAAGGTTGGGAAAATCAAACTCTGTTGTTCAGTCCATTATAACCTCTTGTCTTCTGGGAGATGAGCAAACAATGAGGAAATCTCTAAGGAAATCGCTTGAGAGTAGTCCTGAGGAGAAGGACTTGGGGGTGTCTGATGAGAAACTCAACATGAGCCAGCAGTGTGCGCTTGCAGCCCACAAGGCCAACTGGATCCTGGGCTGCATCAAGAGAAGCGTGGCCAGCAGGTTGAGGGAGATGATTCTGCCCCTCTACTCTGCTCTCGTGAGACCTCACCTGGAGTATTGTGTCCAGTTCTGGGG
>WBMW01004181.1:16804-41803 GCA_013396635.1 Penelope pileata
ACAGGCTGCCCAGGGAGGCTGTGGAGTCTCCTTCCCTGGAGATATTCAAGACCCGCCTGGACGCCCACCTGTGCAACCTGCTGTAGGGAACCTGCTCTGGCAGGGGGGTTGGACTCGATGATCTCTTGAGGTCCCTTCCAACCCCTGCAATTCTGTGATTCTGTGATTCTGTGATTGGTGGCTACAGGGCTGTTTCTCTCACATTTCTCATTCCTCTCTCCCAGCTGCTGTTGCACAGCAGTTTTTCGCTTTCTTAAATCTGCTCTCCCAGAGCAGATTTGGCTCAGCTCTGGCCAGTGGTGGGTCGATTTTGGAGCTGGTTGGATCTGGCTCTGATGTGGCATTGGGCAGCTTCTGGGCTCTGCAAACAGTGGCCTACCCTGCAGCCTCCCTGCTACCAAAACCTTGCCACGTAAACCCAATATATAGTTCTAAGAATCTGTGTCCTCTCAAAGCGCACCTGAGCAGAGCACCTGATGTAGCAAGGAGATTAAGAATGCACACAACTTCAAGCACGTTAATTATTCCCCGCTTTTAAAGAGCGCTACGCAATTGAGGGAAGTGTCCTTGAAATGAAGGACATTCATATGCACTTTGCTGGATCAGAAGTGAAGAATCCAATATGTTATGGGATTGTACACGCATGGCAGAAAACACCGAGTGTGGTAATGTTCTTGTGTTAGTTGATGCAGTAATGAGCAGAGAAAGTAGGAAGCTAGCCTGTAAAATTTTTCCTGTTGGGAAATCAAACAGCTATTGAAAATTGAGTTGATTGAGGGTTCGGTATAGTTCTACAGAAAGGTGATTAAACATTTAGTTACTGGCTTTCTTGGTGGATCAACAATTTAAAAGAAAGTCCGGCTGCTGGAGACTGCGTTAATAATGTGTGCGTTTTTGCTTTTAAGAAGAAATGTGTTATCAGGCATAAGATAAGCAAATGACTTGGTGAATGAGGCTTGTTTCTCTGTCATCTGTTTCCCTTTCTTTATCTCTGGGGCTCCTCCATTTAAGCTGGAGCAAAATCCATATGCATATTGGGGACAGGCAGAGATAATGACGCCTTATGATGAGCAGAACGCTCCTCGTTTAGAGCCTGGGTTTGGGGCCTGAACTGAATGTGCTGTAATGGAAGTGTTTTTCTTGGTTTCATCTTTTTGGTGGGGTAAGAGAAGAGTTTCAGCTAATTTTTCCCAAGGAAAGCCTCTGTTACTTCTCCAGGAGCGCAGCAGAAGGTGGCCATTATCCTTTTTCAAACAGTTTCTCCTGGAATACCAGGATCACACCAGTGGGTTTTTGCCCTGTTTCTCCTGCGGTGGACAGGCCACCCTTTGAACCATGTTAGAGGCTGATTCCCCATGACTCTTACTACAGGAGGGGAGCAGTAGCCTGCTTGGCAGATTGTGTTTAAAGATAGGTTGTTAAGCCTGGCTTCTATGGGGAGATGTGGTCTGGTAGAAATTCCACTCACCTGGAGTCCTGGAACTGAGCTGATGTTCTGGATGAACCTGGGAATTTGCCTTTCTGCATTTAAGTGGGAGTTTCAATGTGAGGAAAACACGAAGCAAACACACAGTTTACATCATTAGATGAGAATTTTTACATCCACAGGGGTAGAGAGCAAAGGAAGGATTTCACAAGGTCTCTTAAAATGCCGTCCCCTCACTCCTTGTTCACACAGTTTCACAATTTCTTGTTTACATCTTTCTAGGGATGCAAGTAAAGCACATCTTTTTGGCCTTGAGGTTCCTTATATCCAGTTCCTGTTAACACTCTAGTTATTGACTCTGCTGACTTCTGTAGAAAAAAGTCCTAAAAGAGGACATAATCATAATGAATCAAGAATAAAAATTCAGCCAGAGTTAAAACAAAGAGGAATCAAAATCTGGCTAGATGGATGGAGCAATGATGATGAGAGGTAATCAGCAGTATGAAAATGATGAGTGTTTAATCTAGACATCTTTGGTCTAGGAAAAGCCTTGTAAAATGTAGGAGAATATAAAAGAAGCAGCCTGCAAAGCTGTGTAAAAACATAACAAAATATGTAGATAATTATGGTAGTATATAGTAAAATATTAACCCAAATGATTATTAATTTGCAATGTAAAATGCAAGGAATAAGACAAAGAAAGTATAGTACCAAGAAGTGCAAGGAAACAACAAAAACAACAACAAAGATGTATAGCCTGGTGAATCACAGCACCTGGGACTCCATGTTGTTATTTGGCTGAGAACTAGTGAGCAGTTTGTAATACAGGGGCTGCTCCGAAAGTAATGCTCCCCCCCCCCCCCCTTTTCTGTTTTTTTTGCCCTCGGTGTGNNNCCTTTTTAAATTACTTTGGCCCATGATGTCAGAGGCAGATGGTGGTGGTACAGTAGTAGAGGTTCAGTCTTCCAACCAATATTCCATTCTATTTTGTTGCTGTGTGACAGATGGCAGCAGAGGGGCAGTCTGACAAAATGGCAGCTGACGTGGAAGTGCATATGAAACAAATGTGTGGAATTGAATTCCTCTGTGCAGAAAAAGTTGCAGTCATTGACATTCATTGACACTTGCTGAACATTTCTGGAGATCAAACAGTGGATGTCAGTGCAGTGAGGCAGTGGGCAGTGCCTTTCAGCAATGACGAGAAAGACAAGCATGTTCAGGATGGCCCTACAGATCTTTATGAGCATGGCATGCAGGCACTTGTTCATCACTGGTGAAAATGCACAGCTAATGGTGGTGACTATGTTGAAAACTAGTGTTTTGTAGGTGAGAATTTGCTCTGTCAAATAGTGTTATTATGCTCTTTGTATCAATTGTGGTTTCCAGGGAAATAAATATGAGGCATTACTTTCGGAACAACCTATGCATCTAATGCCTTTCTGACTATCTCATTCTGAAAGGAAGCCGTATATGGTATTACCAGGAGAAGAAGACTGTGTAGTCAATGCAAGAAATAATGATAATAGCTGGTTGAATCCCTCTTCATCCAAGGTTTTCCAAAAGAAAATCCTCTGGAGTTCTTAAATACCAATAGATTTCAGAAACCCAGCAAAGCCCAACTAATATTTTTGGAGTTGGGACTGCAAATGGGAGGAGGGGGGAAAGAGACCCTTGCCCTTAACCTTACCCTTCTTTCCCTTCCCCCTTCTCCCTTCCCCCTTCCCCCTTGCCTTTCCTGAATCAAGTTTTGGAAGCTTTCAGGTTCTGTAATCATTTCAGGAAAGGGGATCACACCATGCTTTAAATCTAGGAATTCTTCCTATTTAGTTTCTTGTTACCATTTTCACAGAAGAAGACAGTTCTTTGGCCTCTCTCCTCTTCTGATCTCCATCTAAATATCTGACCATGATAAATAAATGCTTTTTTGTGCCCACATTGTCATTTAGCATAAGCATAATTTTTCCCTGGTAGGCATTTATTCTCTGCTATTTCTGGGCAGCATTTGTGTCTCCTCGAATCCTTTGTTTCGCATCCTTTGGAAGAAAGCTGATAATTTCCTTAATTATCCTAATGTCCTGCTCTGGATTCGAATAATCTTTCTTTTTCCTTTAAATGTGACTACCTAGAACTGTACTGTAGATGCATTTCTGTGGAATCTGTGGTCTTTACAATGGCACTGATACTTCCCTATTTCTACCGGAAATGTTGTACCTGATAACTGTACACATTCCTTCATGACTCAGTCATCCTGTCCTCTGTGAATACCTCAGGCCTTTTTCCTCTTCTGTCATCTCCAGCTAGCGAGTTCCCAGCTTAGAAAATAACTTGTTATTAGTGGTCTCTAAGTGCAAAGATGCCGCTTTCGTTCTCTGTGATTTGATTCCATTTCTGCTATTCCTGTTCTCGAACATCTCAAATTCTTCCCACACAGTATCCTGATACTCATCTTTACGGATAACAGCCCTCAGAAAGCTTCATAAATCAGTCATTTTTTTAACTGAAGTCATTATATGATAATATGAGACATGAGTGGTTCCCACTGATTCTTAAGGTACAGCAGCAGACAGCTCTGTTTTGCCCAAGAACTTCCTTTTTAAGCTCAGACCACTTCATTCCTTGCACTAATCCCTGTCTTCTCCTGCTTAATAAATACTTTCCCATGTGGTGTTTTATCAAATGCTTTTCTCATGTCAAGGCTGATGAGGACCCTGCATTGCGTTCATCAAAAAAATCACCTATCAAATAAAACCAGTATTAATATAGTGCAAATTTGCACTGAATTCTATCCCAGTATGTCTCAATGATTCCTTCTAAATTGCCTTCTTGCAAGCTGGTTGTAAGAACTTGAAGTAGAGGTGTTTTAAAAACTTTTGGGAAGATGTTCAAGGGTATTAAGATGATGGAAAGTTTTCTGAAGAGCCCCCTGTCCATTATTGTTTCACCTCTGTCATGTCCTGCTTATTTTGTGCTGTCACCCAAACCATGCCCTCAATTGCTAACGCTTCCAGGGGCTCTCTTTTCTTTGTTTGCTTTTCCTATTGGTGCTGTGGACAGGCCTAAATGTCTCCTCACAAGACAACTCAGTCGTTCATTTCAGAAATTCCCCACTCGTTTTTAAAATACTGATGGTGTTATTTCATCCCCTTTAAAAAAATGATTTCTTTCCTCTTACAGTCTGATGAAGCTTTGCCATCAAATCCAGGTTGCAGGAAGGCTAGAAGTCATGACTGCTTAGAATGGAAATAATGATTTAGGAAATAAGAGCTCAATTCTCTCATTCTTCACAGTTTAAGGCTTGTTTAGGTTTCCAGATGAAGTGTGCTTTATTGTTTTCTACCATTACCACATGAGTATTTGTCTGCACCAAAGACTGCAGACAATTAGAAGAATATCGGTTGATTACCTACTTAAAAGACACTCAGCTGTGAAATAGTTGGGTGGTGGTGTTTTTTTTTTCCCTCCTGATAAGTTTTAAAGTGAAACATGGAGGTAAAAGATTAAGTATAAAACAGCATCTGCCCAGGCTATGCTTGGCTTTATCTAGGGTTCTGCGCACCTGCCTTCCTGATCTCTTAAATTCATTCTTTATTGCAAAAGAATGAATGTTAACACTACCTTTCGTTTCAGTCGTGCCATTTCAGCAAATTTACCTTTCTGAATCACTAACTGAACTCAGCAAAAGGGTTTTATCTGCTGATAACTTTCCATCTGAGAGATTTAAAGTGCCAGATGACATTAGCTCTAGCTCAATGATGTTATTAAATTCTCACCTTAAATCTCGCATACAGAAAGCTCTTGTCAGGTCACATGAACAAGATGATTGCATTAGTCATGCTGAGAGAGTGATATACTCATTTCAGTAAGTTCACTGTATTCAGGCTGAAGTTTGATCTATGACAGGACGCTTCATATCTAACACGATGTGGTTCTTTTCTTCAGTGTTTTTACTAGTTTTATTCTTATCATTGTAATTTATATCCCCTTTGTTCCAGAGTATGCATTCCTCAAGACCCTTGCTGCTTTTTGAAACTGAGATCAGCGGCAGCAAAAGAAACATGCTTAGTTTATGCATTATGAGAGATTTCTTCTGTTCATAGTTCAGTTTAAAACTAACTTTACTCTTTTAAAGCACAGTTTCCATACCCTGGCCTCTGAACTACAAAGCTGAATTGACGTGACTGACATTTTCCATGTGAGAATTTATGCAAGGGTTGACTTATGGAAAGTTTAAATACACTGTCTGAAACACTGGTGAATTATAAATGATTAAAATTAAATGTATTTATTATTTTTATTTCCTTTTCCTCATTTTCTGGCTTCTCTTAACCCAGTAATATCCAGATTGCTTGGGATAGATAGATTTCTTTGTGTGTAAGTGTTGATCATGAAGGAAACTAGTGCCATTGACTAGGTTTGGGGATAAAAATGCTTGTATCTATGGATTAAGAACATAATATGCCAGTTTTAATGGGTGTTATGAAAAAGGAATCAGCTAGCTACAGAACTCCTAATGCACTTATGTATTTTTATAGCCTAAATCATCTTAGTATCAGAGCTCTTCACCAACTTGAATGTACCTACAACACCCATGTGTGTTAAAAGGGTTATCTCATGATTCTCCTAATGGGATAACTGAGGAGCAGAAAGATTAAATGGCTAAGTCAAAGCCAGTAAGAAATCTGCAGCAGACTTGAAACTGAAACCGAGTTCTTCGGGTTCCAGGCCATTGCCTTGAACACAATTTCATCTATCTTGCATAACAGTGTTACTGAGAGCAGGAGCACGCCTCCTGGAATGCTCTGTGAGAGGCAGAGGGGCTCCTTTGGCAGAGTGGGGAGGAGGATGCCTGTCCTCTACGTTGGTAACTCCCTCTTTATAGCATCTTTTGTTAGGAGATCAGAGGATGCGTTACAGACCTGAATTGTGTGTCCTGTCCCTTCTGGTAGTTAAGGAGGTTTGTAGGTACAGTCATCTACATCTTATAGTTGGGGAAAAGGGAAGGGGAAGTGCCTGGTGAGTGTGTGTAGTACTGTAAAATGCATCTGTGTGAGAGCTGGAAATGGACGTTTTCTTTCCTGAGATTTCTCATCCACCAGCCCCAGCCTCACCTCTGAAGGAGACCCCAACCTCATTCATCTTGCGTTGGAAACAGCAGCAATGCCCAGCAGCTCAGCAGGGGGCTCCCAGTTAATTAATGTTTGTGGATGGTTTGAGAGAGGAGCTGTTTGAGTAACAAGGGCTATTGGTGCCTCAGAGAGCAGTGTCAGTCCTGCTCTCCTGTGTCACCTAATCCAGCTGCCCCAGTCTCCTGTCAGCACTGGCATGTGTGCCACAGCAGTTATACTACAGTGTTATTTCCCATGACTCAGAAGCACAGAAATCATATCTGCACGTCACGTTTGTGCAGTGAAAATATCGATTGCATCCTGCACTGAACAAAACAAGATGAGTTTATTTTATGGTTTTAAAAAGTGTTACAAGTTCTGAGAAACACAGAAGGAAATGTCCCGAGAGCCCCCGAGCATTAGGGATGTGCCCTTCTGGTGCTGGTACAAGGCGTGTGCTCAGCACTGTTTTCTAGTTCATCCTTTCTCATCATCATTAACTCTCCTCTTGTTACTGAAATTTTTATTCATTACTTCTCCTTTTTTTTTCCAATTTATTTCTGGTATGTTTTTAAGACAACATCTAATAATCGTATAAAATCATTTTGACACGCACCACTGGCTTACTGGGTATATTCTCCATTGGCCCTGCCCCTCTTGGATATAAACGCTCACAGATCTTCACTTTGTCTTTTATGTCATCCACCAGCTCAGTGGCCATAGCCCAATTTAAATATTTGAGACTTGTCGCTCTTTCCTACCTTTCTGTGTCTCTTTATTTCTCTGTGCAATTTTGATTATTACTTTAAAATTCTAATTTCCCTCTTCTTTCTTTTTTTTTTTTGAACTGATTTTCTATCTTCTTTCATCCAGATCTGCCTCTTTTCTTTTTCCTCCTTCCAGCCCTAGTTTTTTGTTTTTGGTCTTTTGGCTCCTTTTTACAGCTGTTTTTCCGCTCTGTGTGGCCTGTGCCATAAATGGATGCGGTTTGGACTTTGTGCAACCTCATCCTTGCAACGGACACACGCCTCTGTCCTGTGGTGCTGTATGGATTGGCACATGGCTTGAGGTATCACCGGCCTCAATTGTCTAAACTGCGTTTTCAGGCTTTTGGGCCTTCCTGGCTGTTGAACCTGACGTTCTCTAAAGCTTTTTCAATGTAATGTGCTGGCATGTATTTACAGCTCCACCTTGGCCAAGTTTTATTTTATTCTTTTGTGTGTAAAATGCATTGCTCATGAAAGCAGGGACTAATAGCAGACAAGAGCAAAGCCTAGTAAAAGCAGGTGTTATGCAATTTGTCACCGCATGACTCTGCTAATGCATCTTTCGTCCAGAACTGCGGTGCCCCTGCCACGTTTTAAAGTGCAGGAAGATAAGCGTGCACTGTACCCTGGAGTGCCTTCCTCTATAAATGTAATTCAGAAATATGGGAAACAGTGCTCTGAATCTGATGGCCTTTTTCGACACAATTACAGAAGCAGCGTGAGATTGGGAACATTGCAGCAAGGGTGCACGGAACAAACAGGAAGTCGGATGTGCAGGCTATTAATTCAAGCCTAGATAAGCTTCTGATGAAGAGGGTTTTAATTTTGTTTTTAATCCTAATATGATGCTTGCATGATAGCAATTTTCCTGAGAAGACCTACAGGATGCCAGGGCTCATCTGTAGAGCCACATTTAATGACAAGGATACCTCAGGCTTTTGAATGGGCCTCTACAGACTTCAAAGATACGGATCTAAAACCATGTTGAATATTTAAATGATTTGATTTGACTGCAGGTGAAGACATTTTAATCTGGAAAGACTGCACATGGTTTGAAATGTAATGAAAGGGACAACATGAAAAAGAGTACTTTCTCTCAAGAGGGAGGTAGAAAAAGCGTTCGATCCGCCAGTCCCACAGTTGTGCCTGTCTTTGTCCTTCCAGGATAACCTCCTGGAAAGTGCTGGGAACCTCTCTTGAGCATTCAGTGCCCTCAGGCTCCTGTTGATATGAATGGGAACTGAAGACTTTCAGTACCAGAGAGGAGAGGTTTAGCTATTTGGAGGGTCAGCAAGGAAATGTGTGCCTGCGCCGCAAACACCGGGTGCGCATAACCTGGGTGAAGTTGGGCTGGCTGCTAGGAATTTTTCAAGCTGTTGAACAGCAACAGACGATTCCTCTAGTTGCCCCTTGAGACCTCTCTGAATAATCAGAGCCTGTGATATAGCCTGGAAATCCATAATCCCTGGTTTTGTGTGTCTAGGAATAGCTAAGAAACTGGGCAGAGAAGATGGGCAAAGCAAGCATTAGCAGGCACACCCTTGCACGTGGGTTACATAATCTCCATCATTCCACTTGTGCAGGGGGAGTTTTTTCCTGACTTTGCTCAACAACAGGTGGGTGGGTGGTGCATGTGAGAAGCCTATCTTGTGTATTTGTCATTCTGTTTCTTCTGGATGTAGAAGCAGTTTGTGTGAATAGGTAAATGGAGAAATCTTGGATTTTTCAGCTTGATTCCCTTTGATCTCAGCTGTTGGGAATATGACATCTAGGCAGTTTTCCTGGCAATAAGTTGCAACACCGACTCAGGAGAAGGTTTTGTGCTAGGCAGACATTGCAAAAATTGCCAAGTGCTGCAAGAGTCCTTTGATCTACGTGTGTGCAAACGAGTGCACATACAGCTGGGTGGCAGCTCTTTGAAATAGTATCAGCTCAGAAACTTTGCTCGTTGTATATTTATGAGATGCTGTGAAATAGTCATTCACTTTCATATGAATACTGTGAGAATTTTTCACTGCCACCATTTTGTATTCAGCAAATAGAATGAGAATTGAGATAGTTTTTTTTTTTTTACACTCTAATGGAGTAAATTTCTTGGGACTGGTAACCTTTCAGGTGTTTATCAGTAGCAAATGCTGGACCCAATATTACTCAACATTGATGCTTTTTTTCCACAGGTGCAGATTGTGTGTGCCTGACCAGGCTCTTTTTTCTACAGAGAGGTGAGATTGTGTCCCCCGGGGGAATCTTATCATCAGCCCCAAAGGATGCTCTGCAATTTACTTAGCTGTAAGGATTGCGATCTTCTCATCTGCTATTGTCAAGTGTGACAGGTCTCCCTTTTCTCTCACTCACCTCAGTGTTGCAAAGCCTTCCTCAGGAATACTGATCCCCACAGACACTGAGGTCTCTTGTACAAAAGCTGGTTGCAGTTGTGCACTAATGACGTGTCCCTCAGCGTAAACAAAGCCTAGGAGTCATGTTCGGAGCCAATTCAAAAACACTGACTCAGAGGTGCCCTATCTGTCTTGTATTTCGATTTTGTCCCATGTTTGGATGATGCTTTAAAGGGATTTCTGCAGGAGGAGCTGAACCTGCTGACATTGTCCCTTCTTCAGATGCCTGAGCTGCTCTGTAGGGCCACCCAAACATAGGGGCTCATTCTGTCATTTGTCCTGGCTGTGTCTATTTCTAACCACAGTGAATACTTTTAGCCTATGCTAGTAAGACTGATGGAAAGGAGAAAGAGCATGGCTGTTGCTGGAATTAAGCCTTCTCTTGAAGGGAGAAGAATGCTCCAAACTCTTAAAAGTTCCTTTGTACATTTCTGCCTCAATCAATCCTTCACATTTCCCTGAAAAGATTATTTGCCTTCTTTTGCTGTGCCAGGTAATCCTCATGTTTTTCAGTGAGGTATGCTTTTTCTGGCCATTCTCAATTAATGTCTCTTAATCTGTCAATAATTAATGTGGAAATCAGAAAGAATAATGCTGTTAAGGCTACAGCCTGAGATCTGCTGCCTGGCAACAGTGGATGTACATATCCATTATATCAGGAAATTAGAAGCTGGAGCAAGGACTGATCTGTCTGACATTTTGTAAGATGATATAAATGGCCCCACTCAACAAACACTAGATTTATGTGAGGATATGAATGATACGTGTCTGGGGAAAAGATATTGTCTCTCTTATGAGGGTGCAGTTAATACCAGACATCAATTAAGTATAGTTCATTAAAGCCTCTGGGTAATCTTATTTTTGGACTAGATCAGAGGAGCTCCCT
Source organism: Penelope pileata (assembly GCA_013396635.1). Lineage (NCBI taxonomy): Eukaryota > Metazoa > Chordata > Aves > Galliformes > Cracidae > Penelope > Penelope pileata. The sequence continues at coordinate 27,385 of WBMW01004181.1, forward strand.
GCAAGGACTGACAGAGGGGTTATCTCAGTAATAATCTCCACTTTTGCATGTAACGTCTCTCATAGGATGAACTAAGTGAAGTAGCATCTAGACTGCAACAAAAATAACCTTTTCAGCTGAAGAGATTGTGCAGGGAAAAGTAATAGTGTCTTATTATGTTTGAAGTAGTTGCATCAGATAAGTGTATTGAGGCATGCCAGTCATGATAGTAGTGCTGATATGATAATGGTTGGTGTAGGCACTTACTCCCTGTCCTCAGAGGAGAAACTCTGCCTTTGTCGTGTTCACTGGATGTGGCTTTATCTAAAGCATTTAAGCTGTACAGATGGAGTGACTTAGAGATAAAGGGGTGGCATTTTTTTGCTTCTTTCTGCTGGTTAAAATATTCATATACTGAGAAATATATTTGTTGTCTAGAATTTGGCCAGTTGTCTCCACCTTTCAAATCCCATGTACTGTGCTTGAACTGGATTTACCAACAGTTACCATTATCAGCATGAGCACTTCAGCTTATGGACACCATCTGCAGGGGAAGAAGACAAAGGAGATTTGCTGCTTTGGGATCTCCTCATCTTCCTCCTCCTCAGATTCCTGCTGAGGTGAGAAGTCATTGGGAACGTGCTTACCAAGTGGTGCCATGCATGCAGACCATGCGAGGTCCCATGGGAAAGCAGTGCTGACAGCCAGCTCTGCTTAAATGCTTGGCACTGCTGCCCACCTCTTCCTTACTCACTTTCTCTCTCCTCTTCCCTTCTGCCCACTGTATGGAGCCTTGATCACTGTGTGGGTATAGCAACAGATACAGCTTAACACAGCCTGAAGTGTGTCAGGTTGCTGGTAGAGCGGTTCAGCTAATCCCTGCTTATATCTGAAGTTTTCTGTTTCAGAGGCTCTCAGGATAGGAAGCCATGCCAAATACGGTATAACAAAAAAAAACTGGCAATGCTGACTTACCAAAGGGTTATTTCCCACAGGCTGTTCATACCATCATGCATGGTGCTTGAGTTTTCTGCTTCCCACAACTCTCCCCAAAGCCTTTTGGGATCCTTGAATATCTTTTTTTCTAGTAATTATTCCACTTTGTGGATTTGGGTCTGTTCTTTTCCACCTACCTGTGTTAATTGGACAAACAATCAAACTCTACATCCGAAGGCAAGGGATGATCTGTTCAAGTTTTGGGTCTTGAGGGAGAGATTCAGAATAGCATAAAAGCTAATCTGGTGTATACAACATGAGTCAAAGCAGAACCATTTCAAAAACCCAGCTCTAAACATGCCTATTAGCAAAGCTTCTGCACTCTACTTAAAGGGCTGGCAGCTATGTAGCTGGCTTCAAAAGTATAAAAAGTGATTGCATTACCTGCCTTTTTGCACTCTAACTAGCGTGGTTCCTTGTTGGGCCGTGCGGGGCCTCAGCGCACAGCAGCTGTCAACCCCGATGGCAGAGATGATGAGAGAGAAGCAAATGTCACGGGGCCAGCCTCTGGACAGTGCCCAGCTTGCTCATTTGGAGGGTAGCTCTGACTCAGACTTCTGCTGTGGGGCTTTGAAGTAGATCTTCCAGGGCACGAGGAAACTGGCAGCTACCCGAAGATGAAGGTTGTTAATTTCTTTTTTCTCACTTTCCTGGCAGCTTTTCTGCTGGTCACACCTGATGTTGTTTTTCAGGTTTATCTGCTGCTGTCTCCATATGAGAACCTGATGTTTTCCTTGTGAAAGTGCTCTCCCTCACATGAGAGAAAAGAAAGCTAACAGGCTATAGAGCTCCGTCGAGACAGACAGACTCTGCAGCTCTTCCCGACTTCTCAGCTCCAGCCCTGGCCGCTGCTGTTAGTTGTCACCACCTGAGGTCTCACTGAAACCTGATTTCTTTATCCTTCACACGTACAATTAAATCAAGCCAGCATGGTTCCCCAGAGAATGCATGGACCAGAAGGGGGCAAATAAGACAGGAAAGAGGAGATGGTGAACTAGTTCTCTCTTCCATTTATACTTTTAACAAGATGAATTAAGAAAGGCCCATTTAATAGCATATCTCACTGCAGCTTTTGCTGAAACACCTTTGCCGTGAGGCTGGGAGGGACTTCTGAGGCTGCTGTTCTGATTAAGCAGCGTACTGCTGAAGGGCAGCTAATTAGCAAAGCCGCAGTACTTTGGCTGTTATGGTAGGTTCAATCACATATTGCAAAACTGTAGGAGCTGTGAGCATCACTCAGTCCGTTTTTCAAAATGCTTCCTTTTCTTCAGGCTGGCTTAAGATGTCATTTCAGGGTCTATTCCAGTTCACATTGATATCCTAAATTTTAACAGAATGTGTATAATAATTTGCAGGTCCAGTGCAGTTTGTGTAAATGTTTCATCTCTCACCACCTTGTGTGCAAGTGTTACATTTATTTCTCCTGCTTGCATTAGCTGGACATCTACTAATGTTCCATGACCAAAGGCAAGAAATCGTCTTTTGAAGTCTTAGCATTGGAGGCAAGAACTTTCAATGACATCAAATCATTGTTGTGCTTTGTTTAAGTAGTTTACACTTTTCCAGATTAGTTTTTCAAATTTATATATTTGAACCAATAGAAAAATAATGCAGCTAGAAACCCATAAAATAAATGAGCATGCAGTTATGATACATTCATTAAAAGACGCCCAGATCTTTGTATCTCCATCAAACACCGTGCAGTTATGCTGAGCATGGTAAGTTCATCTCCTTACTCTGCCTTTCCAGGTTTCTTCTTGCTGTATTATTTTTTTATCGTGTAAGTCTTAAGAGGACTGGGACTGCTGTTCATCCAGTTTGGCACCTATGTAACATTAGAATCCAAATGACTACTTGGTAGATGGTCTTTGTTGTTCTGTGGTCTCCTTGCATGTCTCATCTGGTCCTCCACTGTGTATCTTAGGGGTCTCAACAAGCCATAAAATAAAAAGTAGAAGAGTATAAACAGCAAAACCCTTTGCTGTTGAATACATAAAGCAGAAAGCAGGATCTGTGTTCCTGTTTTATAGATAGGGTCACTGAGACATGACAAGATGATTCAACCTCAGTCACCCAGCAGGCAAACAGCCAAGCTAAGGTGAAGACACAGGTATCCTGAGCTCTGATTTAATCCACTTCCCACTGGAATACAATGCCTCTGAGTCCCTGCAATCTGCAGAATGTTGTTTTTTCTCTTAGTAAGTAGCAGAGACACACAGAAATCTGTGAGAGGCATCCTGCTGAAGGCACTGAAGAAGCTTGGAGGTACAGGGGGAAGCTTACTTGAGTCTTTTCTTCCCACAGTGGTAAAAGCAAATAAAACCATAAAATCATCCTTTCAAAATAGAGTTAATGTATGGAAGTGTGAAAAGATATTGCCTTATGCAAAGGGGGAGAGATACATGGGCCAAGAATGGGTAATGGATTACATGTGGGTGCTATGTGTCCTGCTCATAGTATTAGAGATTTGAGGATCAAGACATTTTTGTCCTAGATACATGTGCTGATTCACCGAGAAAATGTGCAGCGTTAAATCACTGTGTCATATTTCTTACCCACGCTGGGGTTAGACCGGAGGTTGCAAACTGAGTCGTCAAAACAGCACACGTGGGATTTCACAACTGTGAAATCTGGCTGTTTTAAACACCCGTTTAAAATCTATCTTCACTTGAAAAAAACTGGGAGGTGGGAGGATATGGCAAGGGAGGGATCATCCTGCTGCTCATTGTGCTTTACGTCTCTATTTCCCTGATCCTCTCCTTCAGGCAAACATCTGAGACCAGGCCCCAGATCAGATCCCAGACCTCTGGGGTGACTCCAAAGAGCCATCAGTGTACTCTTCTTTAATGTTTCAAGAACCCTAAAAAAAATAAGTAGGTGTTGTGGTTTGAGCCGACAGGCCTGGATACCCCACACAGCCTTTCGCTTACCCCCCCCTCCTCCCAGCTGGGATGGGGGAGAGAATCGAGAAATAAGGTAGAACTCGTGGGTTGAGATAAAAACTATTTACTAACAGAAAGAGGAAAATAGAGTACAGTAACAGTAATGATAATTATATACAAAACAAGTGATTGTACAAAGCAATCGCTCACCGACCGCGACCGATGCTCAGTCAATCCCCAAGCAAATGGGCCCTCCCCGCTCACTTCCCTTCCTTATATCACATGATGCCATATGGTATGGAATATCCCTTTGGTCAGTTTGGGTCAGCTGCCCCGTTCTTGTCCCCTCCCAGCTCCCTGTGCCCCGCCCCAGCCCCTTCACTGGCAGAACTGAGAATTGAAATGTCCTTGGTTCTGTTCAACGCTGCCGGGCGTTATCAGTCTTGTTTTTCTTCTAGAACCAAAACACAGCTTCGTAGCAGACACTAAGAGAGAAAGTTTCAGTTAGAAACTAAGACAGCAGGAAATATCCACAACATTACAGCCTGTGACAGGAACACTGCTGTATTTAACATTCCCACTGCAGAATACTTCAGCATTGCTGTAATGGTTACAGCAGATCATGGCAGCAATATGCAATAGGCAATTTCCTTCAATACCTTTTGGGGGTAGAATCAAGTAAAAGTATTTTCTACTACTGTCACAACCCACACAGTTCTTATGGTTCTCATTGTCATTTTGCTCTCAAGAGGAAGCAGGATGATTGAAGAGAATGACACCATTGTGATGTCTTCAACATTAGTTATTTAAGACTGCTTGGGTACCAAGATTTAAATGAAGACTACTAGCTGAACAGACGGTCAGGAACCTGCCTGGCACAAAAGAGGAGCTGCATTTTAAATGCAGAACTAAGGATTTGTTGAACTTGGTCCTCAGATTTCAGTAGTTTTTTTCCAAGAAATCAATAAGCCATAAGGATGGCTTAATAATATTAGGTCACACATACAAGTCCTCTTAAGGCATTACATCTATATAAAAATGTGAGTGAAGGTTGCTCACTTATTTTGGCAAAAGGATTAGTTTTAGTAGAAGAGGTCTGCTACAAGGCATTTCACCTCTAAGGTATTGATTGGGCTATTGCCCACACAAGCAAAGACAGCTATTTAATGTGCACTGAAGGGTGAGTCAGTAATCTCATTGAATTTTCAAAATCTTCATTTTCCCAAAGCATTACAAAAGGTGCCTCCACTCTTCTGTCTTATTGTTATTGCTAACAAAATTGGATTTGATGTGAAGTGAGACTGTTCTCTTCAAGCCAACAGAGGTGTATGTCAGCGAGACAGATTTGCGTTATCCTCCCTGCCCAGCCTTGGATGGGCAGCTTGCATGGACACTGGCTGCCTGGAGCAACTCCTGTAAAAGATGCTGTGTTTGACATTTCTGTAACCTCTTGCTGACTGTTTCACAAACAGCTCACTGGAATGTTGTTGCTGGTCTTGCAGACTCTAGTAGCAGATGTAATTTTTTTTAAATTATATTTTAACTTATGCTTCAGATCTTATTCCTCCTCGCAAGCAAATGCAGAGTAATATTATATATTTGGCAAATGATGTTGCAGCTGAAATCTTCATATGAAGTATGAAACGATTATTTGTGCTGAGATGAATGGACGATTATTACCTCTTTGTTTTCTTTTTCATTATCCTTTTGAATTAAAACCTTCTTGCAAAGCCATTATCCCTGCTTTAAACGGCTCTCTGTATTAAATGTCACTGCCTCTTCGAGTGTTTTTTTCTTTTGTTTAGATTGAGTTCTAATTTTCTGTTATTTCTGAACTCTAATTTCCTTATTGTTTCATATTTGTACAATGTCTTCTTCATAAATTCAGTATGTGTATATTCCATTTTGTTTCTCAAGTGCATGTAGGCCAAAAAGTAGCAGGAACTTTCTCTAAAAGCTGTATTTACAGCTCTAGTGGCAAGCACTCTCCTCCTACACTGAAAAGCTGTGAAAAACTGTCAAGATGTGAGTATGCATAACAATGCTCCTGACGACTGGAGCTGATGTATTTTTTAACTATGGCTTCATTTTGTCAGCTGGACCAAAGACGGTGAGAAAGAATTATAGAATTGTAGAATCACAGAATATCCTGAGTTGGAAGCAACCCACAAGGACCGTGGAGTCTGACTGCTGGCTCCACGCAGGACTACTCAGAATTCAAACCGTATTTCTGAGAGCGCTGCCCAAACTCTTCTTGAACTCCAGCAGACTTGGTGCTGTGGCCACTTGAAAGTCTTCTAATAAAACTCTGCAAAACAGTCTTCCTAACTACTTAAAGTCGCAGCATCTCATACTACTCACCTCCTGCTCTGCAGTGTTGCGAAGAGTGGACATAGATATAACAATGCCAAGAAAGGCCAGCCGTGGCTGGGTCTAATTTCTTGCTTTTCCAATTCAGAAATGATCAGGAATGTTCCCCCTACACGTGGCAGTAGTTGGTAATCTCCAAAATGCGCCACAATAACACTTAAGGCCAGGAAGGCAGGAGAATCAAAAAATTGTGATGTGCTGCAGGAGGGAAAGAGGAAAGGCAGTGAGTGTCATCAGTATCATGGATCCCTGAAGTAAGCTGGTTTATTCTTTTGTTTATATGAGAACTTACGCTGAATATCCAATGGAAATGAAAATAAATCAGACAGTATATGTAATAAAACAGAGTTTTTGGCTATAGTCAGTGGTATTATCTGTGATGGCTGTTTCCTGCAGATACCTTGCAATAACCATTTCTTGCCTATATAGTCTTTATTTTTGCCCACAAAGCTCACATTTGTTTATAGAGACTTTGGGTCATTTTATTGTGAAGTTCTGCTTTGATTTTCCACAGGTGTCACTATTTAAAATGAAACTTCCAGCATCTAGAAGAGATGGCTTTCATTAGCAAAATGAGCTTTAAGGCTGGTGCATGCTTGACACAGCTAGAAGGAAGCCTCTCTGACCCTTCTGCTGACGATTAAGCACTCTTAAGCTTTTTTGTGGTATGTGAAATACCTCTATTCCTGGGCTGTCAGTGACTGATTTCTTGGAGTGGGCATTGAGGACAGGCCTAGAGTCAGCCTCTTCTCGTCAGGCTGTTGTCCTCCTCCTCTGGAGTTTCCCCTTCTTTGGAACTGACTGCGGAAATGGATATGTGGCATGCAATCTGGGAAAGAGGAAAAAATGCAGAAAAGTCAAGAAGGAAACAGCATCAAGAAATGGCAGGTACTATCTCCTATCTTAGACGAATGGTGGAGAGAAGAATTATATTCAGGTGTCGGGAAATTTGGGAAAGGGAAGATAATGTCTGAGCAATGTAGAGGGTGGGGTAATGAAGAGGAAGACCTGTAAGAATTGGAAAAATTTCTTGGCTCCAGGTGGAAGGAGGTGAAAATATAAAGCAAAGAAAATATAAGAGAGAGGGGTTGAGGTTTTTTGGAGACAAATTTTTCCTTTTTCCTACACATCGTAAGAGAGAACTGGTTCTAGGAAAGCTTGTGCTTGGGAAGAAGAAGAGGAAAGGGGACACAAGATGGGGGTAGGAGAGAACAGTGTTTCCACTGTCAAATTCCGTACACCTGACAAATTAAATACCTTTTGCAGATCTGGAGAGCAAATACAATTTGTGTAGACAAGTATCATCGTCTATTTTCAGTGGACAGACAGGATTGCTATGTCAGGTAGACATATCTGCTTAAAAGTATGTTATGGGGCCACATATTCAACATACTTTATCACCCCCTGTCCCTTATACTCTGAGTGGGTTCTGTGTTCAGCAAGGGCACCTTGTTTCTTAACTGCAAACCTTGATGGAGTGTTTTAGAACTGCCTTCAGAATTGCAAATGAAAGTCATGTGAGATTGGTGTTCTCCTGGGCCTGGCACTGTTCTCCAAGCACTTTTATGTGGTCTGTTGTAGGATCTGTCAGTTGTTATGTGAAAAGACTCAAATGTCAGAAAAAATGCAGGGCACAGCCAGTTGGGTATTGACCCATCAGATTGATGGATTGGCAAGAAAGCGCACAAAGATCCTTTTGATATTATCAGGGTAAGGTCTCACTGAATCACTCAGAATAAGAAAAATAATGATTCATGGGTAGCTGAGGTTTGCTACAGAGAGAGACTTAAGGTCATCTTAGGGTGTGCAGAGATAGATGCGTGTGTGAAAGGTGCAGGAAACGTTTTTACAGTCTATTAAGGATGAGCCCTTTTGCAGAAATTTTCTGAACCTCAGCAGCAGCTAGCTCACATCCTGGAGCACCAACTCTTACTGTTTGTGTAAACATTGCTTAGCTTAGCTAGTGTAAGAAGAGATTAATATCCTAGTGTCTCACTGAATAATAGTTGATCACTTCCTCCCATTTCCAGTCATTATTCTCGCATAAATGTGAAAATCACTCTTGCTTTGTATACAGCTATCAGTAGTGTGTGGCCCTGTTCATCATGTTCTGCTAGTCCATTAATGCAGCACTGAATGTAGGATGCCAGCACGATTAACAACAGTTTGCTCTTTCTCATCTCCCATGCATAGCTTTTTAGCAATAAATAGCACTCAGTCAAGAAATGAGCGAAGTAACTACAGAGATACCTGCTTTTCTCTTTATTTTAAAGATGTTAGGAGACACTTCTTTCTTCCACCTGCAATCTTCATTTTGCTGCACACCTTGAAATGCTGATGTCTCAATATGGGAAGCAATGATTTGCTGAGCCTGATAGAGGATTTTCTGAAACCCGTTTTGGGGCATGGATGTTGTATCATCCATCAGGGAAATCAAGCTAAACTCAGACCTCAGATCTGTCTTAGCTCACAAATGAAAAAGATCAGCAGACCTAAGTCCCCAACAGCAGACATTTATTTGCCTTATGGAACTGCTGAGCGGTTGATAGACCTAAGAAATTGGTATGCCACAGGGAGGAAAGGCCCAATATATTTCCTAGATGGAAGCTTTGCTGTAAGTGTGGGGCATACTTCATAAAATCTCATGCATTTTAGGGTAATATATACCACCTTCAGCTGTGTTTTTATGAATGAGGGAGAATGATAATAACTCTAAAGCCTTTCTAGCTTGTCACGGATCAGTTAGCAGAATCTGGAGATTGAAAGGATTTACTGGAGGGAACTATCTCCTTCACTCCTCAACTACTAGGGTTACTGTAACTTGAATGCTAACTCCCCAAGTCATCCTAAGTGCTCTGAGCTCCAACAAGGAAAATTTACAGGACTTGTGTCTGAAACCCACCTTGCATAACACCTTGTAACATGTAACAGCATACAGTGACAACTGGTGTGTGATACTGACATGTGATGCATGATAGGTTTTTCAGCTCATTGCTTTTTGGCTATCAGCACAAGCAGAAAATTAGAGCCACTATGCCAGACACTTGGGCTTCTGATACTTAATAACAGATGAGCATGGTTAATGCTTGCTGATATTGTGCATGTAAATAAAAGCGTTCAGTGACTAGCTAAGAAAAAGGAAACTTTTCCTCTTGGACAATGACCTGGTCACTTTTTTTGGTAATTTCTGAAGTAATCTGATTGATTACTTTCTTTGGAGCTAAACACAACAGTCCCAAAATTTGCCAAAGAGAATAATTCACCCAGGTATTCTGACTTGATGTTCCAGTCACTACTGTTACCATTTTGATGTTATGTTGAAGGTTTAAGAGCAATAAGATCATTGATAGCAGGAAAAGAAAACAAACCGTGGAATGCACTTGAAGGAATGAGAGAAAGAATCTTGAAATACTCTCCCCATGAAAATCAGAAAGAGCAACACCTTAAAGACCTTTCATTAAGATCGCAAGACCTATTCTCTTTGATTAAACTTTTTGTAAAGAGCAGGAAGAAAAGAAGTCTAAACAACAAACAGCATATGAAACCCTAATGTTGAATAGATAAAATAGGTCCAAACCTGGAGACCTTGTCTGTCCTTTCTTGCTTTCCAATATTATTTATTTATTTATTTATTTGCAGGGGTTGGAAGGGACCTCTAGAGATCATCCAGTCCAACCTGTTTTTCTAAAACAGATGGGCAATATGTCCAACCAACACAGAATCTCCTTTTAAAAGAAGGAAGAACCTCGAGGAGAGGTGCCCAGTGATGATGTAATGGAATATGGAGAGACGTTCAAACCGCTTTTGAAAAACAGGTTTGAGAAGTCCTTTCAGGAGATGCATGTTCTGGTATGGAGAGAGCTGTGTACCTAACCCCCACCACCAACTGGTATAATGTCTTCAGGACCCCAACATAAACTGCATGTTCTTGGGCCATGGTATTTAAGATACGACATGACACAGTTTGTAGAGTGTTTAGTATCTCCCTGCCAGTCACTGCTGTTCAGCACAGAGCTACGCAAATGCATTCATTTTCTATTCTCACCTCTTCATCCCTGCCTCTCTGTCTCTGGTGGATTGGTGGCAGAAAATTTAGCCTCTGGGAAATCACACCATATGCCTTGTCAGAACCTAGTTGGGGTACTTGCAGCGCTTCTTAAAAAAGTCCTTCAGAATGTATTTCTCACCGTAAGATCACAAATGGGATTTCACTTGTGAGATGGTGATAACAATCTCTTCTCTGGTCTATGTCAAGTAGTGAAGAGCTGAGTTAATGTTCTCCTCCCCTGTTCCTGGATGCTTTACCCTCTGCTGGTGTTTCTCCTGTTTTTGAGTTCTTAATGCGCCAAAGAGAACAGCTCGCTTCTGACAGTGAAATCGCATTTGCAGGGATTCACAAAAGAAAACATTTGTCCTTATCTAGTTCCTGAGGACACCAGCTGCACAAAAACGTGTCATCCTCTAGATCGGGTTTTTCACTTGCCCTGTCTTCTTGTGTGGGTAGATTCTTTCTGCTTCCTCCATCCCTTTTCCTCCTGCCCATGGCATGGGATAGGGAGAAAGAGGTCAGAAGGATGTACCATCTGCACTCCTTATTTACAGCCCAGAGGAAAACAAAGGGTGAACTGAGCAAATCATGACAGCAGATTTTCTGTCAAACGCAAAACAGACTGAAGGCATAACACAGCTGACATGCTTAAAACCAGAAGACACAGCATTTTGACAAAGGAGTGGAATCAGATTAGGAAAGGAAAACGTTCAAGTCTTAAGCTTAACTAAGAGTCTATTAAAGATGAGAATTAGCATAGGTTCCTCCCCTGCAAACTGCAGCCAGCTGTGCTAGAAAATCAAAGGGAATTGTGCAGTGGGAGCAGGTATTCCGGATGTCACAGAAAGAGGCACCGGTTCTCCTCCTGCACACACATAAGCAACATGAGAGGCTATTCAGATCTGAAAGAGAAGTATGGTCTCTATTTAGCAATGGGGATATTTATGTAGACTAGACAAAAGAGGGCCATGATTGAATTGAAGCTATTTTCTGAAACATTGCCTTCAGCAATGATCTCAAGGCAGTGACAGAGATGAGCCACTTATTTTGCCCTCTTTCAAACTCAGTCTGAGAATAAAGATCTGCATTGCACTTGGGAATCTGCATGGAAAAAAACATAACATACAAACATAAACGCTGGTTCTAAATCCTTGTGATTTGTGATGATTAGTGCCTTTTCCTGCAGAATCCACAGCCTTTCTTTATCTCCCCCCTCTGCCTTCCAATCTTGCTCGAAAGAACCTTTCTGCAACGTCTAGTTTGTGAATGGTATTGATGAGAAATGAGGTGTTTATCCATTGTGATGAATTAGCAGAATAGCCCAGCACCTTCACAAGATGCTATGACTTGGCACAGTTATGTGTATAAAAATCTGTGTAAACTCCCACTGCAAGAAGAAGGAATGTATGAACCATTAGTGCATACTGCTCCTCTAGCATTGTCATTTAAATAAACTTTCTCTTGTAGGAGATTGTTACATTAAAAATAGAAAACAGAAAGAGATAAATTTCACTCGATTTCTGCTGAAAAGGAGTAAAATAAGAGCTAGTTAAACATGGCTTTCTCTAAGGCAAAACAAGTGTTTACAAACTTATCTGCTGGATTGCTTGTAGGAAACAGCCTAGCATTTAGTATCCCTGGGCAGCTAATCCCAGCCCTGTGAGAGAGATGAATAAATCAATATCATTGCGACCACCTTATAGGTGGCTAAACTAAAGCAAAGCTGTCACTCCTTTGAGACCACAGATAGAGGCAGTGCTGTAAAGATGCAGTCTTCGATCATGATGCGATGCCTGTTTTGATCTCGGGGAAGGCATAGCGTTTGTGATGCAAATGCAGAAGAGTTTGATGCAAGAAAGCTTGTATGGCATGCTTCATCCTGCTAAGAGCTGATTAAGAATTAGACAAAGGATTTTATTTTTTGAGCATGAGTCATTTTGTTTAAACATTATACTGCAAAATCAATCTTCTGACTGGTTAGTCATTATTTCAGAGGAATGGAGATTTATTTACCCTCTCTTTCATTAAGTTCCTTTGCTGCCCCTGCCAGGAATGATGACATTTTTCAGAAGGGCACAAGAACTTTCTGCATAAACTAATATTTCTTCCTAAGCACATGCAAAAGACATTTCCTTACATGATCTATGGACTGGACCATGAGCCTGTGTGAATCAGAGGGCTTCTTTTTTTTCCTAGTGTTCTCTTAAACTCACTAAAGAGTGTTAAAATCATGTTGCTAACTTTTTTTTTTTTAATATATATAGCTTTTCTGAGGGGTTATATCTGTGGAAGGGATAGGCTTTTGCTCAATAAGGTTTTTTATTTTCCTTCCTTTGATCTTTATCTTAAGAACTTCACAGATTGTTGCAGAGATTCCTTAAGCATGGTCTAACTGCAGCTAATGATATCTATGCTATTTTCTTCTGAGAGGCCTTAAGGAGGTCATGTTTCAAGGAAGATTCTTGTTAAGCTGTGAAAAAGAGGACTATTGCCCCTACTCACGCTCAGAATATAGAAATCATGCCGCTACTGTCCAGAATTCTCCATCAGCATTTTTATCCCCGTTTCAATGAAGATCTGGACCAGGACAAGTGATCCCCCTGCATCACTTCTATCCAGTGGTTCAAAATGGAGTCTCTTTCTCCTGCCAAGCTGAGATCTTTGCTAGTGCAGCTCATGTGGGAGAAATCTGCATTAGTCACTGCAGGGCAAATCCGCATACATTGCGCATTGATTTGCATGTGTGCACCTGGCTGCAAAACTGAGAGGTATTTCCCACTGGCACAGCGTGTTTTGTGCAGGTAAGGTGGGAGGCTGGGTGTTGGCTGCCCACTCTGTTGATTGTAACCATGCAGATCTGAATTGGAGAATAATGTTTGTCCTATGGAGTTTTGCTTCAATGTTAACACCCAAATATGACATCAGGGAAGCGTACACGGAGGAAATTGTTTATGAGGCATATGCTGTGTGTGTGTGTGTGTGTTCTATGGTGGTGCTATGTATAAATTTTATATATTAACTGAACGTGGGTAAGAAGGCTGTTTCTCTGAAAGGTATAATTTCCTGGGTTTTGAGAGACAGAGAACTGATCAGTTTACAAAAAGAACGTACAGTAACAGCCAATCAAGCTGACAGTCGAGGACCCCCCCTAAAATTTCTAGCACATTAGCAAAGCATTATGTATCTCATTATGGGCAGACTTATAGGAATAGAGCAATGAAAAGATGGCTAATTACAGATGCTCAAACAGAGCACTTTGTGCAGATAGGGTAGGATAATGGAATTAATCAAGCATACATGTTGAATTAGCCCTCAAAGGTCAAAGAAAAATAAGCAGGACATGTGTGAAACTGTGATCTTCCCAGAAAAACAAGTACACTGTACAAATTAATATCTGCATCAGGACCCTTCGTTAGCAGTTGACGATACTTTCACACATGCTCATGTCTGCCTAGGTGTATTAAATCTCCCTTTTTCAGAAATGACGGAGTGGGGAAAAAAGCATCTGATCCCTTAAAAAGGACATTTGGAAGTCAACCAAAGAGACCTTGTTATCAGTCTTTTTGATAAAATGCTTAATCCTCCCCCTGCCGCCCTGTCTATTAAGAAAAAGGCAACATGACAGTGAACTTGGCAGAACAGCAAATCTGGATGTGTGTGAGACTGTAACACCCGAACAGCTAAACCAATTCTGCTGTTGGGAAGAGAGCAGAAGTCTCTCTTCCAATTGAATCTATGCAGAACTTAAAAAACTTTTAGGCTAACGTGCTTTGTTGCTTTTGTCATTGATTCAGATAGTGTCTTCTGGTTTAATTTGATTAGAAAGACAAAGAGAAGATTTTTTTTAACTTCTCAAATTATATATCTTGCACATATAATTTTACATCCTTTCTCAAAAGATCCTCTGCTAATGCAGAAGACCTCTATTTTGTCACAGAGACCTTTACAAAAGTCAAGTTACTATAACAACCAAGTATACCTTTTCAACCCAGGAGCTATGCTTTTGTGCTAGGCTTTTTCTTTTTCTTTTTCTTTTTCTTTTTCTTTTTCTTTTTCTTTTTCTTTTTCTTTTTCTTTTTCTTTTTCTTTTTCTTTTTCTTTTTCTTTTTCTTTTTCTTTTTCTTTTTCTTTTTTTTTCTTTTCC
>WBMW01004181.1:41860-129699 GCA_013396635.1 Penelope pileata
TTCCTTTTCCTTTTCCTTTTCCTTTTCCTTTTCCTTTTCCTTTTCCTTTTCCCCTTTTCTCTTTTTCCCTTTTTCCCTTTTTCCCTTTTTCCCTTTTTTTTCCCTTTTTCCCTTTTTCCCTTTTCCTTTTCCCTTTTCCCTTTTCTCTTTTCCCTTTTCCTTTTCCCTTTTCCTTTTCCTTTTCCTTTTCCTTTTCCTTTTCCTTTTCCTTTTCCTTTTCCTTTTCCTTTTCCTTTTCCTTTTCCTTCTCTTTCTTTCTCTTTTCCCTTTCTCTTTTCTCTTTCTCTTTTCTCTTTCTCTTTCTCTTTTCTCTTTTCTCTTCTTTTTTTTTTTTCATTTTTCTTCCTTTCTCTTTTCCTTCTTCTCCTCTTTCTCCTTCTCCATTTTTTTTTTTTTAAACTGGATGACATAGAGGGATACCCTCTCAGATAAATGACAGGGATATATAGCCTTAAAAAGGTTCACAGCTTGGACATGCGTTTGAGACACATCCAACATTACACACAGACATTCATGCCTTCATCTCTACAACTAATCTAGACACAAAGACAGAATAGAGAAAGAAATTTGTTGTAATTGTTTCTGTACCAAAATATCTATTTTATCTTCAATGTGATCTTTCCTGAAAAGCCAGCGGATAATAGTAACTGGGATCATCCCTGCGTGAACTGCATTATTCACCTGCTTGTGTGGCTGGGATCCCGCTCCGTCTCTCCTGTCCCTTTTTCTGCCATGTCTCCTTGGAGCTGTTGGCAGCTGGTGGAAGAACAGCAGTCTTCAGACAACTCCATAGAGGACTACCTGAGGCACTTTTCAAGCCAGAGGCATCGGCAAATGTGTAAATTATTTTCTCCCTGATTTCCTTGCAAATTGCTCTGTCAGAAGTCCTCAAACATAACTGAGAAGCTGACCCTATAATTCAAATAAGAAAATGCACTGCAGAACAATTTAATTTATAACTGATCTGTTTGCTAAGCACTGTGTTACCTGTATCATTTTGTGCTTTTCTGTCTGAAAATATACCACTAGGCTTAGCATTGCAGAGTCAAAAAGAGTATTAATAATAAAAAAGCACAAATGAATGCACACAAAAAGCCAAAGTGTACAACTCAGCCTTGATCCTCCTCCCACTTCATTCTGTTCTCTCAGAGTAAATTGTTACAGTGCAGGCTATCTACTTAAAATGCTGCTGCTCATGAAAGAAAACAGGCTAGGGTGAGCTATTAAGAAAATATCTCTATTTTAGTTTTAAGGCGAAAGTGGGAAAAAAATAACTTCATTTAGGCCACTCAGATTTTCAAAACTGGAGCAGGTCTTCCCTGGTGTCTATTAAGTGAACAAAACCCCAACCTTTCTGTAGAAATCTGTCAGAACGTTAGATGAAAAGCTTTTTGATGTATGCCATAATGATCGGTCTGGAAGTTGTTGAAAGCAACAGGCGTGAAAACACTGGGAAAAATTCTGTCCTCCAGGGCTGCAGTGCACTGGGGAGAGTCTACTGCAAACTGGTTATGTTAAAGGAACTTTCCTGGTCTCCTAAAGTGGAGGTTGAGGCTTGAGGAACAAAAGTGCCTTTATCCATGCGTCAGAACGTTTTGGGTGAATTGTTCTATGTTGAGGTGTCAGCCAGGACTGTGGCCTTCCTTTGTAGCTTGAAGAAGGAATTTGGAGGGGGGGATCATAGATGAAAGAACGAAGAGTTAGGAAAGAGTACCTGAGAGCTGATCTTATTGTACTGGGCCACTGCAAGAGGTCTGAAAGAGAAGCTCAGTGCCAGTGGTCAGTCTAGTCAGAGCATGCTTGTCAGAGAAGTGAAACAAAAGCAATGTTTCAGATTTTAAGTCTGTGAAAATGCTGCATTTTCTGACAACCATACAGAAATGGTACAAATAAGGACCAAGTCCATATAATGAGTTGACAAAGGAGGTGGGAGTGAAAAAAAGGGAATCTGGAGCTTTTTTCATGTTACTGCTGGGAAAAAAGACAAAACCCAAGTTGACACTCTTGCCAGCAGTAACGGTGAGAAACATAGAAATAGATGATCTGACTGGACTTATTCACAACTAGATAATCCAGATAAAACAAGACCACAACAAGCTTCATACTAGAAACTAAGATGTAGAAAAATTCCTTAACCAAGGATATCAAGGGCACAAGTTTCACTACAGAATGGCAGTGAAACACTGGTGGTCCTGCCTTGACAATGGCACTATGAGTCTGGATTGCTCTGAGATTTCCCGTAAAGAAGGCAAAGTGTTAATGCTTCTCTGTGAAAGATGTCTGCGTGCTCTTCTGATCAGCCATGCTCAAGAAAGATGAATTCAAATTAGACAATAAAGTCTGCTAGAGTAGCTGGGGGAATGGAGAACCTTGTCTTAAAAATAGGGATTAAAGGGACATGTTTTCTTTAGAGTAGCAGTATTAAGGCTGGGTGGAGATAGTTGTTGTCCATGCGTATGTCAGGACAGCAAACACTGCAGAGGGATAATAATCAATGATGGCAAATGAACAAAAGGTATAAACTGGCAAAACAGAAAGTAGAACGAGGTTGTCAAACATAGCAGCTGAACTCTCTTTCCCAAGGTTTTAAAAAGAAGTTTGATGGGTTTATGAAAGGAATTATTTGACATGTCTAAGATTCAGAATGCTGTCTCTGATGGACCAGGCTTATCTTCCTTATTCCATGTTCCCAGAGTGAAGAGATGCCTATGTCACCAAGCCAAGATCTCTGTCCTTACGTAACTCTGGAACCATAATAGACTGACTAATTAAAGCCAAGGAAAGTCATTTGTGTGACCACTCGTCCTGATTTTGGCTGAGACAGGGTTAAGATTTCCATAGTGGCAGGTATGGTGCCATGTTTTGGATTTAGGAGAAAAATAATGTTGATAGCACGCCTATGTTTTAGCTGTTGCTGGCAGTGCTTGCACAGAACCAAGGGCTTCTGACTTCTCATACTTCCCTGCCAGCAAGGAGGTTGGGCTAGGACAGAATCAGGACAGCTGACCCAAACAGTCCAAAGCAGTGTCCCCTTCCATGTGGTGTCATGCTCAACAATAAAACTGGGGGACTGCTTCTGCTTGAGGACTGGCTGAGTGTCCATCAGTGAGTGGGGAGCAATTGTGTTGTGCATCACTTGCTTTACATGTATATGTATATATTGTATAATAATAATATTAAAAATAATAAATTCCCTCCCTTTTCTGTCCTATTAAACTGTCTTTATCTCAGCCCATGAGTTCTGCCTTTTTCCTGTTCTCTTCTCCATCCCATAAGGAGCAAGCAACTATGTGGTGTGTAGCTGCCAGCTGGGTTAAACCACNGCCTATGTTTTAGCTGTTGCTGGCAGTGCTTGCACAGAACCAAGGGCTTCTGACTTCTCATACTTCCCTGCCAGCAAGGAGGTTGGGCTAGGACAGAATCAGGACAGCTGACCCAAACAGTCCAAAGCAGTGTCCCCTTCCATGTGGTGTCATGCTCAACAATAAAACTGGGGGACTGCTTCTGCTTGAGGACTGGCTGAGTGTCCATCAGTGAGTGGGGAGCAATTGTGTTGTGCATCACGTGCTTTACATGTATATGTATATATTGTATAATAATAATATTAAAAATAATAAATTCCCTCCCTTTTCTGTCCTATTAAACTGTCTTTATCTCAGCCCATGAGTTCTGCCTTTTTCCTGTTCTCTCCTCCATCCCATAGGGAGCAAGCAACTATGTGGTGCGTAGCTGCCAGCTGGGTTAAACCACAACACCACTGACATCAGTTTACAGGAGAGATTGTGGAAAACCAGATTTAGCCTTAGAGAAAGGCAAGCCAATAATGAAAGGATCTGAACTGTCCAGGAAAAAAAAAAAAAAAAAATAAAAGGATCAAAACCCATCAAGTAGTGGAAAACGAATACAACAGCTTAAGATAAAAGTTTAATGGTAGCAAGACAAAGACAGACAGTCTGAGAATGAAGATGTCTTGATCTAACGTGCGGATGAGAAGGAGAATGAGTAAGGATTGGCCACTACCCAAGAGCCCATAAAGTGGGAAACAGGACTGGTTTATGAACTGTTGCTACTGCTGTCCCAGGAGGAAAAAAGCAGTAGAGCACAGGAAGGATTGATGATACTGTAGTCTGACTGTGGCCAGTCTGACTGGAGCTGTGCTCCAGTTGAAACTTCTCTCGTGT
Organism: Penelope pileata; assembly: GCA_013396635.1. NCBI lineage: Eukaryota > Metazoa > Chordata > Aves > Galliformes > Cracidae > Penelope > Penelope pileata. Next base: position 46,042 of record WBMW01004181.1, read on the forward strand.
AAGAGTTATTTAGATGCAAATTTGTGCTCAGGAAAAAACTTTGAATGAATTTTATAGCATGGTTGGAGAAAAGGCTTTGGACTTTGTTCTTTCTTGGTATGGGCTGAAGCATATGAACTGCTGCATGGAGTTTTTTTAACTCAAATTCACTTTAGAAGTAGATTATCTAGCCCCTTAGCATTAGTCAGCGCCAGCAGCTGACTAATGTTGAGATGTTAAGCTTACCATAGAAGTCCCCCTAGAAGGTCTCTTATGTTGTATTTGCAAGCTAAGACAGCACTAGCAGACAGCCACAGAATGACATTAACAAGCCGCCTGAACTACAGGTGTCCCAGCTCTCTGGTCCGCCCTCCTTAACCATAGTGACATCCATGGAGGACATCATCAATATGTTTAGAGAACTTCACATCTGTGTTGCAATGTAGTCCTGGCAATGCTGATAAGCAGCAGGGCTGGATCAGAGAAAGGTGAGTAGAAACTGCTGCTCTGGAAGGAGACCGTTTGGAGGCTAATAGCTTATGCAAGCTGCTGGCAAGAACAGAAGCAGCATATCTTGCCAAGATAACCCATTACAGTAAAAGGTCCATAGCTGAACACGGTCAAGCACCTACAGTGTGTGTTGCCAAGACCTCAGTATTTTGAAACAGAGATAAAATGGTACCTGGAAAGAACATATTGGTGGCAGGTACCTACAGCTATAACTAACTTCCTGAGTATGAGAGTTAGCTATGTGATGGTGGAAAGATAGCGTGCTGGTATTATCCTCTGCATTCTTACCAGGACAGTGCTGGTGATCCTCAAAAGCACTAAATAGGGTATAATACAACTGGCAGCTGAAAGATTTGTGCTCCAGGTGTGTACAGATCTCAAGAAGTGACACAGGAGAATGTGGCGTTGGATTGGTTGTGGGTGCAAGACAGGATTTAACTTGAAGGGGTGAATATGAGTTTCATTGGGGTTAGGAGTTAACTTCATTAGGTGACTGGAGTTTACCACTCTAAAAACTTTCTTTTAAAAATTCCGTGTGACTCACACTACTTGTTTCTTTCTTTCTTTGAACAGCTGTTTGGGTTGGGGGCAGAACTGAAAAAAATCCATTTCACTTCCAAATTTGAACTGGGAGAACGCTTTGGCAAGGGCTGTGATCAGCAGCTAAAAAAAAAGCTAGATATATCAGAAATAAGTCAGCTAGAGAACCCTTATCTGGGAGATTCCTGAACTCCATTTTGCACTCACTCATTTTGCACAGAGTGAGATGGAGCTTGAATAATTCAGATGAAATTTGGTTAGATATTGTATGTTACAGTTACTCATAGTTGAATTCTTTATTGTCTCACTCAAAGTTGTATTTTAGTGTGTTGGAGGGTCCGATCTGTAAAAGGCTCTCTCTTACTTAAAGGAATGGAATAGAAAAGATAGGACTTTAATTTAGAGTCGATTGATGTTCGTGTGGTAAACTCTTCTGCAAATCTGGCTGAATGTTTTGACTCTTCTGAATATCTGGCTTTAAATATATACTTCAAAGGCACAGAAGTTATAGCTCATTCTGTAAACAAAGCAAACTTGTGCAGTGCTTAATCTGCTGCTAATTGAAGACTTATACGAATCTTATAGACTCCAGAATAGCTATATGCAACCACCCTTGTGGGAGTGACCTGTGCTATATCACAAACCTTGCTTGGGAACCCTTGGAAAGCACGTGGGTGGGTGACACGCAGTCCCTGCCCAGTGCCCAGGAGCCCTCCTGGAGCCCTCCTGGGTGCTCCTTAATGCACTGCTCCTTAATGCACTGGCAGGGCTGTAGCCGTGAAGGGTGAAATCTGAAGTGCCGATGTGGTTTTGGATCAGTTTTTGCACTGAAATGCCCCGAATTACAGTCTAGTGCAAGCAAAATGAAAATTTCAGGATTATAGCCCTGTATAAAGCTGAAGGAGGAGGAAAACCCAGAATGTTTTGATAAATATATTAGATGGTTAATTGTTCACTTTAGTGCTTGGTCAGTAATGAAATCAGACACATATGCTAATAAGACTATTTTTACTATTACAAGTCACTTTGGAGCATTTTGAGTATGCAGGGTGCAATGGTATATTAAACTAAATAGTAATTCTGTATTTGACAATTTGGCTTTGTTAGCATAATATAATTTTTTTTATTGTAGCAGTGAAGAGGGAAACATTTTGATAATAATTTGCTTTCATTATCCATTTGTATTGCTTCTTCCTACTCGATATTTTATGTTTTAAACAAAACAGAAAGCTTTTACAATCAAAAAGGCTGAATAAAAAAAAGAAATCCCAATTCGATTAGCTCTGTTTTCAATAATATTTAGCAAGAACGGTGTCGGCATGAGAGAACAACTTTAATATCCATCGGCTCTCCACGTATTCCTGATATTTTTACAGAATAAAATCTAACCGTGAAATTTTAAAACCTGTATAATAGTAAAGAGTTACTGTGCTTGTGATTCTCTTTGGATATGGGAGAGAGAGGGTTTGGAGGGAATGATAATATCTTTTATTAGGTCAGCTGGTATAATTGGAAAAAATGGAGACGAAGCATGTATGAGATCTTGCTATTTTTTTTCCCAGCTGTGTCAGTCTGGTGTAATGAAAGTTATTGTTTTTTTCCTCAAATCTTGCTTCTTTTAAATCAGAGAAATCCGTGAAAAGCCTTGCTAAGGTGCTGCTTGTGCAGGTTCTCCTGTCCCTCAGCCTTTCCCACTGTGTCCAGCTATGCCTAAATCTGGTTGTTTTCTTTCAGAGGCCCACTCCTCCCCCAAAGCTGGATTTTGCCACCCCCAGCTGCTGCTGCTGCCCCATCTCTGCTCTGTCTTGTTTTTCCTAAAGTTACCTTCCTCCTCCTCTGCCTAATGGCAGACTCAGCAAAAACCTAAACAAATACAAAACCAGTGCCTTTTCTGCATATCTACTCCCTACTCTGCATTTTATTTCTAACCTGTAGGTAGGAGATGTGCCAGGAGCAGGATGAAATGTCCTTTTACTTATCTAGACTTATATACCAAATTTGCCTGGGCCCCTGCCTCACACAGCTACAGTCTGCTGTCCTCTGTAGGGATAGCCATGAGATAAACCTGTGGCTTGAAGGTACCTGTGTGCACTTAATGTGCCTGATGGTGGGTCCTGCGTGCCCACAAGAAAGGAAGCATTGCGGGTGGAACTTCAAACTATGGCTGTGCGTCCCCCAAAGCAGAGAATAGTCGCCTTTCAGCATCCTGTGTCACCACTTCGAGTTGCTCTTTTTCCAGTACAGACATAGTTCTACCTCTTAGCTATGGTCAGTCATTAAATAAGATGGCGTTATTAAGCTAATTAAAGAAGTCTAGCAGGAGAATGGAGTGCAGGCTTCTCCAGGATGTACAATTAACCTTAAGGGAGGGAGGAAGGGAAACAGCAAATTAGCAAACTGGCTGCCGTTAGTCGGTTACCGTGCCCGGCTTTCCACTCGCTGTTAATCAGGCAGATTGTTACATGCTTTGGGAAGTTTAGCTGACTTGCCGGATCAGCACAAAGCAGGAGCTCACCGAGGAGATCACACAGTGTTTCCAAAAGCATCTGAAGGAATTTATAGCTTGTGAATTACAAAAGCAACTCCTAATTAGTCCCCAGAGGCAGTTGCATAAGTAAAACTGAGAACACTGCCTCGTCATATTTGCTGCCTTCTCACCATTTTCGTACAGGAGCGTGATAATGAATGTTCTCTAACAATTGGAGCTGAGGGACCTGTGGCTAATGACATTCCTGAGCAAACAGCGTCCCATGTTCACCGTGCCGCAAAGACCAGTTGGATACCGGCGTGTGTCAATATTGCCACAGCTGTAAGCTGAAAGATTCGGTAGCCACCAGGGACATCTATGATAGAAAATGGAAGTCCTGGTAGCCTAGCAGTGGCCAAACCACTCTGTGGTATGTTTGTCTTCCCTTTTTTTGAGATGTCCTTTTTGTTCTTAAGCTCTGAAGGAATGAATGTTCAGTGCTTTCCTGACGGGATCTGTTCCTGCGCTATGGAAATCACTGGAAGCTTTGCTGTGCTGTGGGTGGAATCGATTTCGGATGGCCGGGAGCATGGATGTGGGTGAATGCAACCCACCACTCTTGCAGACTTTCTGTGTCTTTCCATACTCTCTGAACCATTTCCAGATTTTGTTTTCCTTGGAGACTGACAATCAAAACAGCACAAATGAGCTGCAAACGTCTGGGAAGCCTCAGTTTAAAACTTTTCTCTCTGTGGGATCCATTGGATAGGGATTCTGGGATCAGATCCACTGATAACTTCGCATTCTGGAAACTCCGATCTGAAAAAAAGTTAGGAGTTTCGATATAGTAACAGTTTGTATGCTATCTGCTACAAAAGCAAATGTGAAACTGTGCAGTGGCTATCTTAGGCTTTGCAGACCTGCAAGCTTTGATTTACCAGTCATTAGCAGCACTTGTTTGCCAGTTACCTGAAGTCCCTGAGGTCAATGTGCGTAATGCAGTGACACCGTGTATCACTATGTTTGGCATTCTGTGAGATACAGCAGCTTATCTTCTTAATCCCATAATTTACAGTTGTCAACTCAAAGCCCAATGTTGATATTTTTCACTCTTACACTGGGGCAGAATTTTCTCAAATACGTGTTCCTAAAGTGAATATTTTGAATAGGGGAATAGCTAGAGCTAGGCATTGTATAAGTACTCTGGTTTTCAACAACAATGGGGGAAACAAAGTGACTAGGGAAATCAATGGGGAATTGCTGGAAGTTCTGTATTTTTTTTAAATTGGGTTGTTTATTTGGTTACTTAAGTATGGATTTATGTGTTTGTCATTAAGCACCTAAGTATGAAATGCTTGACCTCAGGTAGTTTGTGAATTCTCTCCTGTTTGTCTTGATTAGGGGATGTTTGTTGCAAATCCCTTACAGCAAAAAATCTTCGTTCTCCACGCTGGAGCAAAAGAAATATTTGAATGAACGGCTTTATGATTAAAGAGTTTTATTAGTTTTAAAGGTGAAGCAGGACCTCAGAGATTCAAGGGGAGAGAAGGAGGAAAAGAATAAAAAGGTATGCTGGGGGGATAGGAGAGATGAAAGACAAAAGCTGAAATGATATATCAGTGACAGATCATAAAATAAGATTAACATGAGTATTTTTCATTTAAGTTTTATGTTTGATCACAAAGAATTACGAGCTGTCTCGACTTTAGAATCAAAGGAATCTGCCTTTTTTTTTCTTGTTTCTTTCTTTCTTTTTTTTTTTTTAACTGAGAAAGTCAGCCATTTACTTAATGGCAGGGTTCCTGACCAGTAATGTTATCACAGACAACATTTAAGAAGTCAAATCAGTCATTCTGGCAAGATATTTGCAGAACTAAAATACTTTATTCTCAGTCATCGTCTTTGTTATGGGGTCAAGTGGCCTCTGACTGATGGAGACGCAGAACAGGTCACCTCCCAAGATCCAATCACTTTGAGGTCTGCTGAGGGCTCATTCCCTTCCCCAATCAGCACCTGACACCACGCAGCCCTGGTGATCAGAAACCGGCAGGTGAGTAATGGGTCATTGAAAAGCTTGCACCCTCCTGCACCGATAGATTTATTAGGTGGGATGATTGTCTATGCTGCGCATTTGATAAAATACAAATAACAGGGCATTATCACAGCATCTTTGCTCTTACTGTAATAGCAGATAAGTGGCTCTCTTTTGCAATGATATTTGTCCGTAAGTGTTCCAGAAAGGTGATCCATCATGCCAATGCACGCAGTCATGACAACAATGTAGTCCTCAGACATTAATTCCTCAGTCTTTTATGCTAATAAGTATAATTTCTAGCCCATTAGAAAAAATTATGTAAAGCATAACTAATTCAAAGCCATTCAGCTCCACGTTCCATTGGTGGCGAGGTGCCATCCTGAGATCCCGGCACCAGACTAAAACACAGGTGTAACCGCTTGCACATGCTGAGAGAATCCCGGTGACCTGTCAGCCACTGAAGCAAGAATGGAATGCAATAGGGTCTTGAGCTTTGGCTGATCCCTGAAACAATATCGGCAAATGGTTCAGGCCAACACTATGTGCAGGTCTTAGTAAAGAGGAGAGTGCCAGGTGTTAGGGAGGGGACAGAGAGAGAAGTGGGCTGTTGCCAGCTGCTTCTGTGCAGCTCCAGTTCCTCCTCTGCAGCACTGCAAATGAAGTAACAGGAAAAATTGGGGTGAATCTCTGAGTATCTCCATCATCTTCCACTGCCCGGGCCCTCTTCTTTATTTTCCCGGATCCAGGAAATACCTCTCTGGTGTATTTTTTCATGGTTACTTTCTTGAATTTGGAAGTTGAAGTTTCTTTCCCCAGTGCTCATGTCTGGGTTGCTGTTGACCCTTTAGATAGACCCTGTGATTTTGGCTGAATTGCTTCTTCTGACAGGCCCACCAAATTTGCAGTTGAAAAACAGTGCAACGAAAGAGCAATGATGGTAGCAAAAGTAGCAAAGAGAAAAAAAAAAGAAGAAGAAGAAAAAAATAATGTTGAGATGACATTTTGAAATGTCCTGAGCACTCCACAGAAAGACTTAGGGGACCCTCTGGTCTTTCCAGTGTGTTAACAAACAGGTTTAATGGACAGCAGGCTGAGAGTCAATCAAATGATGAATTGAGACAATGGTTATCTCCAAGCAACTCATTTACTGTACCTTTTATCTTTCAGGCAGTGATGCTTTTGAGAGGATCTGCGGATGGCTGCCATTTATCTAGACAGATGAACTCATTTGCAGGAAGAGAAGAGGCAGAGATACAAAGATTGACATTTCTACTGAGTGGTTTGAAGCTATAATGTAAAGCCCAGGGTCCCTCCTGTCTATGGGATGCTCATCTGCTAAGGTGAGTGAAACACTAAATGGATTTGGAGAAAAACAACTGCAAAAGGCTGATGGGGGACTGTGTTCTTGTGAATCCATTTCTACGCAGGGATCAAAAGAGGGTGAATGCCAGAGGGCTGCTGACATGCTGTGTCATGACAGTGGCTCTTAAAAGCCAGATTAATTGGCAGCAGACCTACTTTGAAGGGACCTTCCTGGCTGAGGCTTGGATCAGATGCGCGTGGTGACATGCTGCAGATGTGTGTCAGCAGCTCTCAGCCGCATGTAGATGCTGTGGGACACGGCTAAGTTTGCAGAACAGAACCATCTCAGATAAAGATAGGGAAGGATAGTCAGAAAGAAGGATGAGATGAGGTGGGGAACCTAAAGAAAGGGTAAGGAAAGGGTGGAGAGAGAAGCGTGGAAGGAAAGATGAAAACTAGCTGGCAAGGAACAGTTGGCAGGAGGGGAGGGAATGGAGCAATAGAAATTTGGGAGTCATTGTTTTGGGTTGAGGAGGGAGGTGGGAGCAGGGCTAATTTAGCATGCAGGCAGGAAAGGCTGCTGCCTGCAGCCATGCCAATGATAGCTAAGAGAGTCATAATCATTTAACTGAGGGGACGAAGGTAGGCTGGGAGGGCTGACAGCCTTTATTTTTAAGGAGAGCACTCAAATTCACTCTAAACTGGAGGAAGATGCACAAGAAGAAGAATGTTTGCAGAGATCCTCCAGGTCATTTCTGCACCATTCAAAACTCTGAGTTCTTTACTTGTTTCTCTGTTCATTCCTTTTCATTTCATAGCAATTTATATCCTGATTGTGCAGCTTTTATTCAGGTAAATTTCCCTTTCAGTCTCAAATTAGTGGATGTTTTGCCTGAGAAATGGCTGAATTATTTGGTTCTTAGAGCTCTTAATTCAAGTATTACAAAGCCATCATTCATCGGTAGTCAATCTGTGTGTACACCTGGCTCGTGTCTTATTGGAATTGAAAAAGGGCACTCTGTAAGAGACTGTAAGCCAAAGCCTATAGAACAGGAGAAGGCACTGCTCTTATGGGGCTCTGAGCACCAGCAGTGAGCAGTGCTTTCTATGAAATACGTTCTAGTGGTAAATGAAGTATAATTATTTTAAATGTTTGTAAAAATACTGACACTTCCATCAACAGAATTGTGGTAAACTGTGCTTAACTGAGTGAAATGGTGTTTGGTTTTGATATTTTTAGTTGTTTCCTAGTTGACACAAGGCAGTACTTCATATTGCGAACACGTACATTCCAACTTTCTCTATGATAAAAGACATAAATGCTGAAGACTTCTGAAGTGACTTTTGGTGGAGTTGAAAAAAATTGGAACACTTTTTGAACTGCTTTATCATTGTGATGCGAAAGAGGTTTTGCTTTGCTTTGCTTTGCTTTCCTCTTGGATGTCTGCATCTCTGCTGCCCTTAGCATGTGAAGTGCTCCTCATGACTGCGTCCTTTGCTGAACTTTTCAACTGTGCCACTGGCATCGAAATGCATTTCAGATTTTCCTCTGACTCTCTGCCAGCAAATTTCCTTCTATGTTCACCTGATATTGAGGGGTTGAATATCTCTCCGTGGGTTGTATAGTTCATCCCAGAGTCTCTCTAATGAAAAATACCTTGTTACTTTTGTTTTGAAGACTTTGGCATTTTTCCTCATTTTTCCAGCTCCTTTCATAGCTATGTTCATCTGCCTTAAACCTGAATTGTGTCCTGTACATGTTACAGAAATTAAAAAAGCCCTCTGATGTTACATCTGTTGCCTCATCCTTGCCAACCTGTAATTTGGAACATGACTGATAACATTTTTTTTTCCTGACAGTTTGAGTCCTTGTATATCAGGAGAAGTGAGTCTGTTTTCTGGCTCAGAATCTCATTGCTAAGAGCAGAGACTTTATGTTTACTTAGTTATTTATTTTCATTGTTTGGTGCCATCTGGATGTGACTTATTCTGTGGAAAAAGAAAAAGGAATCAATCTTTGCAATGAAAGAAGACCCCGGGAACTGTGATTGCTATCCAGAATATTTTGAGAGCTAATAAAAGCAGCCAAGGTGCCGTTTCTTGATAATATTTCTCCTCTCCACACACACTTCTGAGCTAATCCAGTGCTCTGAGGAGGGTGCTTGTGCGTGAAAAACAGGAGTTCTTCCTTGTCACAAGCCTTAGCATACTGCTCTGCTACTCGTGCCTGTGAAATGCATTTCATGCCTCATCTGTTACCTAAATGAGATGTGAAAGCAGTTCCCACCTCGTTTGCATTTGCGCTGTTTTATAGGGCAGCATAGATGCAGTTCCCCCGAAAGTAATGGAATGAGGTCGTCAACCCCGGCCTCTCCTTGGATTGAATCCATGCGGCCTGATCCTTTCAATTCACTAAACTGGAAATGAAATCTATTTCTCTGAGCAAGTTACTGCGAAGCACCGGTGTTCTTCAGCGTGCAGCAGTCACCTGCAGCTTCTGTGCTTTACCGAGCCGTAAGCTGTCCATGCTGGAAAGAAAAATGGATGCTGTGAATTTATTTGCATGAGTTATCTGAGCCCAGAGCGGTTCCTCCTGCACTGAGCAGAATGTAGTCAAGGTGAATAATCAGGAAAACAGACTAAACTGGTGTGGGAATGAGATGAAAACAAGGCAAGAGAAGAAATCAGTACTCCTGTGCGACCTCCTCCTTGGCTGTTTGCAGCCAATGGTCTGCAGGAGCATGCCTGGGGAGCAGAGGGTTGCTGAGGGACAGGCAGTTCCACCACTCTGGGGATCCTAGGGCCTGGCTCCAGCCTATTTCTAGAGAACTGCAGAGACTTTAGCTGCAGAGCCTGGCTTCTTGCTGTCTTACATTTTAAACCAGCACAGAGAAGTGAAAAATGTTAACTTTCTGTTTTGATATGACTTTTTTCCCCGGTTTTTGAACCTTTTTATGGTGTAAATAGCTATGTAAGGGAGGACACTGAAGGCCTTAGAATATAGTTATAGAAATTCAACCACTGCTGTTCTTTCATCAGCTGAGTCCTAGAGTTGAAAATAGAGTGGCAATGTAAAGCTTACAAGGTGTCAGCTACATTTGGCATCTTGCTAATGCCTCAGAAGACATGGACTGAAAATACTAGCTTTCTTCACAGGGTACTCTCCTTGTTTTTCTTCTAATGCTCTCTGTTGCTTATGGGATCAAGATGCCTTGGCTGGCCTTCACCTCACATAACTCTGAGAGCAGAAAATATGTATGTTTATATGTACAGATGTAAGTATGAGCAGTCATCCTTGACTGTGAATGAAAAGAGACACACATTTTGGTAGCACGGCTATTTTAGACAAATTCTTTCAGAAGAAGATGCATCATGATATGCAGGTAACTCTTTCCTCCTGTTGACTACAAAAGAAGTCTAAGGTGCAGGTGTGTGTACTAAGGGTAGGTGGGATGAATCTCTCTTTGTCTACTGATGGAAGGAAGAGATTGGAATAAAGGAGAAAATGCTCAGATTTCCCAGGGAATGGGCAATGTAGGCTGAGGTCACATCTTCTCAGTGTCCTGCACTAGAGATGCTAGTGGATCTCTTTCCATTTAATAACTGCAAGAAAGGCAGATCAGGAATGCTAGCACATAAACAAAGAAGCAAACAAAACAAGCTGTCTTGGCTCCCACCATGCGACAGCAGAAATATTATTGGCCAAGTGGAAAAAGACAAAATCTGTTGAGGAAGAAATGCTATTTTCAAGCTTTATAAGAGGAATCACAAACATTAAGAATAAACAAACTGGAGAGTATAAAATATTGGTCTTGTTCCCCATTTAGCGTTTGCAAGAATGACAAGATGGGATGTGCTGGACCTGCTGGAGATGTGTGAGACTATAATGTGCTGAAATACTTGTCTTACAAGACTCGTGGCTTAAACCATTATAGAAGCAAGACAACTTAATGAGTAGGTTTCTTCTAATGGCGGGCTCTTTGGCTTAGTTCTGTATGGTGCAGCGTGCCCTCAGACAACACTGAAGGTACTCGGAGGGATTCACAGGATTCCTCTTTGTGCTCAGTTTTTATGAGGCGGAGGGAATTGTTTCATTTGTTCCATCATTCAAAGGCATACCTAACAATAGTGTTTATGCATTTCTCTCCCTCCGTGCAATCATATTTTTACATTTTCCTATTATTATGTGCCTGTCATTTCTATAGCTCTCAGCCTGTGAGTTGTCTGATCTGTGCCACAGAAACACTTGCATACATGGATTAACACAGTTCAGAGCAGATGTAGGGGAGCTTTCAGTTGTGTGGGCAGCTGTTTGGGTTTCTTCACTGGGGAGAAGTATCACACTGACTACATTACTGACAAAGTACCCACCCTCTGCCTACTTTGCAGCTTACCACACCCTTATCAGAATTTAAAAAATCTGTGTTTTTTTGTATTCCCTGCCACGATAAATGCATCAGCTATGTACTTAGCTTCACATTTCTATTGTATTTTGATTTGCTTTCACTTCATTGCAGATAGGTGTTGTAGGATTTAAGCTACCATGTTTCCACCCATGCTTATTCTCTGCAAGGTAACCTTTGAGGGAAATGCCCTGGGAGCCGAACAGTCCTTCAGTATATATCTGGAAACACTGAGGAAGCAGCAGTGTTTTCATTGATGAGGAAAATTTCTCTGAGGCCAAATTAGTGTGTGTGGATGAACTGGAAGTATTTGCAGTGAATCCTGCAGGGCCTGAGGAGTAGGTAGGGTTTCTGATCGCACAGTGATCAAATTTGACTCTCTGAGAAATTTGACTCTCTGAAAGTTCTAACAAGAGTACTTTGTGGATTGAAAAGAGAATAAAAGACCTGACTCCTTTCTATTTAATTCATAGAGACTACGTTTATTAACTTCCAGGGTCCTGATATTTGTTTTGCAGGCTGGTAGGCTAAATCTAAATTGTAAAGCTCAATGCTAGGAAGGAACTTCACTGAACATAATCTTCAGGTTAGTATAAAGGTCAAGAGTAAGTATCCTGAAAGAGTTCATGTTGATCTGTGGCAGAAGGTTTCCTGGATTTCTCTTTAGTTTCCATTGCTGCTCTAAATTCTGCTGGAGTGCTGCAGGATGCTTGAAGCAGAGCGAGGTATGGTTTGCACAGATTCTGTCCATGCTGAAAGCTTCTGAGCTCCAAAGCTAATCAGACTTGAGATTCAGACATATATGCTGAGAAAGTGTGTGAATACCTCTTAGAACAGTCTTGGTGCAGCACACCTTTACCACAGGCTGAGCTGACAACTCCACACATGCTAACCCAGCAACTGACACTGAGCAAAACAAAGTGGAGAAAAGAGCGATAATGCAAAAAAACAAAGCAGCAACAACAACAGAAAAAAAACAGAAGTGAGCTTCTCCTAAGTGGATATCAGGACAAATTAAGATGCATTGGAGATATAAGAATGTTGGAAAAAGGTAAGAGGAAGGCCTTTGTTGATTAGCTAAAGTCAGATAATTCTGATTTTGCCTGGGCAGAGAAATGCTCTCCTGGAATAATGATTTTTTGCATGGATTTTTGCACTGGAAAGATGTGTCGTTTCTTGAACTGCTGAAGCTGCTGTAAGATTCTCTTATAGAATCCGATGAGGATCTTTACATCTGATCTGAAACAGAAGACTCTTGACCTGTGAGTGTCCTACCCACTATTCAGGTTTTCTTGCTTATGTTAGCCAGTTCAAAGAAGCTACGATGTACTTGACTTGTGGTTGTTCTCTTTTTCTGTAATAGCGAATACGTGGCAATTTTGGTAGACCATCTCACTTGGATTTCTTTTGTACTCTACCCTAGAGGCAGAAGCTGTGCTGCCCATGAGGTACAGCAGAGAAAAGAGAAAGCTTTTGAATACACAAAACTTTACAGCATTGGAAATATTTTTTTTAACCTATCTGGAACTTCATGATCTCGCTCTTAAGGGTTGTGGGGATGCTCAGGAGCTAGTGAAAGTCAAAGACCTGAAGAACTTACTTATTTTTTCTATCTGTCCTCCTTTTCTCAGTGTCTGTGCCTCAAGTAGGCAGATCCCCAACTAAACTTTGAAATTTCATATCCATCATCACAAGGCTTACTGTTTAGATGACCATCTTAAGCTGCCAGAATATTGAATAGTAGACCTCTTAGCAAAAATTTACCATGCTGCGTTAAGAACTTGGCTGTTCTTGTATGTGTCAAGTGTTTTTCAGAAAGACATTGCTTTATTTTTGGCGTTGTTTGGAGGAACATGGAAGTGTTAACAATTTATTCACAGTGTGAGACAAACAGATATTAATAGAATTTTAATGAAGTCCTCTCAACAGGATTTGAAGACTTTTTTTAAAATCAAGTGTTATATGTGTTTCTGTTAATACTGTGAGAGTCAAAAATATAGACATCACAGGACGAGAGTATGGAAATGACTGAACCACATTGCCAGAGACAGGAAGCAAGAGAAAGTAAGGAGGCACTTTCAGCTGGACAGTGCCAGATGCTCTGTCACTACTAAAACCAAAGCAGTTATTTCCAGATTCACATACAAATCACCGTGTAATGGCAGGAACAGACGTGGAGGCCCTTGAAATGCAGATTCACATATTGCTTCAAGGTGAACAATGGGGGGCTTTCTGGTATGGGGTTCACCTTTTGTCTCTCTTTAAATAATTGCTTCTCATTTCTGCATTTTTTATACGTCTTATTTAAATCAGCTGCTACCTGCTGATACTCCCGTAAAAGCCTATGTTTTTAAGTACACAGAGGCACAGTTTCAGGCCTCCAGCTTCCCATCCTTACACCTCAGTGACCTTAATAATGCCTCTGCCTAGTGAAGTGATAAAGAGAGGATGTACTTCTGTTGGCCTCTGCTCTCTGAAGTGAAATACTGAGGCTTTCATTTTGTTAGTGAGAAAATCCTTGCTTTGCACTCTCTCATCTCTGACCCCATATTTTGTTACTGTACTGTAATCTCTTTTTGGGCCACTGCTAGCTCTGATGCCAGCTTTTTGCAGGAGGAGCATGATATATGTATGGGAGGTAGGTTCCCAAAGGCTGAATGCCTTTCCCTGATAAAAACATCCCTTCGTTAGTGGACAAGAACAAAAAGGTCAACTATCACCAAGTGCGGTACAAACCTACTTACCACACCTGAGTACAATAAGGATGCTGGTGACTTCTACCCTATTAGCTCATAGAGTAGCTTTGTAATTAGCAATTTCCATTTCAACACTGAGCATTTGCTGAAGAGCGCGGCTTCAGGTGCAGGTCATTCCCAAATGAACACTGATGATTTTCTCTCTTCTAAATCTTGGTGCCATTATGCAGTCCAAAATATTACCTGCTTTTAATGTAGAGTATGGCTCAGTCATATTTTCTTTGCCCTCTGGAGTTAGTTTAGTCAGTTCTGTGGCTTTCACCCAGTCCTTTCCTTAAAATGTGAGCACATGGAAAGGCATAAGATGTTGGGTCAGAGCGAGGTGGGCACTCATTCAGGCTCCCAGGAAAAGAACGTGGGCAGTTGCGATTTCGTGGGATATTTAGGACTAGGATATGTTAGGACTAAGTAAGTCTTAGTGTGTAACAAAACAAGAGCTGTAACTGTAGTCAAATGTTTCCTCAGTCCATGGGCAATTTTCTTACCTGTGCCACTGTCACCTACATTTGCTCTGTTAGAGCTGGGCTTTCACTACGGCGATTAAAAGGAAATTGAAGTCTAAAAACCTTGCTCCTGAATAAGGCTTTTAAAGGATCTTGCTTTCAATACTAATAATGCTGAAAATAATTTACTAACCTCTTCAGGAAGCCAGCTAGCTCTTGGAATTTATTCAGAGAAGGGCTGTGCTGAAGTCAATGGAAAAAATAGGATCCTTCAGGGTGTGAAGCCATCACTGCAAAATAGTAGAGTGATGTCCTAAAGGGAAAAAATAAACACAGCAGCTCTAGTTTAGTTTGCTCTAACAGCTTGTGTTCTTAGGAGCGTTTTCCATTTCAGTTTTTTAAACTTTTATCTTGGAGGGCAGAGCAAGTTCACTGCTCACATCTAGCAGGAGCTGCCGCCAAAAGGACAGTTCAGTTTGATTCCTGACATTGCATGCTAGCAAAAGAAAGGAGAAAAAAAGGTTTTGATGGTTGTGAGGAAGCCTGTGTTTGCAGGAACCATTCTCTCTCCCTCTCCAATTTTTATTGCTTTCATTGCACAATGGTGTTATTTTTTATAAAGTCACAAGCAGCCTGTGGGATAGCTGACTTCTTTTATGGTCTTTATGCACATTTGCCTGCCTCAGGACAACAGAAGTTACAATATATTACAGCTGCGCTTTGGGAGAAATGCGTTATAGCCAGAAGAGACACCAGACAGCACCCTTTTCCCCATTAGACTCAAAGAATCACCTTTTCACCTGCTTCTGCTTTGGACATCTGCGGTCCCACTGGCAGCACATGAGATACAGCCCTCCTACCCTACTCCTCATTTATCATGCAAGTCTCGCTGATAATTATCCAGTCTTTCCAGACACCTGTGTGCATGCCATTACCCTTAAGATTTAAATCTGAAGTGACATAAAAAAAAAATCTATTTTCTCTTCCTGCTCTCCCCCTTGCCTATTTATTTTTATATTTCTATATTTTTTTGTATGTTGGTCTCATGTGCTGAATATTAAATAGGAAAACAAAGACGTATATCATCTGGAGCTGAGAAGGAGCACAGGTGCACATACCAGGCAGCGAGAAAAACCAAAACAATTTATTTAAAGGTTTTGATTCACTATTGTGCTCTCGTACTTTATTCGACAGCCCAATGTGACACCTCGAGTCCGCCTACACGCGCACGCAGCTTGGAACAGAGATGTTTTCTTGGCTCCTGCACCTTGTGAATTTTTACCATGGCTCTGCTTGAAGTTGCCTAGTGCAGAAATGCTTCCTTTTCTCCTCCTGTTCTCGCAGCCTTTCCCTGAGCATCCCTCTTGGTTTCACAGTCAGTGCAGAAGATGCACAGGCACTTTTGGTAGGGGGGTGGTTACAGCCTTCTTACTCTCTCCACCTCTCCAAAAGGTGAATACAACAGGAAATACAATGAACACCTACACCTGCTTTTCTCTTATGATCTGTCTCTACTGTTGAAAAGAAAAAAATCTCAAGCGTTTATAGATTTATTTAATTCCCAAATTTTCCAGTCTTGCTGCTATTGGTAAAATTTCCATTCATTTTCCAAGTCTGTGGTTTTGGTGCATGCTGAGCAATCCTGTTTAGCAGGGCATGAGAGCAGAGCTCTCTTATACGGCTTAGGAGTGGAGCTCCCTCTTGGTTTGGCTCTGGCTTGCTGTGGGTCCGTGGAAGCTCACTTCACTCCTTGTGTTTTCTCCTCCCTCCTTGTCTCCTAACACTGTGAGCTCTTCCTGAGACAAAATGCTTTCTGTGAAATGTGTGTGTCGTATCTCCCACACAGGGATTGCGGAGCTCACTGGCAGCAGTGATGCAGAGGTAGAGTCTGTTCACTGTGTTCCTGCTTGTGGGAGAAGGAGGTGGGGTGCAAATTGCCCGAACACCTGTGTGTGTAGCCTCATCCCATCTTACAGTAAATCCTTAGCTGTGTTTAGTACATATTTTTTGCAGTATGGATGGAGTCACAGAGCTGCAACCAACTCCTGGTCCCCTTCAAGACCCTGTTCCTGCACAGCTGAGAAGTGAAGTGTTAGAAGTGCACTGACTCCTACTCTATTTTTGCTGTGGCTTCCACCACGGAAGACTTTGGAAGTAAGTGTAAGGAAAAAGCTCACAATATCAGGCCATAAGTTTGTGGGCTTTGAGATAGCTGTTACTCCTCAGGAACAACATCCTGGAGTTTCAACAGATCTTTCAACAGACAAGAAAAACCCAAGTCAAATGTTAGGAGCAGTCAAGAAAGGACTAGAGACCAAAGCAGAAAATAATCCTGGGTTCTCTCCTGCCTTTAATACTGTATGCATTTCTGTTTCCCTTGTCTCAGAAAGAATGTAGTAGAACTCGAAAAGATTCAGAAGCAACAGGAGTGGTTAAGGATGTGTGCTGACTAAATAAGCTAGGTCTCTTCAGCCTGGAAAATAGCTGACAAAATCTTAAAAGGCATGGATAAGGCAGATAAGAATGGGCTGTGTGTTGGTTGTGCCAGTAGGGGAGCTATGGCACGTTGAGTGAGGCTGAGTGAGCCAGGCTCAAAGCAAACAGAAGGCATTGGTGATTCCTCATGCGACAGGCAGCACATCTGTGCAGCAGAGAAAGTTGCGGATGCCAACACATTGCAGTGAGTTTGAAGGGAGACGAGAGACTTTTATCCAGCCCCTCTGCAACTCCATGATGACAACGGTGCTTCCACTGGTGAAAAAAAAGATAGTGGTCATGAGGTGAGCCTGAAATCTGTGAATGTGTGGCTGATTTTGAGCTGTTGTTTCCTCACAGAATACAGAGCAACAGAAGAAACAAAATGAGCACTGATTGGTTTGAATGGTACTAACATTTTTACCAAAATACTCCCACTAAAGGTCATGGATCTCAAACAGTTTTAAGAACAGTCACAATAAGGTATTTCCCTAGAGCAGGAAGAGGGAGCAGTGAGGGATGAAAGAGAGGCATATTAGCATGGGAAGGGAACACCTGTGATAGTTATCTATGTATATGAAGAAGATATGTTAGTAGGGTTTTTGCCATGCTATCTTCCAGGACTATGACTCGTGTTTCAGAAACTGCTCTCCTGTCCTGGATCTGGCTCACATCCAGTGCTGAGCCAGGAGAGGGGCTTTGGTTTCAGAAGGTACTCAAACGAGTTAACAAGGGGAAATCATCAATTGCTAGTAAAAGAGGATGAAAAGCACAATAAAGCTTTGGACCTAGTTTTGTGAGAGTTGCCCACAGAAAAGCAGAATAAGAATTTCTGTAATAAGAATTAATTCTCTGCAGTGGGGCTGTTCCTTGATGGCAGGTGAAGGACTTCAAGAAATATTGCTAAAATGGTGGATCAAAAATGGAGGAGTCTGAAGTGAAGAGTTGCTACTTGTGTGTGTCCTGTAGTTTAGATGAGAGAACGCCTGGGAAGAAATCCTCAGCAGCAAACAGCCCAAGCATGGGAGGAGTATTCCTGGGCAACAGGACTGGAGACTCAGTGGGAACTTAACCAGAAATAAGCAAGAGAAACAGCAGCTCAGGGCAGTATCTAGTCTGGTGTTCATCTGAAGGATAAAGTCCTCGAAAAATTGCCCTGGCTTAAAATATACCTGGTCTGTAGAAAGCACCCAGGTAGGAAATGGAAGAAAATATATAGTCACCAGTTCGTAAAGCATTCATGGCGGAGTGCCGTAGGTGGCAGAGAATACCAGTTACTGCTGTGGATGAGGGCTCTGCATCCCAGCTGAAGCTCTGTGGTGCCACATTTGCCATTAAAACTGTTTTCACTTTCTGCTGAAGGGTATTGCAAGAGCAGCCACTTTTTTCTGTGTGATATTCAACTGCACAGAGGAGCAATCAGGAGGAGCAAGCGAGTGAGCAGTTCTTCATGCCTTAAAGGTGCTTTTTCCTTCCAGGGAAGGCAGAGACTACTAATTGGTTATGAATTATTTGTAACTGACCCAAAGGGCATGCTCCCAGGAACACCCTTTGGAAATTAGCAGTTGATGACAGTGGAGCTAGTTGCTTCACTGACCCTGGTTCTGCATTTGTAGAGATGCAGCCACTGAAGGCTGAGGTAATCGTGGAGGAGTTGCTGAGTTAACCTCACCAAGTTTACGCTTGCAGTCGCCAACATATTGCAGTCAAGATTCAGTCTGCTCTGTTTATGTCATGAAGTTTTCCAACAGCCAAGCAGGGTCTGAACTGGCTATGCTCCATGCAAGAGTGCCAGTGTGAAGCACGTGAATGCACTTTTCACTGGATCTGTTACACTGCATTAAGAGTGTTTGTATTCCAAATTAAAGAGGTTTTATTTCAAGTTTCTCTATTCCGTTTCCAAAACAGAGCCTAGAGAAGGTGAGCTGCGTTTCTGTCCACGAAGACACTAAAAGGCAGTGAGGAGAAATTTTCAAAGAATACATTTTCTTGAGAAGGACTGTACTTTTTAAAGAAATATAAAAGTGTCTTCTTGCAGATCTAAGATGCAGGAGCTTGCCCTTCTGTAGTACTTTTCAAGCATCTGCACGGGAGAAAGGGGTAAACACACAGTTTGGACTCATTGAGCATGCTCTGGAAATTGAAGGCTCCAGGCACTTGATCAACTGCATTTACCTGGTAGTGCTTAACCAGCTTAACTAGTGCTTGACTAGTGCTAAATCTGAGTCAAACTGATTTATCTGTACAACTCAGTCTTTTTCTGTGCAATAACCTTTATGAATGAGTTGTTTTTCCAAGATGGTTGCTGAAATCAAATTGGATGCCATTTCATTTGTACATCTGCTACCGCTGTTCTTATTTACTCAAGCTGCTGAATTATTGTGCAGCTTATAAATACAGACAGTGTTTTTATTGGAGGCTTGCAGAATAAAGTTCACATTTATGGAGATAAGCATAGATGAAGGAGCCAGTGGACATCTTCCAAATGAGTAAGGAAGACGTGAATGATTCTCACAACTTCAGAAGATCCACATGACGATACAGTGTCTGCAGAGCATAAATTTGCAGAATGCCCTTCCGAAAGCTGCTCAGAGCCATTATCACCTTCCAGTTTTGGAAGTTGTCCACTTGGAAGAGAAACACTTAAATATATCTGTAATGCTTGTGGTGACACATGCCAGGTACATTTCAGTGGACTGCTCTGTAATGACAGATATTCACAAATCATTACAGTCCTTGGAGTGTATCTCTCTCATTGAAAAGAATGGTTACCTGGAAAATTGTGTTGATGGAACCTGTCAGAGTTTTGAATTCCTGACATTAGCATAGTCCACATTATGGTGGGATTATTTTGGACATTTAAACAGGAGAATGGAGCAGAAAACTATTCTGTGATTCATTTTTGCAAGGGATAAATTAAACTTCCTGTCTTAGTTTCTAACAGAAGTTACGCTTCTCATAGTGTCTAGTATAAAGCTGTGTTGTGGCCTCAGAGGATAAACAAAAACTGATAACACCCTGGCAGTGCTGAACGGAGCCGAGGACATAACTCAGCTCCGCATTCCTCTGCCAGTGAAACAGTTAGGGGGGGCATAAGGAGCTGGGAACTGGGAGGGGACAGGAGCAGGGCAGCTGACCCAAATTGACCAAAGAGCTATTCCATACAATAGGATATAGGGATGCGGCAATTCAAAGAAAATATGTCTTCCTCCCCATCTGTCGGTGCCCATATAACACCATGTGATTGGTTTGTTGGGGTTCTGGGTGCTTTTCGTTACGGAAGGGGCTAGTCAGGAGGAAGGGTCGCTGCTGGCTGTGAGCCCTTGCTCTGCGTATCCTCTTTGTATATATATATATATATGTACTGTTATTTCTTTTGTTCTCTTTACTATTTTAGTAAATAGCATTTATCTCAACCCACGCATTTTACTGCATATCTCTCTACTTCTCTCCCCCGTCCCATTTGGGGAGGGGGGAGGGGGAGTGAATAACTGTGTGGAACTTAGCTATCTGCTGAGTCAAACCACGACACTTCCAAACCATAAGGGGATAATATATTTACTAAAAAGCTTCCCAAATTTTCATATCTATCATAACGATGGGAGACATTATGTTCAAACTGAAGTACTCTTGGTAAAAGAAGACCTCAGGTAACTGATGAAAGGCCAGATAAACGTGCTCGCATTCCAAGAGCTACAAAGGGATTTACTCTTAATCTGGGATTGTCAGTATGTGCTACTTAGCTGCTGAGCACCATAGCATCGTATGATCCAATTGGCATACTAAAATGAGTATTTTTGATCTCCAGAGGATCTGTAGCTCTCCAGGATTCAGAAATACTAACCAGGTTTTGAAACTGCATTGGAACTGCTTGAGAACAGTTGGATAGATCTGGCAAAAGTTGAAAAGATGTAAGCCACCTGTCTGACTGCTGGCCAGCAAGAGCTGAGAGGAGGTATTGATGACATACTGACAGCAACAAAGGTAAGGAAGTGAGTGCATGGTGATTTTGAGAAGAATGGAGTGATGCTTTTGAGAGTGATCCTCCTCGACAGGAATATGACCAGGTAACCACTGAAGTAGCAGAAATAGATGATATAGATCTTGTGAAAGGAACTTCTACTCTACGCATTGCAGTTTTTTTCATAAGTTTGTTAATTGTTGTCTGAAGCTGGACATGAGAAAAGTACTTGTGTGTTCAAAAGGATCCTTGGAGTACCAGCATGGTTCAGTGAGTCCGTATGAAAAAAACACAAGGCAACAGAGGCACAGGACAGACTGCAAGTGCTGCTGACTGTATCCTCTTGCCATCTGGTTATGATGAGGCTGCTCTGGAGAATAAATGGCAGTAACAGAGCATTTTCAGAGCTTATGGAACATGCCTGTCAGCACTCTGTGGAGGTGAAGAAAATCCTGTAGAATTGATGTAGTGCTTGAAGTTTACCAGGAGATATCAATAAAAACTGCCGAGAGATGCAAAATAGATCCAAGGCAAACAGTCTTTCCAAGAGCATAGCAACAGGTCCCACACCAAAGAATACTTCTTCTTTTTTTTTTTTTAAGCAGGTCAACAAAGTCAAGTCCAAACAAATCCTTGAACAAAGAATAAGAGAAAAATAAGAGAAAAATAAGCACATTGCAGAGAAAAAATGTCTATGCTGTTTGAGAGCTCCTATGCAGTGTGCTGACCAGAGATCATTGCATGGAAACTGAATCAAATCATCTCAGGAGGAAGTAGATTCATGTATTGTTTTGCATACGATTAGTGGCTCAGATGATAGCTGCAAATCAGTCATAACCCACACAGACACTCTTGAGCTCTTCCTGCATTAAGCAATACCATGTCTTGTTCAACAGAGCAGAAAGCTGTAGTGTTAGGGCACTGATAAAGTAATGTAATGGATTGAATAAAGTAGCATGTTATCTTGGAAATGCTGTACCTGAAGCCCTTGAAAGTGAATAATCCTAAGATTTAGTCAGAGAATGCAGGTCTCACCTGGCGTTTTTCAAGCTTGGCAAAGCATGGGATATGTAACTAAAGATTTTTGGTTTTTGCTTTTTTTTTTTTTTTAAGTTTCTTCAATTTATACAATTTCTATTTAACTAAGAGTCCAACGCCAATTTGAGCAAGTGTTTTCATACCAATGCTCCAAGGCCAAGAGGAGTGAAATAGCTCTGCCAAGCTTGTGACATAGAAATCCCACTAATTCTGTGGGCAAAATGCAAAAAATGAATGTGGGCATAAACTCTGCCATGTGAGTTCCTTCTCTTGTTCTGGCTCTGTGAAGACATCCTCATGGGTGGATAGCTGATGCCAAGAGGAGTTTGGGCAGTTGATATATTGTATTGCCATCACCCAAAGCTGTCCCAGCATCTGGAATTCTGCTGTGCCTGTTCCCAGCAGATTGCATGTGCATGAGGAATGGACTCAAGAGACCAGAGGCAGGCAGACTGCAAATCTGAACTGACTGATAATTGATTGTAAGGAGGAAAACGTTGTGCAGTGCCACTTCAGCAGAGATTTTGAAGAGGAGAGTTACTATTATTAGAAATGTTGGAAACAGTAGTTTCTTAAAAGAGGCTTGTAGAAAACCTAATACGCTTTCATTTAAGAAAAGCACGTACTTGCTTTCCTAACACTTGAACAGTGATTTTTGCTTTTAGTTCCTTAACAGTAGTAAGCATCTTTGTTTGATAATACACAGGAAACCTGTCATAATGCAAAATATATTTGTCAGGATTTGGGAGGTTATTGCTATTAAGAATATAATCACACCTACTAAACTACTTATGATTAATGAGAGGTTATGGACAGAGAGATCTGAAAACTAAAATGAAAGAAATAAATCTTAGGTGAAAACAATAATGTATTTCTGCTCATGGTTCCTTGGTGTTGAAGAGAGCTTGTGGTAATCCAGAAGTTCTCATGGCATGTTATTAGACATTGGTGGGAGACTGTTGCAGAGCAGAGCTGGATGAAATTTTTTATTCAAGTGAAAAGAAATTACTGGCTAGAGTTGAACCAAAATAGAAATCTGGTAGAAGCCTGATCAGAAAAATAATATTGCTTTGTCCATCCGGAACCATTTTATGTGACTTGAGATGAAACTTTTTTGGGGGGGATATTGCCTTTCTGTTGTAAAACTTTTCCCTCCTGTTGTTAAATGTTTAAATGTTCTTAAATGTTAAGAAGAAAATGCAGTATTACAATGCAAATCCAAAGTTTTTATGATAATGATGTGGGTAGGATTTCTTCAGGACTGTCTCCTCTTCTCCCCCTCTGCCACCTGAAGTGACGAAATGTGGTACAGGAGGCAGGTCCCAAGGAATCCCTAAACACGCCTCTTCTGCTAAAGGGAGTTGTCTGACGCTTTTGATCGGAGGGAGGAAGAGGCCAGAGAAAAAGTTTTGTCCTGCTTGCCTGTGGCTGATGCAGTGCTTTGCAACGTTCCGACAAACCTGCTGATTTCCATGGTCAGGTGTCTCCCCATCCTGCCTCCTTCTGCCTGTCTCCTCCAGCCTCCCTGGTGGACACCACTTCCATTGCTGTGTATCAGAGATGCTTCACCTGCCTCTCCAAGGCAAATGCTGAAATGAGGGTGCTTGAGATCTGCAGAGAGAAGTGCAGGAGAGGGCTGGAGGGCTCTACTGGGCTCCCACCTTGCTCTGGTCCATCAGACCCCATCAGACAGCCAGGCTGCCTGGCAGGGTGAGCTGCACATGCTATTTTGTGACTGAGGTTTTAACAGTGCCAAATACTTTCTGCATGTAGATCTTTGCAGCAGTTGGCCTTGGCACGTGACTGTAGTAAGGTGAGTGGTGGTGCTTGAGAAAACAGAGATCCAATGTGGTAGCACCGTATAACCTCCCCGTGGTTGTATGCTTCTGTTTTATGGAGTTACAAGAAATCCCTGTTCTTCCTTTGTGAGGAGACAAGTCATATTCTTTATTGGATTGATCCAACTCTCCAAGTTCTGCCAGATAAATTGGGGTAAAAAAAGGCTAAATAAAGCTCTCGATCTTGCTGTACTTCCCACGCACAGAGAGAT
This sequence comes from Penelope pileata, assembly GCA_013396635.1. Taxonomy (NCBI): domain Eukaryota; kingdom Metazoa; phylum Chordata; class Aves; order Galliformes; family Cracidae; genus Penelope; species Penelope pileata. The sequence goes on from WBMW01004181.1 coordinate 70,001, forward strand.
GGACAAATGTGTCTGTGGACGGAAAGATTTCTACTCACAGAAATCATGCATCTTAGAGGTCAGCAGGGGACAGGCCAGAGCCAGGCAATTTAGATCTGGAGGTAAGTTTTGAAGGCTTCAAAAATTAACAGTCTCAGCAGAGCTGAGCTTAAGTTTGAGCTCGCTAGGAAAGTGAAGCTTAGCTGCAAGCACTCCGCTTGGGGTGCGAGCTCCATTTCAACGCATCAAATGTGGGCAATGGGAAATGGTTCTCGTGTCAGAATCTGGCCATGATTGATTGTAGCAGAACCAGATTTTGCTTTTATTTTAGTCCTCTGAAAGGGAATTTTAATCCCTGCTCAATTGCAGCCTGGTGCTGCAGGTTTTAAAGTCTCTTCCAGATGCATCTCTCCAGTGGAGTGCTGCATGGACTCCTGAGCAAAACTGAAATACATTGCTTCTGATGAAATACGTTATCATACCAGTAAATGCTTAAGGAGACATATGTATGCAGCTGACTGATTGATGGGAAACTGAAAGTCAGTTCCATCAACATATCTTTAAAACCATAAGAACATTTTCTGCTTCTTTAAAGATATTTTAGGACTATGAAGGAAATTGAAGATGTAAGCCAATTTAACCCTATGTTATTTTTTGCTTGGCAAACCATAACTGTTTGCTGTCCTTCCACACTGAGATCTACACCTCTCCTTCCACTCCTCGTTGAAGCAGGGGACCTACATGAAAACCTCCCCTTTCCTCAGAGCCACCTCCAGGGAGGGCAGTTGGATGCATCCCCCAAATAATCCAGTGCTTTGGTTTCTGGTAGCTTCTCATTGTGCATATCTTCTGGCTCATCTCCTGTCTCACCACTCATGTTCACGCACTTAATTTCTGCGTGGGGCTGAATTCTTCAGTGGTGTAAATCATGACGGTGTCATTAGCCATGCTGACTTCAGCAGAGCTGTGCTTATTTATGGCAGCTGAAGTGCTGGACCCCTATTTAAAAGCAGTTTTCTCAACTCTGAATTCCTGGACATTTTTTTAACCTATTGCTTAGAAACAGATATAGCTGAAATATATAAATAAATGCAGAAAGTCAAGAGTATTATAGGATGTGGCTCTGTTTCCATGGAAACCTGATCTTTTTCTTATCCAGTTCTTTTTTTCTCTGTTAGCCAATTTAACCTCTCTATCCTTCTATTAAAACTCCTCCTCATTAAAAGCGCAGTTGCAGGGGTTTTACTAGAGAAATGTGGGCAAAGAACCATCAGCTTTCACATCTGTTTGGTGAATTATGAAAAAAAAAAAGCCTGAGCTGTAGGAAAGAATGTGGAGGAGAGCGAAGGTAGAGGGAAATATAATCATATTAAAATTAAAAATACAATTCAGTTTGAATAATCACTAAGCAAGTTGGTAGCAGGCATGCGATCTGTAATCTGTGTCTTTTCTTTCTGTGTTTGTTCCATTTGGCATTACATTACGAGATGCTGTGTCACTTAGGTGTACGACAGGGTGCCGTTTGCAGTAGTATGACACAACGTTAGTTGCACAAGGGTATGTGACCAGTGATGTTTAAAAGGAGATTTTGCCAGCTGACTGGCTTGATGGGTTGGTGTTGGAGGGGGGGGTTGGCTATTTTGGCAGCTGTCTGTCTCCTCCTCATTTTCATTTCTGAGTCACTTTCCCAGCCTTGGTGACAAGGCTTTCATGTTGAGAACTGCCAATAACAGATCCAGTTCTTTTCTGAAAGCCTCCTGCTAATTAATGCGCACTCGGAAATGCACCTGAATGACAAGGGAGGCTTCTGAGCTGTTCCTGAGTGCTTTTGACTGGGCCAAGTTACCGCTTTGGACGCCGCTTTTGTCCTGTCTGCACTACTGATAATGTAGTGGTAATTTTTTTAAGTGGCGACCTGACCCAACCTTAGGAGCAATAACATTGTTTTTCTCTCTCCTTGTTTTGTGATTGCTGAATAATGTAGTGTCCCTTAGTGGCAAGGTGCTGAACTTCTGCTGACAATAGGAGTGCAAGTTCCCATGTCAAGAGATACTACAGAAAATTACATAAATATTCCTGCAATTTTTTTCACCTGTGGAAACTAATATTTTTTAAGCAGATTTTGTGTAAAGATCTTGTTGCAGCAAGCTTCAATCTGGTCCTGATCTCAGTGTAGTCTTGTAGGTCTTCTGAAGCTGTGACTTCTGCGTACAGAAGGTCAAGCAGTTTGACCGTGGGTAAGATCAGAGGGCTTGGAAGCTCCGTAAGGGTGGAAATGCTTTTTTGTTTTCCTGAAGAAGCACTAATCAGGCTTATCTGGTGTATGTAAATATTAATTGTAGTGAATTTTATGGCACTAATTGTGTGTCTGAGAGGAAGATTTATGCTCTAGCATGTCAAACAGTGTCTTTGTTTCCCCTTCCTTTCCTGTTACCAACAACTAAGTTCTCCTTTGTGTGGCCTGATTTCAGTATGTGGCTTGTGCAGGGCTTTACCTCACCCTTGTATAAAAATGCTTTTGGGAGCAGGGCTGATCAAACATGCTTCTTCCTGGAGCGTTGTGCTTGCACTGCCTTGCCTGACATCAGGAACTGAAGCAATCTTTTTCTGCATTATGGCTTTGCTGCCCTCTTCCTTCAGCAAAGTCTCTCTCAGTGTGCCATGACCCTGGTAGACAGAAGAGAGCCAGTGCTGAACAGAAGCATGGCCAGCCTTCTGACTTGCTCCTGAAGCAGTAGTCGTGTGCTGTGTGTGATTAAACACTGCTTGTAACCACAACCACACAGCCAGAAGTGTGCTCGTTATGCGACAGGATCTGTAAGTCACATAATGGTAAGGCGGAGGTTCAAGTCCTTTGTGATGGAGGCACAAGGTCAAAGTGGCCTGGGATACAGGGAGTTGGGTGAAGGGTGATAGGTGACATGAACTGCCCGTCCAAATAGTTCAGTGTCGGTGCCTGAGAGCACTCCTCAACTCTCTCCTGAAAGCAACTTCTGTTGCTTGTCTGGCATAAATAAAAGCAGGGAAAGTCTTCATTTCCCATTGCCGGAAACAATCTCTAGAGCCATTCGGTTCCCACAGAGATACTGATCTAATGAAATATATATTGCTTTCTCTAGTTGTTCCTTGGATAAATTTGGTGGGAGTAGGGAATGGGAAGGGGGAATTCCCATGGGAACCATCAAGCATGTTACTAATCTGCATTTAGAGTCTTTGCCTGGGAAAGTGTATCCTATGGTAGCCCTAGGATGCCTTTGCTCTTGCACTGGACATCCTTGCACAGCATTTCTCTCAAGAAGAGATCTCTTAAAAGGAGATCTTGAGATCTCTTGGGATCAGATCTTTGCTACAGGACTGTGGTGTACCACCAGCAAAGTGCCCAACTGCAGCTTTGGAGGTCCAAAGGCCAGAAGGAACCATTTATCTTGTCTGATCTTCTGAATAATGCAGGACAGAAGATTTCACCCACTAATTTCTGCACTGAGCCCACAAGTTCTGTCTGAGCTAGGCAGTGTTTTCTCTGTGCCTTACATTAGCACTTTATTTCCCACCGTGGGATTGTTTTATGTGCTATGGATGCATCTGTGGTGGCGAGTGGCTGCAATTCCCTCCTCACTGCCCCTCACGTAGTCACATCATCTGATGACAGCGTTGTGGGGCTGAGGTTGGGAAGCAGCTCCCAGCCTGATCCAGCAGGAACTAGACTGAGCTGTCAAATGTATGCCACATAAGCACAGATTGCCCATCCATTCATTATAGAGTTTGAGGGAATTTATGAAGATAGCTCTGAGGTTTGATTCTCGTTTTCTGTTTACTGTCATTCTACTTACAAGTGAAGATTTTTTAATTAAATGTTTACCACATTTAAATTTCAAGTATGTATTCGGATGCATATTATAGCAAAGCAACTCTGAATATTGAACTGGTAATTCACTGAATTGCATACCTGAGATGACAGCTCACACAAATGTTAGAAAACAACAGGTATATTTAACTCAGTAGTCAGGTGGATAAACTAATGAAGAAAATATACTTCTTTAAACTGATAGGTAACAGCAGCATACACTGGGCTCCTAGATCCCGTTTTTTTTCTGTCTTTATTCCAAATCAGCCTTTTGTCTTTGGATGTCCTGGTTCAACCTTGGTGTTAACCATAACGATGACTGCCAGCTTTCCTGGAAAGCTGGGGGGAACACAGGACCCTTTGTTATTGATTGCTGTCCATTTTCTTTGTGTGATGCCACTTTGTTTCTGAGATGAGAATTTGCCCAGGAGGGAATGAGCAGAGAGGTGAGATTAACTCACTGCTACAAATATACAGAAAAAAGTGAATTTTAGTTTTGATAAGCATATGCTGCTGGGGATATTTCAACTACCCTTTAGTTATTATTATTTTCCCTTTGGAGAAAGCATCTCTTCTTTTCCTGCGCTTTCAAAATTTTAGAAATTTTACACTTTCACTAGAGGTCTCCCAGGGGCTCATCAAATGTCCGTGTGAAGCAAAGCTGTCTCACCCCTCTTACAGCCTCTCCCGTGGGTGTCCAACCTTTTGGCTTGCCTGGGCCACACTGAGTGAAGACGAATCGTCTTGAGCCAGATAGAAAATAATAATATAGTTCATGTATATAAGCAACAAAATTTATTTCTTTATATTTTTATTAAAACATAGCAACAAAAACATAAAACTAGTGGGATAGCTGACCTTGTTTTTGTGAAACTAACGCGTCAGTCTGGTTCGATGGAAGTGGCTGCAACTCTCAGTGAGTTCTCAAGGTGTTCGTCAGAGACTTCTGATGAAATTTTACTCTTCCTGTGCTTCATCCTTGGAAACAGTTGTTCACAAATGTAGGTACTGCCAAAAAGCGATAATGTGCATAAGGCGTGATGGTGAAGTGAGGGATATGTTTCTCTGGTAAGATGGGTCGTACAAAAGTGCGGTAGAGAGGCATGGTCAAATTTTAGAGTTGAATGTCTGATTGCAACTCCACACATTCCATCTGAAAATTTTCAGGTAATGTATTTATGTTGACTGAAAATGGAGTCACAAATATACCAAAAAATTGATGATTTTTTGGGCAATCTTGAAACCTTTTCTCAAACTCCTTTATCAGAAAGCAAGGGTGTAAATTTTTCACTGTTCACAGGACTGTGTTTAGCCAGCGTATTAAAATGCATAAAATCATTTGTCATAACTGGACTTAGCACTGCATTGTACCTTCCCCTTGTCTTGAGTTCAGCTCAGACAGTGCCAGTTGCACACCGATGTTTGGTCACTGCTGAAGGCTGGGCTGGGCCGCTCAGCGGGGCAGAGTCACTGCCATGATGGTGTGGGGCAGGGGTGGGCTGCAGTACGGGCTGTGCTGGGCTGCATGCGGGCTGCAGGCTGCGGGTGGGACATGCCTGGGCACTGCTTTGCCCTGGCCCCTCAGCCCTCTGGAGGTGGATGGTCAGTATGGAGTCCAGGTAACTGAACTCCTTGTGCTTAGTGCAGCAGTGATACACTTGTGGTAGGGTCTGTTCTACGTTGTAGACAGCACTAAGTATGTTCATTCGGTCAGCGTGAGTACTGAGCAAGCTGCAGCGTGGCTCAGGACAGTAGCAGATGTGGTCATGAGATGCAGTGTTGGAAGGCAGAATGCTGTGAGCCTATGGGTTTAGTGGGAGCAGCACTCTGGTGTGAGATCAGACCACAGTGCTCCTGCCCAATGTAGACATTTTTCTACCTAGTGACGAGTCAGAGATGTAATGATAAAAGAGCAAGTGAGTAAGAATATATCTGAGCTTTTCAGGCCAGTCAGTGACAACTAGGTAGAATACACAGATTAAAAACATTTACTTTCTTGTGTTCTTGCTAATATTTTAAAAATTAATACTGCCTATAAAACAGCCCGGTGCACTTGTGCCACTCTTTTCTCCACAAACTCCAGTTCTCCTAGACCCGCTTGTTGCCGACCTTCTGAAACCCAGGCAATACTCCACACACATGGATCTGCATTGACACCACATTTCTGCTTGCAGACCATGGTACTTGCCAGGTGCTGCTTCTTCAACAGCTGTTGTTGCAGGGCTGCCAGCTCCCCTAGCTCATAGGGGTTGGTATTACTAATGTCCGTTTTTCAGAAATTCTTCATCCTGGTTTCAGTTTTGGGAAGGGACATTTTTTTTTTCCAGAAATTACCTTTTCTATTCTAAAGATGTGGAGGAAGTTTGAAAATATGAACCTCAAAGCTGAAAAAAACTTTCTAAGAAATCCACATAATATTTCATGAGAATTGAGGATGCGATCTTTGGCTGCTGAATACTTTGCACGTACTGTGACACTGCACTATTAACTTTTCTTAGGTTGTCTTTTACTGTGTTTCTCTTTTTTTCCTGGCAATCTTCCATGTTGCCTTTTTTTTTTTTTTTTACCTTCTAGTATAGAAAAAACTTTTAAAAAACACATTGTTAGTCAATGCCAGGAGAGAGAAAAGAAGTGCTCTAATATGTGTCATCTGCTGGAGTGTATTATCAAATTAAAAAAATTAGCACCACAATAGCTACATTATGTTATAAACTTCAGGATTCTGTGTTGTGTTGACTTCATTATAATTACTCCAGGCAGAGGTAATTATGTTAGGTATGCCGAAGATCTAGTGATTTCAAATGACTGAACAAACCTTAATTTGACAAATGGAGATGAATATCCTCTGTCCCTCAAAATCCCCCATTTAGAAGAAAAACTTCTGCCACTCATCTTTGAAATCTTTGCAGTGGTTGGTAGCGTGACACTGAATTACTGAGTTGTGCTGGCACGTATAAAACCTGTGTCTCCATAGCAACAAGAGATAATCATGGTAATAAATGCAGCTAAACCACATATGCACATTTTATTCTGCTGTTCCCTGTCTGCTTTACCTTAAGTGACTTTTCCTTTGATAGCCAGTATAAAGCTATCACACAGACTTTTAGAGAAGTATAGTACCAAGATTTGATGTTTACTTGGACTTTAGCAAGGCATTTGACGCTGTATACCGCAGCACTCTCCTGGAGAAGCTGGCTGCTCATGGCTTGGACAGATGTACTGATCACTGGGTAAAAACTGGCTGGATGGCCAAGCCCGGAGGGTTGCCGACAATGGAGTTAAATCCGGCTGGTGGCTGGGTACCAGTGGTGTTCTCCAGGGGCCAGTTCTATTTAACATTTTTGTCAGCAATCTTGATGAAGGAATCAAGTGCATCCTCAGTAAGTTTGCAGAGGCCAAATTTGGCAGGATTGCTGATGTACTTGAGGGCAGGAAGGTTCTGCAGAGGGACCTGGATAGGCATTCAATATGGCTAAATATTGGGTGCTGTGCTTGGGTCACAACAACCCCTTGTAGTGGTACAGACTTGGAAAGGGTGGTTGGAAAGCCACCAAGCAGAAAGGCGCTGGGGTGCTGGTCAACAACCAGCTAAATGTGAGCCAGCAGTGTGCCCAGGTGGCCGAGAATGCCAATGGCAGCCTGGGCTGCTGCAGATGTAGTGTGGCCAACAGGAGCAGAAAAGAGATCGTCCCTCTGTAGGCACTGGTGAGGCTGCACTTGGAGTACTGCGTTCAGTTTGAGTCTCTCACCACAAGAAGGGTTTGAGTTGTTGGAATGCATTTAGAGAAGAGCAATGAAACTAGTGAAGGGACTAGAAAACAAGACATATGAGGAGTGACTGAGGGAATTAGGGCTGTGCTTTGCAAATAAAGAAGTGAAATTGCTTTAGTTTCTTCATGATCCCAGGCAAAGTATTATAGGTCTTAATAATCATAAACAAAGATTTCGCCAAAGTTTTCAACTCACACAACCAAGGACAGCAATCTCCCACCAAAGCAACACTCCTCCAAGGAGCAGCCAATCTCTGAGAAAGATGCACCCCTCTCTGTGGTTGGCCCTTAAATGAGCCCAGGGCAGCCCCACCCTGAGTCCACCCCTTCTGGTCACTGTGGGAGCACAGGGGCCAACAATTTGCCTGTGCTCCCAAGGCCAGCCACAGCCCATACTCCAGGTGCTCAATCACAGGTTCAGGCCCTGACCTAACATTTCCCCTACAGGCTGTTCAGTCTGGAGAAGAGGAGGCTGAGGGGAGACCTCATTGCTCTCTGTACCTACCTGACAGGAGGCTGTAGTGAGGTGAGTGCCAACTTCTTTTCTTCAGGCAATGGTCTCAAGTTGCACCAGGGGAGGTTTAGATTGGATGTCGTGAAGAATTTCTTCATGGAGAGGGAGGTCAGACATTGGAACTGGCTGCCCAGGGAGATGGTGGAGTCCCAATCTCTGGAGATTTTTAAGAGATGTGTGGATGCAATGCTTATGGACATGGCTTTGTGGTGGAATTGGTATTGTTATGTGATGTTTGGACTTGATCTTAAGGGTCTTTTTCAACCTACATGATGCTATTCAATTCTGGTTTCTATTCTAAGACATACCGTCAAGCTGCATAAGATGGAGATAAATTTAAAGTTTCTCCTTATTATGATTGCCTTGAAGAGTACGAAAAAGAGTATAGGTAGCTGACCATCTCTCAGCGAAAAGCAGTTGGGATAATGTGCTAGCTTAAATTTCTTTAAGCTTTGAAAATCCAGCCTCGTTTCTTGTTCCTACGTCCTTTCTAATCTCCCACTAAGTTCACTGGCAATTGCCATCTTGTGCCCGTTTTAACGGGAAGAGGTGGTCACGGACTTTTAAACAGAAGACAAAGATTCAAGAAGATGAATGCAGGAAGGAAAGGGTGGTACTCTAGTGGTAGTTGGCACCTGTTTACTTTGGCTAGTGATGCACAAATCTCTGACTTCTAAAACTGATAAAATATGGCACGTTGACCATATGTTGGAAAAATGTATTTGAAGGGAGGCAGCATTCCCTTGGCATGTGTTTCAAAACAGCATTAGCTCCCTGTACAGCATCTTCTCCTCCCCCATATCAGAAACTTTGCAACCACAGCTTTAAATCTGCAGCAGGCAAACCTCAAAAGCAATTCGCCATCGCAGCTGCCAAGAGACTTTATTATATTCATCCGGATCATTATACCATACACAACTGTGTAACCTGCCTAATTTTTCCTTAATGATTGCTTTCTAATGTAAAGAAACATCCTTCCCAAACTGACTCATTTTGCAGCTGAAAATGAGCATGTGGAGGCTGAGAGTGGTGGGGAAGTATCCAACCTCCTGTTGTATTATGATCTCTGCTCAAGAGAGAGCCAGGAAAGGTCAGAAGAGCGCAAGGTTAATAATGAGTGGCTTGAGGAACTGGCCTTACAGCTGAGTCACCAAGTGCCTCTTTTTCCAGCTTTCAATACTTTACGCTCAAAATGTCTTGTGCTCCTGGCATTTATAAATGTTTGCCCAGTGAATTAAGTTGGCTCAGACAAAAAAAAAAAAAAAAAAAATTCTGGATATTTATTGGCACCAACCAATTTGCAAAGTAGAGGGTTCCCTCCCTCTTCCCCCCCGCCCCGGTTTCTTGTTTCTTCCAATGTGTCTGCAGCCTTATTAGATCCAGCATAAGACATAGTAACATACTGTGTGCAGCTGAGTTACGATTAAGCTCATAATACTAACAGGGACATCTGTCAGTGCTGAGCAACAGGTATGCCAGCCCCTCCTGCTTCTTCTCCTGAAGGAGAATTCCAACAGTGGGCAAAATGAAGGAGGATGAGGTAATGATAACTGTCTCTAACCTTCAACAGGAAAGTGGTGTTACTCCTATAGTTCTTTACTGCAGCCAAACAGATAGAAATGCTCTCGTATACCTCAGCTACTGGTGTAGGTTCATATCCAGAGAAGAGTCAGGAGTATTTCTATGGTTTCCTATTTATGTATTTTAGTTGCATGAAAATAAAACATCTTCCTTTTTCTTAGCTGTTTTGATGTGCAGTAGCAGTGCCTGGTTGTAGATAAGATGAAGAACTCAGTTTACACAGTGCTGCCATTGGAGACAACAAAATAACTCAGATGTTTAAAGTTAGTCTTGAAAACTGCTGCGGATCAGGACCTAAAATTGTAATAGAAAAGAGAAGACGTTTTTATTCCAATTCAGCAGTTAAAAAGCTGAACCATTAGTCAGAACTATATCCCTATTGAGAGGGGAAGAACTTCAAGTGTTCATTGCAGGAAATACTCAGTTCATGAGAAAGTATTTAGCAAGATAAGGAGTAATTGTGTTAAATTTTTATTTGGAGCTCAGTTTTACCTGTTCTTAAATTACTCTGTGGTATAGATGTAAAAGAAACCAATGTTTTCCTCTGCAGAAGTAATTTCACTTAAACTATAAAATAATTAGAAACCCAAAGCAATTACAGCACCAACCAGTCGTTCGGAAATAGTATCTCCAAACTCAATGGTTTCTTGGGCAAATAAACCCTGAGCTGGAATACCTTTACAGCCTCCTGACCATGTTACAGAATTCTTGGTTCAAGAGCACTGAAGTATTTCCCTGGTCTGTCATTGCACTCAGAATACTGCAGAAATTACCTTTTATTCATACCTTTTCTCAACATTTTAATAAATGTTATTGTGGTAGCTTTCTGCATTAAAATACAAGTATATATTTCCTGTATACCTAGCTCCATGCATTCAGCCATGTATCAAACCTTACTGCTGATGGACAGCTTGAGTTCTTTCTTTCAAGCTAACTGTTTCATTATCTGAAATTCATGCTGGTATTTGAGACTTACATTTTACAGTCTGGAATCCCAAAATACCAGAAATACTAAGTAAACATGGCTAAGGCAATCTTTTAAAAATAATTGGGAGAAAGGAAAGAAAAGAGAGAAGTAAAGAATATGTAGCAATAGATGTTTTAAAGAAATCTTTAAAAACCAAATGCCAAGAGAAATAGTTAAGGAGTTTCTCCTTTCACTTAAAGCAAAGAAGAATAAAGAAGCTGCTGCACCACAGAGAGAAAGACAGGTGAAAATGGTGCTGCTTAATGCATAGCCATACCCTAGATTTTATGCCCACGTCTCCTAGACGCCTCATAAAAGACAAAAATACATCAGTGGCTCCAGAGCAACTTTAATGTCAAACCATGAGTGTAGGTAGCAGGGAGAGGCATTTCTAGAAAGGCAAGTCCAAAAATTATTCTGCTTGTTGTTCCTGCGCTGTGGTTTTTGAAGCTTCTCCAGAAGCCTCTCTAATGGGTAGGAAAACTGAAGAAGGCATGTTGTCCTTGCAGGACTATAGCTTGAGGCCACGTGCATGGGGGATAGAAACCCAAGCTGACTCATAAGCGAGCTATTAAAGGTACTAAGTCTTCACGGCTGGTTATTGCTGAGCTGGAAGGACTGATATTATTGTTATTCCTTGAAGACGGATTGAACAGCCTTCACAAGCTTCATTGTTTCACACCGGATGATGCGCTAGGGCAGGGTCAAGCTTTATGAATGCCAGGTTCCTGGCACAAGTAATTTCCTGTATCCACTTACCCGCTCATTGTCCAGCTCCCTGTCTGGTAATTCTGTTATCCTGGTTTTAAGCAAGGCTCTCTGCAGATAAGGTGGGCTGCTCTTTAAGAGCCATTTGCAGGATTGGGCCTAAGGGCCTAATGTTCTCAGCTTTTCTTTTCACTGAAAGGTACTGGCAATGAAGCTCTTTATTCTTTCAAACGTTGATCCAAAGGTGAAAAGAAAAACGATACAAATAACTACAGGCAAGTCTTCTGCCTCTGAGCTGCAGTCATTGCTGTATGGAGTATGGATGGAACCATGAGACTTCTGCTTGCCAAGAGGCGTGTGCATCTGATCCCTGATAAGAAAGGAAACATTTCTCTCATGACATTGGTTAGGAATTTAGGAGACAAACATAGGTTCTGATGAGCAGATGATCTGTCTCAAGGCTCACCTGCTGCCTGATTGTAAGTATGGTTGCAGTCCTGCCTCTCTTTCATCCTTTCTTTCTTTTCTGTGTGTTTGCACATGCAGCCTTGCTTTCATTAAATACAGATTTCCTTGATGTTTATGCAGGAGATATGTGTGTTTTTATCAGGCTGATTGCAATCGAATGGAGCATGCCAAATTCTCAAAGCAAATACAAGCTGCCTGCTACATCTCTACTAGAAGAACTTAACGTAGAAGCCAAATCTCAGCTCAGTCCTTTCCTCGGGAACGATTAATGCTCACTCTTCTGAGTCCAACTTTCAAGAGCTCATGTTACAACTTTCCTTCCCAATTATGCTTAAGACACAGCGATATATGGTGTTTCTATATAAGGAATGCACTAATGTGTTTTGTCACCCAACACATGGTAGAAGTGTTTCAGTTACCAGGGGAAATGGTCTGTGTGTGGGGGAAGTTACAGCCACACATGTCCAACTGCATATATTCTCTGCAGCATGCTTTGCTTTTCTGAGAATGAAATTCTGCCTTTAAAAAAAAATTTCTGGTAGGCAAATACAAAGAAAAGGAACAGAAGGATGGCCAAGGAAATGTTATTATTAGTATTCATGTGTATATGCTAAAATGAAAGGAAGTGGAAATGAGGTCAAAGGAACGAATTGTCCTCCTTGTGCTTTGACATATTGGGTGACATCCTGGGGAAGATGTGTGTTGGTATTGCCATGGGAGCTGGCTATCTGAGAGGAGCCAACGCAAGCAGATTATCCCGTGCAATGCATGCAGTGGAGCACCCCTATGGGCAGTGCTGGGAAATGTGGCTGGTCCAGGAGGCCCAGCTGTTGGTGCAGAGGGCACTTTAATGCTACACTGTATGCCAGCCTGCTTGCCTGTTTGTCCCTCCTCTGCTTTGTCTTGCTTTTGGGGAACTGCCTCTGTGCACTGGCCCTGATCATGACCTCGGTGCATGAGGAGACGGAGGTCCCCTTGCCTCCTGGCCTGGCCTTGAAAACCTGCGCTCCCTTGCTTGTTCTGATGGCTGCCTACAGCCACTCTGAAATGAAGACTTTTCACAGGGAGCTGAGACAGATGTTTTTGTCAAGCAACCTTTCTAAAACAAGCCAGCATTTCTTGGTCGACTGGGTGTGCATACCACTCAGGCTGGGGCCCTCTCAGCACCATTCTTGCTGAGCAGAGAGCAGCACATCTGCTCAAGCTTTCTTTCTCAGACCTTGAAAATATTTATCAGTGTGCCTCTGAGAACTCTTACCCCTCACATCTCTGCATCACTTGCTGCTTTTCTCACAGGACCACTCCAGCCAGGGAAGAAGATTCTGTTCAGAAGCAATGCTCGTGGCTTTCTCTAAGAATATTCCATTCCCTGGTGTCTTCTGCTTGGCTCCAGATGGGTCATTCACCTCCGGATGAGATAAGTGAAGGAAAATGTCCCCTTTTATTCAATAGGTCTCCTTCTCTTTCGGTCCTAGGGAAGAGTTTAACCCATTCGCTTACACACAAAATGCAGGCTGTTGAGTCGTGATCCTTGAAAATGAATGTATTTGAAAGCATTCTGGCATTCACTGCACTGAAGAGAGTTTTAAAGCTGCCCTGGTATTTAATTGTTCCAATCCTGACGCTTCTTTGTGGCAAATATTCCCCTGTAGGGATCATGAATTACTACTGCCCTTTAAAACCAGCACCTTTTCCAGGTTTTTCCATCTGCTGTTTCTCTTTCATATCCCTCCCTGACTGCCTGCCACAGTCACTTCAATTTCCAGTCGTTTCCCCATAGCGGTCCCTTTCTTTCATCAGTGCCTCCTCAGTCATTTGCACAACTCCTCACATCTCTTCTCATTCCCTGCAAACTCTCTCAAGACACCTCTTGGCCACGTTCCTTCCATACCTCCCTCCACATCACCGCACCAATACTGCAGGTCACGATGGTGTGGGAGTAAATATAACCCACTGGGAGAAGCAGCCTTGATGTTAGAAGGGAAGAGCTTCACAATCTGAGAACTCGCCTGGAGTTTTAGTCTGGGAGGCTATTAGAAGGAAAAAAACTCAAATGAAAGCAGTGCTCCTCATTTCTGTGCGACATTTGTATGTGAGATTAGAAAATTTGGAAAGGGCTGAAATCAATTTGTAGAATTTCAGTTTTGAGCCCAAATCATCTTTTTGGGGATTGATATGTGATTTTCATTAATTGGTGTCTTGAACCAGTTTTGGTTTTGGCATGTTCAAAGCGAAAAAAGGTTTGAAATACCCACATTTCTGTGCATCGTGAAAATTCTTTTGTAGTCTGAGCGCTCCTGCTTCTTCTAGAGGCACCCTTTCAGGCTTGAAGGATTGCTAGATGTGCTTCTGCATACTTTATTTGCAGGGCCTTTTTTCTCATCCAGTCAATGTTGCCACCAGTGGTTTCCCCATTTTCAGTCCATTCTCAATCCACTGTTCCAGGACAGTAGCTGGAGTGGTGCCACCGATATCTTTGAAAGTTAATTTCATGTAAACAACCAGAAATTAAACTCAAAGCTTTTCCATTTTGCTACAGAATAAGCGATACAAAGAAAGCCTCTTTGTAAGCCCCCAACCAACTTTTGCAGTATTCGGACACCTAAAAACATGTCCTCATTACCTCAAATGCTTTTCTTCAGACACTCCACCAAAATAAAGGACTAGATGGAGCCATTTCAGCAACTGAGGGAAAAAAAAAAAAGAACTTTCAAATTCTTTATAATTTCAAAACTTGCTTTGATTTCTACCGAACTTCTTGTTTGAAGGAAGGGATAAAATGCAACAGAAAACATCCTAATGCAATATCCTTTCTGTGTGGGTAGCTGAGGGACTGAAAATCACATCAGAGTTTGATTTATGATAGCAAAGGTGATGAGTCTAAGCAAATTATCTGGATAGGGAATCATTAGAGGACATTCAGAGCTACCAGTGGGATCTTCTTTTACCTGTGTTTTCTGATAACATTTCAAAAATGCTCAAGAGACACCAGCAGCTCTAGTGTTGCATCTATTAAAGGATCCAAGAGACTCTAGCCAAATTATTATTTATTATTTGTATTACACTATTGCCTAAATGTCAAGTGATTCACAGCTGTTCCAAAAAGGGTACAATCTTTTTACTCACAGCATCTTTCCCACATTCCGGGAATTTATAGCTGATATTTTGCAGTCTGGGTTATTGCTGAGGTGAAATTCCTACCCCCTAGACAGTTGCTGTTGCACCAAGTTGCGGCCTGTCGCGATGTGTGCTGTGTCATGTCACATCACCTGATATTGTCGAGACCTTCCTTCCACATTCCCTCTCTCGGTTGCTTTTCTCTGAGGAGCATCATTTGCAGCTACAACTGTGTGATTTAATACATCCGAGCACCCGGTGGTCCCCGAAGGGTTTGCTGAGCAGCTCGCTGATGAGTGCTCGCTGGATGCTGCTGTCGCTTGGCCCCTCTCGCAGTGCCCTGCTCTGCTGAAGAGCAGAAAGAAGGTCAGAGCGATGACTTGGATCCCAGCTCTAAGCCGTGGGGATTGCACTTTCAGTTTATTCCCCAACTTTATTCTTCATCACCTATCGCGCAGCTCTTGTAGGAAAAAGAATAAAACTAGATTATACACTTTGTAGAAGAAGCAAGTATATTTAGCTGCTGCTGATCTTGTAACTTTTGTTACTTTGTATGTGGCTAGCCATCCATTCTTGCCAATTACCAATGCGGTGCTTTGACAATAGTGGAATGAAATTCACAGCTACACAGTCACAGCTTGAAACTTTGCAAATGAACATTCATAGCATGCTTCTCAGCTTCCTTTTTATAGAAAAACTGGCACTTACAATTATATACTTTTTAACAAATATTCCTTCTGCATCTCCAGCTTCCAAGTTTGCTTTGTGGTCCTTATGGATCATCCTTGCACTGCTGAACTTCCTAAAATAAAATGAGAGAGGGAAATTATGTTCTCTTATAAGCAGGAGGAACAAAAAAAGGTTATTAAATGAAGATGTCAGTCGTCTCATTCACTCTTTGAAAAATATTGTTAATTTAAAAGTTTTATTATTATTTTTGGCATTGCCAACAGCATCTAATCCAAGAGAAAGGATTTTCTAGCTAAAAGTTTTTCTCTTTTGGGAGAAAATGTATATGAAACATTAACATAGAAAAAGCTTCATGGTGAGGAGAAGCAGCTTACTTTCCTTATATCCGTGCAATTTCAGCTGAAAACGAGACGACAGACAGTGCTAATGGCCACAGGTAGACCTCCAGTGCTGCTGGCCACAAAAGGCTGTGCCTGGCATCTCTCTCAGGGCAGTTAAAATGAATGGTTCATTCACCGCACCTGTACATCTTATGGTAGGCCAGTGCATATTTACTTCAAATTTTAGGTAAGTTCCAAATGAATAAGGTAGGGCTACCTGTTAAGCAAGCTGGGAAACAAAACAGCTGTCACCTTATCCCTGGGTTTCAGGCAATGCCAGCTGCCATGGCTGTGTGGCTTCAGGGCAGGCTGATCCCTACTCTGTATTTTTGTTTTCTTGTTTCTGCCCTTCTTTCCTGTTCCCACAGAACTCCAGTTTCTTTTCCTCCCATGTCCTCCCAGCATCAGACTGGGGCCCAATTAATGCACCCCATTGCCAGTCACAGCCTCACCTCTTGGGGCCAACCCCGTCCTCTTCCCTCTGGAAGCAAACCACATCTGTCATTGGTGACCAGATAGACCTCTTAGCTAAACAAGCGTGGCTTAGTCATAGCAGAGCTTCATTTAAGAGAAAATGGGTTGTAAGGTGAGAGGAAGTCTTCACATAGATCCTTCTTCTTTGCTACCATTCACTCTGGAAAAAGAGGCACGGGAAACGGCTGCCTTCTTTCATCCCTTCAGAGAGGTCTTCCTGCTCCATCCCCGTCAGGCATTTCCTTTGTGAATCCAGCACAGACACTCTCCTTTCTATAATGGTAACTTTATCTAAACTTATTTTATCCAAATAACTTTTGGCTTTATCCTGCAACTTTCAGCTTCCCAGGTGAGGCTGCAGTCCCTGATAAATGCAGTGAGATCCTCAGGAGAGTCTCTGAGACAGCTTTCCATTGTGTGCTTAGGAAGTCTTGTTTTCCAACAGCACGCTATTATATTTGGCCAATATAGTCATGCAGTCAATAGCTGGATCTCACAGTTTTCATGGATTATTACAGATAAGACTTATTTCCATCACGCTGTTGTGTCATTGATGTTGCCATAAATAAGGTGGTAACGTATGGTATGGGACAATACATATCAGAGCTGGAGACTATAATCAGGGAAATAAATAGAAGTCGCTCCACAAAGAACAGTAAAACGTCACTGAAGATACAGTGGTGAGTCACAGCTTGTGAAAAGAGTTGGGAGAAAAAGGCACGTAATGAGGTGCTTGAGCATGGCTTTATCCTTTTTTATGAAGAAATAGCTGTCAATAGGATTGTGTTGATTGTAGTGTTTTTTGAAAAGAATTGAGATTACAGTGTATTGTTCAGGACATTATTAGATTAATCCCTCCTCCCCTTTTTCTGTCACTGGGTCTGATAATACGAATATTAACAAAGGTTTTTTACTTTTAATCTCTTTTTTCTTTCTTAAGTGTTTATTGTCAGCTATGGGACTCAGCTTTCTAAAACTTAAATTATTGGCTCAGTTCTTAAAATTTCTCTTTCTCCTTTTGCTACTCTGTCTTTGCAGTTATACTGAACTCTCTGATGGTTCAAGGATGGGAAAAAGATCTCAAAAAAAAAAAAAAAATCAGTCCTGTTCAATCAAATGCTATGGCTGCAAAAGATGAAAGTAGAATGAAAAGTCTGGAAAACTTTGGAACCCACTGAAACCACAATGCTTGTTTAATTTTATATAAGATATCCCATGTGAAAAAGAAGCTAAATCACATTTCTTAGCCAAATCTTTTTCTTGACGCAAGAAGAGATTGTTCATTTTTTATAGGAAAATTTTCCAGATGACAATTTTCAGGCAGCAACGGTTGCTAGCTGTAGGAATGACAGAACAATTGGAGCAGGGAAGCTTTAAACTATTGTTCTTTTCCTCTGGGTAGCCTTGAAAGAATGTATTCACCCACTTACCGAGGGTGAATGGTTTTTTAGCAAATGACTAAAGTATCATTTCTTTCTCATTGACATCATTCATCACAATTAATATCTCGATTCTCAACTCTCCCGTAGTCAATTGCAAATAGAGAGGTTAAGCAGAAAATACTACCAGGCAATGTAAGTGGTAGCAAACTTCAGCTTCACCAACAATTTGGCATTTATTTTTGCTGAGTTTACCTAACTACTAATTTGTGTGCCTCAGTGGTGCAATGTATAAGGGAGTGGACAAACTACTCAGCAGTGTTGTCACCATGGTTGATGCTACTCAGTAGGGGGCTGCAGGGAAGCTGTTCTGTTTCAATATCACATATTGCCACATACACATACAAGTTTCTGCAAAATGCAGTTTCTCAGGTAGTGCTGCACCATCTAAATAGGGAAAGGAAAGCAGACGTTGCTGGTAAACAGTCAGTGGGCACGACAGTCAGATTGGATTAAATAATTAATCTGCAATAACAGTATCTAAACAGGAAGGCACAGTCAATTTGGCAACCATGGGGATGGAATCTATTTGCTAATGCTGGGGAAATGTTTTCATCATGAGAGAAAAGCTAACCTTGAGCTGAAAGCCATCCGAAGTGTCTTTGTGGGGACAGACTTTAGCTCAGCACGGAGCAGCTGAACCCAGCACAGTTTGCAGTCCCACGGCCATGATTCGGTTTCCAATACAAAGCTTGGGAACTGAAATACCTGGGAGTAGAAGTGTCCATTTGGGAAGTCTTTCCACGTTATGTTTAGGAGCCTGTGGACATCTCAGTGACATGTGGCAGATCAACACCGTGGCTTCTGCCAGTGCATTGCACTGAAAGCTGTGAGCTTTGCTGTGACCCAGCCGGGGCTGAATTCTCACATTTCACGTTCCTGCTCTCCCGTGTCAGCACAGCCTGCTTGGGGTGGGTCGCTGCCGCCCTGCGATCTGCTCTTCCCCATCCTTGCATGTGTCTGTAGCCTTTGGTGCCACTGGCAATGCCACCTGGCAGCTTGCAAGAACCCGGCTGCAGGTGTGTGTGTGTGTGCACAGGCGCATGGGGATGTGTGTTCATAAAATATCACGTGTCTTTATGCCAACATCCAGGCAGCCAAAATAAATTGTGGTGAAGCTGCACTCCTCTCTGCAATTTTGTCTCAAAAGCAAACTAACGTCACAAGAGGACCTCGGTGTCTAAGGGGGCAGATGGAAGTCTTCTGGGATTTACAATCATCCCAAATGCTGGAATACCGATGTGTGTTTGTTGACAAGCTTGTGAAAACCTGCCACACGCTGATTTGTACCTCTAGGTAATAAATTCTTAAAAAAATCCTTCTTGGTCCCACTCTGTTCCTCACATGCCAAACCCCGTGTCATTTGGTGGTGTTCGAAGGATCACTGCAGCTGGCAGAGCAGCTCAGGGGCAGCAGTGCCTGAGGAACGCAGAGAAAATGGGGACCAAGCTGTTAAAGCTGGCATTCAGTGGGAAAGAGCTAGCCCAGGGCTAGCCTTTGGGATCTTTTTGGTTTTATGCAATGTATACATGGAGGCAAGAAGGGAGAGAAATGTCTTCATTTTTCAAGTCTTTTTTTTCCCCCTTTTTTACATTCTACTTGTTCTCAGGGAAAACGTTCTAAATCTCAGGTCTTGTGTCCCCAGTTTAGTTGTTGAAGCACTGCTTGAGTACCAAATTTTTAGTGCTTGTATTTCCCAGAGCTGTTAAAATAGATACTAACAGAAATATCAGTATCAAAAACCAAAGCAAGTCAGCAAACATTTGTACAGAAAACAGGCAGGCTAAAAAGCATTGCCCCTCAGTGCAGATCCCCTCTTTAGATTACACTTTGTACTTATTGAAGTCTCTTCTTTGCTGTAGGCTCTTGTTTGGACGATGAGCAGTGTTCAGAGCCCTTTCTGTGAGTAAAGACAGAGATTTGTCGTTAGTGAGATCTCTTCCAGAAGTGCAAAGCTAGTTACCTAAACCTCTAATTCATAACTGAATTAGGCTCTTGCTTCGCTTTAAATTGCTCCAAGTGTAAGAAGCCTGATGTCTGACTCGCAGTCCAAGGTGGTTCTTTTTCTAGGTCACACTATAAAGGTTCTGCTCTGAAAAAGGCTGAGAAGAAAGTCTGGTGCGTGTGCAGACTGAGAGAGGACTGAAAGCACTGAGATCAGAGGCATTTAACAGTCTTCTAAGGCACCTCTCTGTATTTTTTTGAAGGATACATGCATTTAAAATTGTTCCCAAGCTACTCAGCCATGATAGCGCTGCTGATACCAAAGCCTCTGAAAGGCTCAGGGCATCTGAGGGAGACGTGGAGATTCAGCTGACCTGAGCTGCTCCCAGAGAAGCCAGCCTCTGTCCTCCATAGGGAACCCAGGATGACTGATGTCCCACAAATACCTCTCCGAGGTGCTTCAGGCATTGTAGTCCCTGTGTATTTTGTTTATCTGATCCCAAAACCTATGTTAGTGCCTGCGTACCTTTGAGGCTATCTGTAGTGGATGGTTTGGCTCATACCCAAGAATTTCAGCTGAACGTTAACACCACTAATGGGGGGAAATGTTTGTTAGCAGTAAATGAAAAACTTTTCAAGGTGTCTTTGTAAAACTAGAGGGAGCAGAAACACTTTCCTCTGTCCTTTGTGGGTTGTCTTTAAGAGCGCTGATTGAAGTACGTTAGAAATACACTATGGGCTCTGAGAGCTCATGATGAAATGTACTGGCAATATTATTTAGATAAAAACCAGTATTTCTACCCTGAGTCGTTCCTTTGAAAAAGTGCACTTTTACTTTAAGAACTGTGATATGCATAATTACATCTGAGAATTGATATCATCATGGCTTCCCTCAGCCTGTGTTTGCTTTGATAGCCCGATGTGTGCTACAAACCTCCTTACATGGGCATGCTGTTCGTCTCGGCCGCGTGGCAGGGGTGGGAGCCTTCTGCTGTTGGTGGTGGTTGGTGCACCTGGGCTGTAACAGCCTCTGGAATGCGCTTTTATCATTAGGAATATTGACTTAGTGTTTACTGTCTTGGCTGCAGATACGCATCATGGATTTTTGTGTTTCTACATAGCAGCAAGCAGAATAGCAAACCCTGAGACTGCCAAGGAGGAAGCTGCAAACAGACCAAAACCATTGCAGTTTTTGTCTGTAGTTGTTTTATTGGTCCCTGTAGTTTTTCTTTTCCCCTGGGACGAAACAACAAAGTATACCTGAATTGGCTCTTTGAATCCATAGCAGGAGGCTAGAGAGTGGCTTGGCAAGTGTATGCTCAGAGACTTGGGCTGTATCTGACTTTACGCACTTGGGAATGGTGTTGTTTTCTTGAGTGCAGAGATGCTCTTTGGCTATGGGAGTGTCTGTGCTAGCAAGTGGTGCAGTGCAAGTGGAGTAGGTCTGCAGAACAAAGCAGCTGGGACTGAGGAAACAGTGTCTTTCTGGTGGTTTTTTTGTAGGGTTGTAACAAAGTGGCCCCTGCCCAGTCCTGCAGAAGCAGTGCCCGTTAGTGGCTGGAGCTCCTTGCATGTGCTCATGGGCCATACACTACAGTTTTTGTGCATTTTGGCGTGAACCAGACCAAAACAGCCGTGCAGACTCACCTGTGTGCTGCCTTCAGGCAAAAAATTTCCCACTGCTTCCCTGTCAAGGAAGAAAGGGACACCAGGCACTGGGGTGAGAAAGGAGCTGTGTCGTGCAACAGCTGTGGTGCTAGGAAGGGCAGTCCTGGTGGTCACACCAGCAGCGCAGACATCTCCCATCTGGGCCTAACCTGACTGTAGCCAGGACTCTCTGCTCTGCGTAGAAAGCCTGTAATTTTCACCGTCGGAAATGCAGATGCAGTTAGAAGTTGCTTAGACGGGCAGAATCAGAAGCTGGGCATCAGGTGAGGAGTAATACTATTGACCTCAGTAAGTTGATGCTAGTACGAAAACGGTGGCTAAAAAATGAGCAATGAGAAGGGAGACAACATCCTTCCGTTTTCCATGGGTCATAATTTAACCAAGTACTTTTCAGCCAGATTTCTCCTTTAAAACCAGTCATGAAACTACTTCAGGACTGGTGCCCTGATGTGGCCGTGCGTGAATTGATTTTCATAGCTATGGTATATATTTTTTTATTGCATGAACAATAAAATAAAGGAGTGCAGATAAAACATCACAGCTAACCAATAAAAAACGAACCACTCTACAGAAACATTATGATGCATAAAAAATTAACTCCATGCTCATGTATGCAAAACTTAATTACGTAGGCTTCAAATCTCATCAGAGTCATTGTTTAACTGCTTTTCCCAGAAACTAGGCTAACTCTCTTGAAACATTTCATATCTATCATTAATTTAAAAAGCATTTTAAATGCAGTGGATGTTTAAACTTCAAAGAAAATTTGGTTTCTTTGTCCTAGGCTAAGTTTGCTGTGAGGATTTTGTTGCATTGCTATATAGACAGATGTTCTACAAACACAAATATGAATGAAATAAGACTCTTGAGCCCACATCTAACATTGCTGTAAACTGGTGTTGCTTTATTAAAGCTCATGGGGGCAGATTTGCCTCAGTAGACGAGTTTGCACTTGTCTCATTTTGAAAATAGCTTTAGCAATGGTCAATAGCCTGATTAGGAAACAAGGGGTTTCGGTTCTGGGTAGACCTGAGTAGCTGCAGGAGAAGTAAACATCCAGCCATTTTGTACTCCTGTCTGGGTAACAGGGAGCAGGTAGGCTCTGTATTGCTAATTTTCACTCATGTTTATGCCGAGCTGAAGCTGAACTGAAGACCAAGTGCAGAATCAAACCCATGCACGGTCTGATTGCTAATGTTCACTGTGGCTGCAGGGCCAGATCAGGTTTATGGCAGTTTTGCAGCTTGGAGAGCCCCATAGTGTCTGCTTTGGATGGTTTAATTAGTAAAGAGTTTAAAGATTATATTAAATGTAAGAGAGGAGGCCCTAAGCTGCCTGACTAAAAGGGTGAATTTTTGGTATTTCTGGCTGTTCGAAACAGGAGAATTGTTAGCATAGCAGAGTTTTTCAGCCTATATGGATTTTCGTATTTTGGGCATGCTTAATGGGAGAGAGTCTTCATAAATCTATGCTAATGCTTGGATATTTTTTTTCTTTACTAAAAAAAACCAGCGGCATTCATTGACACTGAATGCTAAATGCAGACAAAATAAACTGTTTTGGAGAGAGGTTCTAAACATTTTTAACACATCATTCAGTGTCCACACTGACATTTTGGAAGTGTAACTGTTCTGCTCAAGAAATCTTATATAAAAATCATAATATTTGAGGCTCTGAAATAATCCAGGATGGAACAACAATCTTCTCGTTAGAAGAGGAGAAGGAATAATACAACATCTTCCGCTATCACAGGGATCAACTAATTTTTCTGTCTTAGTACGGTACTGAAAGTTAAGAATGAATTTTAATTTGTTGTCTTCAGTTCTGCCCATACTTAAATAACATGGTGCTGAAGTAATGGTAATGATAGTACTTGTCAGGCAGCAGTGCTGTGATCTGCAGGGCTGCCATTCCTGCTAATAACTCGGTCCCTCTTCCCTCCTTTGTTTAAAGAAACATTTTTATAATAGCAATATACTAAATCTTACTGAGTTTTTTAATACTGTACAGCCAGTAACGATGATAGGTGTATGGCCTGGCATACTTTTTGACATTGCTGAAGTGCTGCGTAAAGGATTGGGCTAAGACCCATTAAAGCATTTGGGAACCAAATGGTCAGATCCCCAAATAACATTTTAAAAATGTAGGTGATTGTGTCTGTAACAGACAGACCATAGGACATGGAAAATACTGTTCAATGTTCTTCTTTTTTGAACCTGAGGTATTTTATTTTATTTATTTATTTTTTGCATTTCATGCATGAAAATTGCTGTATATAAGGAGTCATCCTGGAGGATGAATCCTGGGTCTCATCCTAATTCCTACTGAAAAGTCTTCTGGAGAAGTTCTTCTGACTGCATGCCGCTTAGGGCACTGTAAATACATTTCTTGCTCTGTTCTAAATGTTATTTATTGGAAGTCTTACATTCATTTACACTCCCCTTGAAGAGCGGAGGCAGATAAATGTTTATCAACAGGCAAAACCTTTGCATGCTGAGAGTGGAAAGGCTCCTGGCTTCCCTTTGGTCCTCTGACTACAGATGTGTTATGTAAAGCTTTGCTTTTAGAACTGCTAACCAACTTTTGAAAGCACTAATGTGAGGGACAGGGAGGAGAGCCCTTTAGACCTGGTTATGACAGGAGATGATCCTGTGCCTAATTACTCTGATGTGGGACAAAAGCAGCTCCCAGGGAGAATGGATGAGCTGGGTTTTAATAAGCTGGATTACACTGTGAATACTTCTGGCAGGTTTGCAGAGCTGGGAGGAGGCCCCTGCAACACCTGCCTGGAGGAGCCTCTGGGCAGTCCTCACATGGATGCCCCTGGATGAGCCTGGCTGGCACTGTGGCATCCCAAACGCCTGGCTTGGGGACGAGCAGGTGGTGGTGGCAGCTGGAAGGAGCCTGAAGAGGGTGGAGAGTGCAGAGGTGAAGGTGTCTGTGCTTGTACACTTGTGTCTTGCAAAGTGCATGCACACATACGCTCTGGCTACCAAAGCATCTCCCTGCTGGTTCCTCTTATCCTACTGTTATATTTTTGGTGTTGTATGGACCAACAGGAGAAGCTTTAAATAAGCAAAAACAAGAGAAAGACAAGACAAGGGGAGGACAGGATAAGAGACAGCATATAAGCAGGGAAGAGGACTGGCACATACTGCATCTGGCCCATTTTTTCTAATTGCTGCTTATCCCTTGACTCCACTCATGTAGGCTCCATGGCAATTAGCTTTGGGATGTATTTGCAGCTGATAACGGGAGAGGTTTCTCCATCCAGATAGAAGTGTTTAAATTGCACTTGAATATTTTAAAGCAACTTCAGAGCTGCATCTGACATAGCTGGAACCTGCTTTTCATGCTGGAATCTCAAGTGGTCTTTGCTGCTTCCTTCATCATTCAGGCAGCCACTCTTGTGCAAAAATGTGTCTCTGTGCCAGGACAAAAATTAGATCGCGTTGTCTCCTCGTAATTACATAGCAGAGATCTTTTTATCTATATCTGAGAATTACAGGAGCAAAAATACCTCTGTTCTTCAAAACAAAGATTGGAATCCAATTTTTATTGTGAATTTTTATTGTGCAACTGCCTTCACCTGTAAACCTTTGTTTGTGTGTAGCTGCGTTTATGTAAGAATGTTGACAAGCAGTTATTGGATTTGTGTGTTTGGATATGACCCTTACATACGTGATTTTCCATTTGAAAGGAGGGTCTGCCTGGCATTTAAGAAATAAGGATCAGACAGAAACAAAAAGAGGAATAAAACTATGTTTCTCAGATTTCCTCGAGTTCCTCTGAGTCCCCCCAGGCGTAAATGGTAGCCTCACTGGTGGGCGAGGGCCAAAAGCAAAACAGGGGCACGGCTTACTTCAACCTATCAGTCTGAACCATCCTGTGTTGTTGTGGTGTCTGGACGCAGTGTGCGCTTCTGTCCCTTTGCTCCCTGTCCCCTGCCTGCCTTTCCCTCCCAGTCACCATGCCAACCCAGCTGAGTTCCTTCCTGACACAGCCGAGGCCCCGCTGTAGCAGCAGGTCCTCAGGAATGCCCCTAATGACGGACAAATGCCCCGATTCTCTCAGCATGTGTGCTAACCTTGAAACCCTAGCTGGTGGGCACAGAGCAATCAAAAACTAATCAGTGAAATCAAGCTGGGATTTGATCTGGGGAGCTAACGAGAGGGGAGGGGGGGGAGGAAAGATGACAGTGCAAATACAGCATGGCTTTCTGGAGGTAGAGGCACAAAGCCGTTGTTCATCATCAGCATCTCAACAGAGCAGCGATAGGAGGACCTGGCAGAGCCTGTCAGCATCTGTGGTAATCCAGTTAATTAGCGGGAAAGGACAAACTCCTCTGGAAGAACCTCCGTGACGGGCAAGCTCTCTTCCTATTTTGTAGGGATGATTGTTTTAACGGTTGCAGGCAAACCTGTGCTGCGTGGCTCCGGAGCCATCCCGTGCTGCACACGTAGGCTAACACTGGGCATGTCGTGGGGCAGGGACTGGCAGCTGCCATGGGGAGGAGGAGGCAGTGTGCCGGGGAGAGGGCAGCCCGAGCTCACACCCAGTCTGTCTGATCTTCCTCTCCCTCCCCTCCTGCCTTGCTTTTTCAGCAAGTTAAAATAAATAAATAAATAAAAAAGAAGGAAAAGGCTGCAATGTGTCACAAAGGAACAGACTGGCAGACATCTGCCTCTTGCCTTATTTATTTATTTCTTAAAAAAAAAAAAAAAAAAAAAGGGAAGGGTACAGAGCCAACTCTTCACTCCAGAGCCCCCGTTCCCTTAACAAACCAAATGGTGGCTGTTGGCAGGGTATTGACAGCTTGTTAATGAAGGAATTCTTGACAAAATGACAACCTGTGTGGGATGCTGTGTGAAGCAGAATCCTCCCACAAACCAGTACTAAGTAATTAGGAGGTGGTGAAAATAGCAACTAACTACTGCTGGGGAGAAGAGGAAGGGGGAAGATAAAATCTCCTAAATTAATTATAAAAGCAGTTCTGGTTTGAAAAGTATCCCTCTTCCCTTTCCCTGGGAAGACACAACAGTTTTCCCTGAACCATCTATTTTATCCTTTGCATTTCTCTTCATGGGGCAAAGGGTGCATCTCAAAAGCCTGCACCTGGTGGGCATGAATTCAGTGCCCTTCCTTCTGCAGAGATGCACTAATGAAAATCGAGCAACAAGCTGGTCGCCAGGGCAGCCCTTTCTGCTCCCCACAAGGTTTGCCTTACTGTGTTTTTCCCTTGGTTTTTGTCTGGTTGCTTCAGGAAGGTGAGCTTAGCTCTCAGTGGCAGCACTGGGTTTTAAAGGCCCTTGAAAGGAGGGCCAGTGATGGAGCAGCCAAAGTAAAGCACCTGAGGCTCCTCAGCCACAGAGTGGGTCTTGTGGAACGGCACATTTTTCAGCAGTGCTTCAGCATTTGTGGGTCACAGTAGCATCGTCGTTCACAACCACGGCATCAGCATCAGGGTTAGCATCAGGATCAGGTGCTCGAGCAATGGTTAGCAGCAGAGGTAGCAAAACCCATGGCTGGCGGTGGTATTACTTTCAGGTCGTCATTCCATTTGGCTCAGTCGGAAGATAACATTCCCCACTCTGTCTTGAACATGAGCTCCTGATAATTTAACTAAATGGTTTGGAGAAAAACAGTAAGAATGATTTGTACAATAAAGAAAACAATATATTGTTTTTTAAAGTGTTGATTTATTTCCCCTGTGATTGAAAACTTTTGAACAACCGTGAAGTGCAACAAACAATTGGAATACAATGGATGGAAGAAAAAAGGAAAAAAAAAACATTTTGAGAGAGTATGGTGTTTTTTTTAATGAAAGCTAGAATTTTGAGAAATTCAGCTGAAGTGTTTCATCGTTTTAATCTGTCTGGCCTTTTACCACCTTTTAAAGCTTCTGGGATTGACATTTACTTCCCACAAGCATAGTTTCAGATAAGCAATATGAACAGAAATGAACATTTTGTGCCTTCAATTTTTAAAATAATGAGGAGAAATGAAGAAATTGAAGACTTTGAACAGCCCTCAAACAGTTCATATGCATTTTCAATTCTTCCTGACCTTTTTTTTTGTTTTAAATGAGCAAAGTAACCTCACTAACTTTGTGTCTCATCTGTTCCGCAGTTAGCTCTCTTCCCATTTGTGGCTTTTGTACTCAAGATGTGTTAAAATATTACAAAAGCTGCAAATAAATAACTGCCTGAGGAATTATTTATTGATTCTTGAAGTGGATGGGTAATAACAGATCTATACATTCAATTCTACAAAATCTTTTTGGAGAGAATAAAGATTGACTTAGTTCTGGTTTACTGTGTGAGGTCAAGAATAGACATAAGAAAGAACGCTTTAAAGGTTAAAGGCTTCACTTTACAGGGAGCTGTCAAGACATCTAATGTTTCAATAGCCTGCTCTACCAGTCAGAGGCAAAAGCCAGGTCGGGGATGTTTTATTCTTTCCAAGTATATCAACAGAACTATGAGATAATTGTTTACGCAAAAAGTAGGCGATCTTGTTTTGCTCGTGTTGCGTGCCTTAAAATACTGACTTTGTGACTTCTCACCCTACTACGTTTTCAAAGAAAGCAAACTGGTTGATGTTGGGTAATTATGTTGCTTGGTAGCACTGGCAAATTAATGATAGGACATAAATGAGTGTTTTATAACTCGCACAGTCATCTTTTTTAGTGATGTGAAGAAGCATAGCAACACTGATGATGAAATTTTGACCCATGCAAATGTATGAATGTATTGGCTCATAGGAATTTTGCTTTACACAGATTAAAAAAACAGGACTGGAAATCAGCCCTTTTGCTTTCATTTCCAACAGATGGATTAAAGCTTTTGGATGTGTGATTATGACAACAGGATTGAGAAGGGACTCCAGAAAACTAACGTGCAGGATATAAGGTGAATTAATGCACTGCATTTGTTCAAAACGCAGATTGTGAGCTCCTTTCTTTTTAGAAATGTTTCTCCGTGAACTGACCCTCATTGAAGGGCCACAGGATGCTATCAACCAAGGGAAAATATACCAAATACAAAGAAAACCAGGCTTGTTAAATGATGGTTATATTAAAAAAGTAGATTGTAAAAAAATTAGTGAAAGCACTTGCACAGAACAGGACTACGCTGCAAAAGATAATCTTTCTTTCATATGTCTGCTAGGTGCTGTAATAACCTTGACCACAAATGGGAAAGAAAACATATGTGACCCCTTTGTGTTTGTGCAAGCAGTGTAGGGCTGCCTTGGTGATACTGAGACGGGGAGAAGCTCTTCACAGTGAATAGAACTGATTGTGAGACCGTGTTCCTGGGGGCAGGCCCTTCGCCTGTAGACTGAGAGGTGAATATTAAGGCTAACACCAACGTGAGATTCCTTACCCCTCAGGGTGATGCTGCTGCCTGTGCTGTTCATAGGTCTTGGTCTCCTGCTTCTGGTACCTCTGCGGGAGGTGGAGCCGGCATCGGTTTCAGTGGAAAATGCTCTCTTCAGAGTAAGCAGGAGCTGTTGCTTGTCACTGCTACAGAAAGTGACTGTGAGTTGGGCTTGCTGTTCTGATGTGCAAAGTAAAACACATTTTTTATGTCAAGTGCTTTGCAGGCTCAGGCTCAGTGCACTCAATCTTTTGTTGTATCAAACTGTCAGTGAGGAGCCATATACCAGCGAATCTCTTCTTGCTCCGGGGTCTTATTTGTCCAAAAGCAATCTGAAATGCAAGTAAATTCCAAGCAACCACATGAGCGAAGCAGCTGGAACATTGTCAGCAGAGACAGACATGTGCGAGCAATCCAGGCTGTGCTGAATTCACTTGCTTGAGATTTGTTCAGCTGCTAAACAATGAAGGAAGTGATGAGATGAGATCTCTTTCATTCTTTCATGTATTTTAATAAATCTGTACATTTCTTATACTAACTACTGTAAAAGGAGAAGTCTTTTCATAAACCTGACAAAGGTTATCTGCTACCACCTGTTTATGTGTGAGCTCCCGTGATGCTCAGGTGCTCAGAAGGGCATGCATGGTGCAGCAGAGTAGCAATGCTCTTCAAAGATCTTGTCTTATGGATGAGGAGATGCATATCACTTTGCATTTAAAGGTCATGCTGTTGGGTATCATATGGAGTTGCACTAAACAGCTGAAATAGAAGAACCTTAAACATATTTGCTTTTGTGACATTGCAAAGTCATGCTGAACATTTGCTAATTGGTTATCTAAACCTACATTCTGTCTAATCCATGGTAAATATCATGATACTTTCAGAGCTGCTGAGCACCCATGATTCTTCTGTGTTTCTTGGGATCAGATGGAGGTGCAGAATGCTTGACACTTTTGAAATTGAAATAGCTCAAATAGGTGCTGAAGTATGACCAAGGGAGCTCTGTTTTAGGCAGTAATTTTGAAAATCTTGACCTGAGATTTTCTTGATTCACTCAGGACAGATCTCGTTACTGGGTGGAACTTGTTTGTGTACCTACCCATTCAGCACCGCATCTCTTCTTGTCCACATTTTGTTTGTGTTTGTTACAGCTACACAGAGAGTGAGTTCTCTTCATGAAGGCTGTCAACCAAGTGTTGGCATTTGAGCCTGTTTAGATCCAATCGCTTATGTGCAGTGGGTGATGAAAGGAACAGTGATCAGTAAGCAGCCTCCTTTCCTTCAGCACTGCTGACTAGTTGGGTTTTTGTGGATTTTATAGCTGAACTCCACTTTCTCCTGTTTTTGTCTAGCTAGGAAAGCTCCGCATAATGTCAAGCTGCCTCATCCCTTACCAGCCAGCACCAGCTTTCATGTTTGTATAGGCACTGGCACTTGGAACACTTATTGCTTTCTTTAAAAGCAACTGCATTCCCATCAGTGCTTACCAACTCCAGCAGGTGGTGGCTGAGCGAAGGGTAACCTGGGATTTTAGTACAGTGTAGATGCACGTTGAGGGAAGACACAGATGAGGGAGGTTGCATCAGTATCAGCACTGTATATATGTGACAGTGCTTTACAAAATTTCTGGGAGAGAAATGGTGCCATGTTATACCTTCAAAATCCTTTTTTGCCTTCTTTTTTTAAAAAAAAGACCTAACTAGGGTAAGTAAATAAAAACGAGAAACTGAAAAGCAAGGCAAAGGAAGGTAAAGGAAATTGTCCAAGGAGGTTGCAATTAAACCATGGGAATTTCTGACTCCAAGGCACATGTTCAGCTCAGTTCATCAGACCCAGCTGCCTGATTATTATTTAGAGTGAAATGCATGTTGGCTTGTTCACTTTATTTATTCACTTTAATCATCTTGCAGCTCCTTCCAAACTCCAGGGCATTGCTGGTGGACAGGAGATTTATAATTTGGAGAAATCCTCAGCCTGAAAATGGGTGAATTGCTACAGCTGTAGCACAGGTGTCATTTCATAGCAGTAGATCCTCTGATTTAAACCAGTGGACATTATGGGCTAATGCAAACAGCTCGTTCAGCAGGCAGTAATATATAATTGGGAGGCTATATGGTGCTGCGTCGTTACTAGGATGAAATCTAGGGGTAGGAGATGTTTGCTCCATCTCAACAGCAGGCTATCAATATTCTCAGCAGCGTTATTAGTATTTATTGAAAATCTTTTGTGAAGCACTGCAAGTTTACACAGAGGTGATTTACATCACATAATTAGGATGCCTAAAACCATATACGAAAGGATAGATCCTACCTAGTAGTGCCATGTACTTGATTTGATTGTATTACATTGCAATACTATTCTAGGGGGATTAGAACATTTTCTGTCAATGTTGATTGCATGGCAACAAAATGAGGAGTTTGTTACACACATTTGTAACTGACTGATAATGAATTCTAGACTGTGCCTTAAAATTAACACTGTGCTAGGCGCTGCTATCCAGCAAAACAGGGTGCATGTGACATGCCACAAAATGGTGAGTCTCATGTTTTCCACAAACCATGCTGTGTCTGCATGCATGTGAAGTACCTATGTGTAAAGCACAAGCTTTGCTTTTACCAGAATGACATTTGGAAAGGCATTACTGCCAAATGGAAGAGTTCTGAATTAAGCCATGTTTAGTGGCTGCTTCTTTTCCCTTTATAGAAAGAGAACAGTATGTCACCACACCATCAAGATTGTGGACTTGAGCTTGAATTGTCCCATTCAGTGAATTTTGATAAGAACTGAATATTACCAGATCTTTTTTTTATGTCTACATAACCAAGATTTAAATTCAGTTCTCTATGGTGTGAAATTTGCTGTTTGTCCAGTAGGAGGGTGTAGTTCTGTATGTTGCATGTAATTTTAGTATATGCTTAGGTTTAGATTGGATTTTGAGGCACCGAGCAGCCCCAGCTGATGTCACTCAGCTCTCAAATTCAAGATGCATCAGAGCTGTTGTAAGCCTGATACAAACCCCACAGAATTCAGTTTGAGGTTTTTGATCGCAAGGTGCAATTGGTAGCATTCCACTTTCAGGATTTTGTTTGCTCCCTCCTCTGTGTGTACCAAGAAAAGTAGCATCTGGACAAACAGTGCAGCTGCTGTGTGTCTGCAGTCAGCCCCTGACCCTGCTGAGATGCTGAGGGGAGACGAGGTGAGGCAGGACTGGAGCCCCTGCACAGGGAGTGTGGAGAGTGAATTTCTTCCCACTTGGGAGCTGTTAAAGTTTGTGAAAGCTTCCATGCTTTGTGAAAGCCTCCAGTGCTCCTTCCTTAAGAACTCGCATGGGGGCCAAGCAAAATGTAGTGGTGATAGGAAGATTTGGCTAGGTCAGGCATGAGAGTGATGCTCTCCAGGGCCAAGGTTTCATAAAGACAGAGGTACAGAGCATTACTAAATGGGCCAATCAATAGTGAATCCATTTTTCAACATTCATTCACAGGAAGAATAGCGATGTCTAACTTAATCATTCCTTACAGAAAATAAACAGGCACCTCGTCAGTCCATGAGAAGAATCATTCACTGATGCCAAGATAATGTTTCTAAACAACTGACTGGATCAAAGGTGAAATCTAATTGATTATGTGTTAAATACTCTCTCTCCCCCTCTCTGACATAACACTCTCTCATGCACACAGTGAAAATGCGCAGACAGTAGGCCGAACAATTTCCTTCTTGTTGCCATAGAAATTTCAGGCGATTATCCCGTAGCTTAGCTGGATTGCTTCTAGAGGCATAAGGTTTGATTCTTTTTCACTTAAACAATGTAAATCAGAAATAGCTCTGCCGAACTCGGTGAATTGTAGAGCTGGTGTAAACAGGAGGAGAGCCTGTGCTGCAGTGTCAGAGGTTCGTTCTTTTTTGATATTTTTTAGCTAAGTGAAACGAGTGATTGAATTGTGCCCATAATCTGCAGCAT
This sequence comes from Penelope pileata, assembly GCA_013396635.1. Taxonomy (NCBI): domain Eukaryota; kingdom Metazoa; phylum Chordata; class Aves; order Galliformes; family Cracidae; genus Penelope; species Penelope pileata. The sequence goes on from WBMW01004181.1 coordinate 102,884, forward strand.
GTCTTTTGTAGCAAAGTTCAAAATTCTGGGTGGACTGTTAGAGTTTTTTAAAGAATTTTGTTAATCACTGCTCAAGTCTTTGGTGTAGGACTTGAGTACTGTTAAAACTTAAAGTTTAGCTATATTCACAATTGGATTTATGTCTGAATATGGGAATAAAAAAAAAAAAGGAGGAACTAGGTGCATTTGAGCAAAATGACTTGTCTAGAGTCACAGGCAGATCAGAGGCAGGGTAGGAGCTGATCTCCTGTCTCTCCTGCTCTCATTTTAGTAGACAGTGCCTGTGAGTAAAAGGGCAGTGCGTCAGGTAACCAGAAGGCAATGCTCCATTACCTGTTTTGATTTTCCCAATATGCATGTGTCAGATCTGGTTTGTAGGCTGAGATCCAACTGGGCTTCCCAATAAACAGCATGTGACTATGACATCCAGCTGCGGTCTGTTGCTGTTGTGTTGAATTAATCAGTTTGGCTCTCTGTACTCCTTGTGGGAAGGCAGAGCCGAGAGAGTGGAAACAAATGAGTCTGAGCTATTTCATGCCAAGCATGTGTATTTGTAAGAGGGCATTTGACCGTTGCCCAAGGCACCCACAGCTCTACAAGTCTCTGCCCACCTCCTGCCGCAATGCTAGCCCAGGAAGGCACTCTGGTCACCTGAGGGAGATGGACAGGACCTGAGACTCCCTTCAGGCCCAGCCTTGCTACCAGGATGTTGAGCTGGCCCATACACTGCCCCGGCACAGCGAGGGTGTGGCCTGGTGGCATATGGGGTCTCCAGGCTTGGCCAAGTGCCTCGCCACCAGCCTGTACGTCTTGCATCTTCACCTTTGTCTGGAAAAGCTTTTACCGGTGAATATACCAGAGTGCCTGTGAACATCTGTGTTTGGGATCTGCAGTTTTAAAGGCTGGACTTGTTGTTTGAACATGCAATTATACACATTTTTTCAAGTATGTTCACTTGGGCTCACTCCTGACATCCTGCACGTGGAGCACGGAGTGCATGACATTCCCTGGGAAATAGTGTTGGTTGTGCACTGGAAGCGTTCACCTCCAGGGGAGGTGAGGCCCACGTCTTGCAGCAGGATGTGAGTTGTTTCTCTGAGTGTCATCGATTTCCCATCTGTAAGTTGATTGGCTTCTCAGGTGCTGGGGCTGATGAGACAACAGTAGTAGGGAGATGAGCTGTCACTGCAGGAACCTTAATTGGATCATGGACAAGTCAAAATCGTTCTCTGTGGCCTACAGAAGTCTGGGTCTACAAACACAGGTTTTTCAGCAAAAAGTCCCTTACCAGATAGTCTCCCTGGAAAACAACTTTCCTTCCCTTCCAGGAATTTGTGTTGGTGAAGATGTGCCATGTTATATCTTTCCTTCTGTTTTGTGCTGTAGTACAGGAATTTCTAACCTTGAGGCAGGGGTGACGTTGGGTACCTTCCTCGGGCAATGCTGTTATTAGTTGCACAGATCCATAAAAATGATTCTGTACCTTTTTCACTCTGTCCTCACCTGGTAATATTTTCACAGAATTAATGGATGAATGCCTATCAGTATTACTGCTGTATTAATGCCGTTCAAATGCAGTAAGATGCTGCTACCCCAGAATGAGCTGTGTGTGTGTGTACATATGTATGTACACATGTGTATATATATACATATATATATATATAAAACTTCATTGGCAATGCTGTGGACTTTTTCACATTTGGGCCATCTGTAAAAACAGCAGCTCCATGACTCATGATTTTATTTTTTCCATTTGAAGTCAGAGAAAAATTAATCTGGCCCATCTGCAGCTGGACTTGTTTAGAAAATCTGATTGCCTCCCAGACACCAGCCATCCATGCTCCAGGGATGACAGTCTTTCCACATGCTAATTAACTGAGGACAGAAGAAATCATCCCAAAACATTCCCATCTTTGTGCCTGCAGCTGTAAATTCAGAATTAAAGTAATTTGGGGAGAAATAATGTTGTGAAGTGTCACAGAAGATTTGCAAATGCCAGTATTTTTAAAGGAGCTGTGCTTATAAGCATGTGCTGAATATTGCACTGAAATATGACGTTCACTGGTTTAGTGACTTGTCCTGCCAAACCAGCCCAAAGTCCCAGCAGAACTGGGGCTTTAGAAAACACCCACATAATTCAGATTAGTTGTTTAATCAGGGGATTACAGAGATAGGGGCTAAAAGTACCTAAGGTACAGACCTTTGATATCTACTCTATTATTTGCTTAGCTAAGCCACTAAGAGTCGTTAGGACTCTTTTCAAAAATAAAATGTGTCAGGAGAAATGACAGAGGCATGAGGCTCAGCTGCTAAATAAGGAAATTTAAATGAGCAATATCTTGAACTCTGTAGATTTTTGTTATACCAGCTGCCTGAAAGAGACAAATGTTAATTATTCAAGAGGAATCACATGCACTGAAGTATTACACGTTAAGAATATCATGGTATTGGTTACTGCTGCATGGAAATGGGGCAGGTGAAGGATGTCTGTAAGGATTCTTCTGCAATGACTACATTTTGTCAGCTCTTACCTTTTACCACAAATCTTATGGTACATGCTATTTTTCATTAATTCTTTCTGCTATGCTTTCGAATTCATTAATTCTTTATGCTATTCTCTTCGAATTGCATCGCAGAGAATGAAAACAGTTGGGGGGGGGAAAGAAGCCTAAAAACATGATTAAAAAAATTCCCTATCCAGAAGATGAATGAAAACAACCTAGCATTTTATCTTGACATACAGGTTTGTTCCTCAGTAAAACTGGAAATAACTCCTTAGCTGCAGGACTTCACTCACTCATCACAGCAGCTCTGAGTGGTCTGTGTACTCCCATTTACACCCACTCTGATTTCCCAACAGAAATCTTTGCGTAGATGAGTGCATTCGGGGATGTTCCAAATCCCATCAGTCTGTCAGAGTCTTTCAATTGCCTGTAGTGGTCTTTGGATCAGGCCTGTAACCATTAATAACAAGTTAGAAATGGCCACTCCAGTGCTCTGGTTACCCCAAAAGACTCCAACACTTTTCTGCTGCAGCAACCCTCACTAGTGACTGGTCTACTTTTATCCCTACCACTGAGCATCAGAGGTCTGCATGGGGAGTGTAAAAAAAGCAGTACGGAAAATGCCTTCTGCTTTTCTTTTCCAAGTATCTTCTTTATTGAGGTATGCCTGCATCACCGTCTGTTGAACTCTAGATGCCCTGGCAGTGAATTAGAATTCAGCATCCACGGAGTATTGTGCTGAACAGTTTAGAAAATAATCATTTTAAAAGAATGACAGATTGAGAGCAAAAGTAGTCCCAGAAGTTTTGCATCCACGTTGCGTGTGACTCAAATCCAGAGTGTCTAGCTGGTTCAAACAGAGCTTGCAATGATTTTTATTCTTGTAGCTCCTGGCTGCTTGGGAATGTGTAATTAAACAACCCACAGTTGCATGGTTACGCTGGTAAATGTGTGCAGGCAGCACGGGTAGAAAATTTCAGATGGGTTCTAGAATATTACTGTTCATTAATACAGTGAACAGGAATACTCTACAGATAGCAGCAGGGTCAGCAACCCACAAAAGATGACAAAAAGCAGACATTTTTAAGGACAGTCAGCAAGACAAGTGAAATGCTGGGAACTAAACCCACACCTGTAGACAGGGTATCTGTAACAGGCAACACTAAGTGGCTTTTTTAAGGGGGAGGACTTGGTGGCTGCTTTGAACTTGTGAATCCCCAGCCTTATGATGATACAAGATAGTATTTGTAAACAATCTGCCATAAATCAGCCGACGAGCAGTATTTTGCTTACTTCTGGTTAGATCTCTACTGGGAGATCTGGGAGAGTAAACACGACGTAGCCACCCTGCCATGAAAAACAGCATTAAAAATCTAGTTAAAGTTTAATCTCTTTGACCATTCACATCTATTTTTATTTCTAATGATGTGATCCTGGAAATTTTAATGAAATCACGCTGTGCAAAACAGCTCCTCTGCAACTGTCTCAGGACCTGGGGTGCTACAACAGCCTCTTGAGCAGGTTTTACTAAATAAGTAGAAGATTTGTAAAAGGGATGAAAGTCTGCACCCAGTGGAGTCACTCAGTGCTTTCGTGTGCGCATAAACAGGGAAAGAATAAGGCTGTCAGAGTCTGGCAGTATAGGCTACATCAAATGATTATCTCCCAGTTTCTGAACCTCAGGAAGTTCAAGGGCCAGGCTGGAACATGCTGGACTTGCACCAACCCATATGCCCAGCTTCCTCCCCATGGAAATTAGGCACGGAACAGAGACAGGGGCTCATCTTAGTCTGCAGTCTGGACATGGCCCTGGTAGATATCTGGACCTGTGATCTGGCCAGAAACTTGGCTCCACAGTGTCGATAACAATACTTATTGCAGCTGCTTATTATGTGGATTATAAAGGTGCACATATAGGGCAGTTGCTGTTTTAGCTGATGCTAAAAACGTATGGCTCAGTTTGCTGCATGTCAGCTAGCTTGTGTGTTGACACTGCTAGTGCCATTGAGTAGATTAGAGCAACTTCCTATGTGGCTTTTTGATTTGGTACATATTCTTCACTCAAATTTCTGCTAGGAAAGGAGCCCTGACGGAATGTCAGATTTAGATCTGTCTGCTTGTGATGTTTGAAATTCCATACTTCTGCATTGTTATTCTTTCCTAATAGAAACACACAAGCGCTTATTTGACTGCAGCTCAGTTGCAGCTTGATTACTCGAGCAGTAGCTTAAGCAATTTGAATGGAAAGTGTAGGCTGTATAAAATGTGTGCAGAAGATGAGAAATGTCTGTGCTTGTGAGGCACATGTTTCATTAGCAAGATATCTCTTTAGGGTGCAGCACACAGAGGAGGATCTGGGCATAGGGTGACGAGCTCTGTGTCTTGGCAGGGATCGTGCTGGAATTAGGGACAAGAACGTTGTTGCTCCTCTGAACTGGCATGTTTCCAGTTATGTCATTTTCTCAGCAACAGTGTGTTCCCACAGAAAGCCCAAATCCAATTTTAGAATAGTTCTGAAATGTGACCTGCTCTAAGCTCAATGGTGCTTTCCGTAGCCATCGGTGGAATTCACTTCAGATGGGTGGCCATACCTCATAGATGCTGTGGACTTACCATGGGATTTATAGGGAGATTTTTCAAAGGCCTAAATAGGAAGCAAGTATCTTGTTCCTGCCACCAGACAAAGCTATTCATTTAACTCTCTTTTGTTCTCTCGAACATCCGTGTTTCATTTGTGCTCACAGTGCTGATCCTTTGTGTCGGTGTGGCGGTGCCACTCAGTCAAGCACCGAGTTAATTAAGAACATGTCTTTTACTTTGCTATGTATGATGCTCTGTTTGGCATTCCTGTGATGCTCAGGAAGATTTTCAATTAGGTATGCCACCTCCACATTTGAGCTGTGGCAGTCTTAATCTGTTTGATCAAGAGAAGAAGCAAAATATGCCTGAGGTGACCAGCGCTTGGAGTGGTTCCACCCTGATTTGTTTGTGTTTTGAACTCAGTGGTTCACAATGCACGGAGCAGACACCCAGCATTTCAGGGAATTATCCATGCAACAGACACTTTATACCTCTGCCCTGAGGAATGGTCGATTTAAACTGTGCCAACCACATTATGTAGCCAAGAGAATGTTAATGGGGTTGAAGTCAAGATGCATGCCAAAACAAATAAATAAAATGAAACAATGTGAAAATACTGTTTCAAGCAGCATAATGGCTTAATAGTACATGCAAAATGAACCTTGATTTAAAATCTCAGTTGCGGTGGGGTAGGCCCTGCACACTGTACAAACTGATGCCAGGCGACATGGGGCCCAGGACAGAAAATGCCATCTGCGCCTTGTGCAGCTCACCCACATTGGGCTTTTGGCTGCTGGCTGTGGGTGGGCGCCCTCATTTCTCATCACCGCAAGAGACCTTGGCCGGCAGGTCTAGTATTGGTCATTGTTCTGAAATGCCCAGAGAGTTTTCTTAACACAGTGCAAGCAGGCAGAAACTTCATCTGGAGGTCTGAACTGCATTTTCCTCGATATCTTTTTGAAAGCAAAGGAAGATATTTAGTACAAGATTGGGTTAGGTTTGTATTTATGTGCATGAGCAATCAATGTGGGTTTGATATGCTATGGGTAAGTGCCAGAGAGTTTTGTCTAGTATTAAGTAAGTAACCAAGGGCAAAAAAACCCCGCAGCCACATTAACATGCAGTCTGTGTAGGTGAGCAAGAGATCTGATTTCCTTTCTCATCTATTTCTGGATGGAAATGCAGATATAATGGAAATAAAATGACTTGCTAATGACTTCGGTACTGCAGTATCTCTTATAAGGGTATTTAGACAGGAGTATGGCAGTTGAAAAACAACTGAAATTGTAGCTTTTGGCACTTACTGCTTCATTTTAGCCACTAGCTTCCTTTTCTGTAGTAACAAATTGCCAAAGCAACAACTGCAGCCTTGGTTTAGCTCACAGCGAGTGCCCAGGCTGAGAATCAGGAGTTTATGGCAAAACTCCCTTTGGCTTCAGCAGGGCGCTACTTTATTGCTCAGCATAGAGTTCCAGGGATTGCTGAATGGCCCAAAATATGCTTTTAAACTTTTAAGTGCAAAATGAGATGTAATTAAGACTAGACTGAGGACTGACTCTTAAAATGTGCGTTCACACTGGGTGTGTGAATGACTGAATAGGTAGCAGAGCAGAAATAAAACTTGCAAGGACAAAATTGCTAATTGTGTTTTTATGCTAGTTTTCTATCTGAACGTGAGATACTTATATTGTAAGAGCAGGTCTAGCATCTGTTAGCTTTCTTTTAAACCTTTCAGACACACATGTGCATTTCTTACACTCGGTGAACCTACCAATCTGCTTTCAACTCAGTAATATCATTGCCAAAATGTTCTCGTGACTCCAAAGAAGGTCTGTTTGAGTGCCTGGAGCAAGTGAGATGTGTATTAGATTTGTCTGAGCTCTTTTTAAGGGCCTAGAGAGAAACAGCAGCTGTGGAAGGGAGTATTGTTTTCTGCCAAGGCTGAAGGCCTTTTATATAAGACGACGAAAGTTTTCATTTTAAGCCCAGGTTTATGTTACAGATTCCCAACACCTCTGGGGATTTCTGTCATGAGATTGCTAATGAGAAGCCCTGTCACAAAAGACCAGTTGTTTAGATTCCGTCCTGCACTAGCACAAAGCTTTCTTTTAACACCTTTATTGCATGAAATCACTTTTTAGAGGAAGTTTGTTAGCTCTCAGTGGATTATTTCAGTAGATGGTTGCCTTTCTCCTGTGTTGCTGCCTGCTGTCTGCCCTGCCTATTCATTCAGTAGTGGAAAAATATTTTCGTATGCACTACAAAGGGCATGCACATACCATTATTTTTGCAAGTATGCTACTCATGGTGTGGATGTTTTCTAGTAAATGAGGCAGCAAGCTGTCAGCAGAGGTCACAGGGTGAGCAGACAAACAGTCTAAATATCAAGGAGAGAAGGGGCATGCTTTCAGTCGGGTATGTGGCCCTGAACATTTGTGGAAAGGATGGGACAAGAAATCCTTTACACAATTGAGTGCTACATATGCAGACGAAAGGAACAGCAGCTATTGCACAGTATCAAAGTGCCCCCTGGTATAGCCAGAAGACACCTTCCATGCAGAAATATGTGCTAGCCTATTCTTATTGTCTAATATTAGCCTATTCTTATATAATTACAATACATATATTTACTATCCTAATACTATCCTAATCCCCATATAATCTTAATATTAGCCCATTCTTATGCTCTATTATCAGATGAAAAAGTCTCATGCTTTGTGCCTGCTTCTGACGGACACATCTGCAACAACAAGGAAATAAATATGCAGGCAGGGCAGCATCTACTCAGTTTGGGGAAAAAAAAAAAAGGCAGAGTTATTGCAGATCAGGTCTTTTGCAGAAGTCAGCAAGTGGTTTAGCTGTATTAAGAGCTTCTCCGTTGCTCTCTTTACTTCTCCACAAGTTCTTTTTGGTTTCAGCTCTGGGGTTTCTCATTCAGCTGTGTTGTATTGTCTGTAAAGTCTCCTGTTGGTATGGATTTTTAACACTATAGTGAGCACCCTGGAGAGTGAAATTAAACGTAGATGATGATGGAGTGCTGAAACTCAGCAAAATTACAGTTTCAATTACCCAACTACAAATATGGATCAGAGGCATATTCCTAAACCCTCCATTCTATCTGGGTCTCAAATGACTTCAAACTCGCATACAATTTCCTTGTTCAGTTGAAGCCTGTCTTATTTCTGCTTATGGTCCATTTATTTTCCCGGGACAGCCATTAAAGACATTTAGTCTGGGAGGCACTTAAAATTGCGTTAGAAACATGAACTGTTATCGCTATTGGGAAACATTTGTCTTCCATCTCACACTCTGCGTCTCCGAATGACGTCTGGTCCAAGTCCAGAGGCTGAAATTAGAAGGTACACTGCAGATGCTTAAATAACCCAAATTCATTCTGGGTGGTTTCTCCAGGAATATAAAACTGTCTCTCAGTGTTTGGATGATAAGTCAGCCTCTTCTGAGACCTCTAGGCACTGCTAGATCATAATCTTATAATAATAGATATGAAATGTAATAAGAATTGTTTTAAATGTTGACCTAACAGTATAAGTGAATATATCAATTCTGGCAAGTATATCCAGATCTGAGATAACTTATTCTGCTTTGTATGGTATTTAAGATACCATATTTAAGACGTGGCTAGGCTGAAATGGATGAGTATTACAGAGTTTGGCCCATACCAAAAAGTAAACAAACAATAAAACAAAGTATAGACTCAAATACATTTGTGGTAAGGCCGATATAAATCCTGTGTCACAAAGACAAGCATATAAAAACATCAAGTTTTAGTGACATAAAAGAAGTTCTTTAAAGCAAAGACTTTGGAGCAATTGTCCAGTTTACCTGTTCCAGTGAAAAGCATGAGCCTAAAAATTATATATGAAATTTTCCACCAGATTGTGCAAATTCTTGTAGTGTGAGCAGACTGAAAGTCAAAGACAATGTCAGATGTTGGCTATTGCCTTTAAGCAAGTGCCACATTAAAAGTAACTGCATAGCTCAAGCTATTAGGCCTTAAGGTAAAATGAGAATGTCCTGAACTGATGTTATTATTTCATGTTGCTAAGAATTTTAGGGAATATGTAGTGCAGTTGAATGGAGTTTCAACTTTTTCTGGTATGCTGCTCATTACAGAAGTGTGGATTAACAGCAAAAGAATGTATCAAGCTAGTTAGAAACTGCTGAAAGGGTTATGAATGGTGGGCCAGAACTTCAGTGGACATAAATTGGCACAGCTCAGTTCAAATCAGTGGACGATGCCTATTTTAAATCTGCTGAGATTCCAGCTCATTAAATAGAAACCTGCATCCATTTATAGATAATAGCCAGAAAAGGTTAAAATATAAGATCAGAGAAATAAAGCATTAGCAGAGAATTCTACCTTTTCCCTTTTTTTTTTTTTTTTTCAAATAACAAAGTCAAAATGACCTTTAGAGATGGCATGGTGTTTGGGGTTCTAGGAATTTATATGTTGTTACAGAAGAAATCCAATATATTATTAGGAAGATAACATAGCTATATTTCTTTTTATTACAATTTCATTTCTAATTACACTTTTACAAGAAACATCATAAAAACTTAATGTGTCTGAGAATAAGTTTTTTTAAAAAAAAAACAACAAAAAAAACACAAACACAAGAAAAATCTTACTATAAGCTTTTAGGCATATATTCATAACCGTGACCTTGCCATGTCCAGGCACAGTCCAGATTTTTCCTTGCTAGCTTTTCTCTCTGGACATCTCAAACTAAACTGCTTAAACTGAAATTAAAATTCTACAGTGGAAGCTATAGAAAGTACAATTTCAAGCCTTCTCCTTTCTGTAAAGAAGACATCTGTGCTGGAGGTTTGCTTATGTCCAACAGCAAGGGTAGAGTTGTTGCAGCACTGTTTTATGATAAATGTATCCTTTAGACCTGACTGAGAGGAAGATAAACTGGCTTTTACCAGGATGGCTTTGTGGTGGAAGGGTCAACCACCGATTGTGCTGGTCAGAGTAGCTGAGAGAGATGTGAGCAACAGCAGCAGCTAAAAATTTCTGCTCCCTGTTCTCGCTGCTTTCTCTGCAACGTGGCGGCACAGGACTGCAGCTGTAGAATCATAGAGCAGCCCAGATTGGAAAAGACCATGAAAGATCATCAGGTCCAAGCTTTTATAGGAAAAGGGAGTCTAGATGAGGTTGTCTAGCACCCTGTCCAACTGCATCATGAAAACCTCCAGTGATGGGGACTCCACCATGTCCATGGAGACCTTGTTACAGTGATCTTATTGTGAAAGATTTCATTCTTGTATCAAGACAAAACCTCTCCCGATGAAGTTTGTACCTGTTGCCCCTTGTCTTTTCCACGTGGCTCCTTGTGAAGAGAGAGCTTCCATCCTTTTTGTAGCCACTCTGTGAGTACTGGAACACTGAAGAGGCCCCCGCAAGTCTTCTCCAGGGTGGAAAGACCTAACTCCTTCAGTCTTTCCTCACAGGACAGGTTCCCAGCCCTTCGGTCATCTTCATGGCCCTACTTTGGACCCTGTCCAGTCTGTCCTTATCTTTTTTTGCATGTGGGAACGAGAACTGGACACAGTACTTAAGTGCAGCCTGATTGCATGCTCCAAACAGGTGTACTACACGTGACACTGAGGGAATCAGGGACGAGTCAAACTCTGGAGAGTAAAAGGAGAGTTCTGTTAAGCCAGAAGCTCTTTTGCAAGTTTATGCAGCACTCTGGCTTTTCAGAAGTAAAGCTGACAGGCTGCAATGGTCCTGACATTTCGATGTGTTTTCTGATAGACTGCAGTCATAAAGAGGCCCACACACACATGGGTGCATTCATTTTTCACTTGAACTGGAATAAATCAGGAGCTGTGGAATCACATCCAAGTACCCTGGTGTAAGCAGCATTGAAACGAGGTTCATTTAGCAGCAAGATGTTATGAAAGATGTTATTTTGTGTAGCTCTTCCCACAAAAACAAATCTGTTCCCTTTTTCAATGCAACAGGAGAAGCTGTTTGTGATACTTAGCAAAAGACCTATTTTAAGACTCTGTTATTACCTGCTTAGGATTTTAACCCTTCAGGCTGAAATTCTCCATGCAGGATCTGTGTCTTAGGCTTAACGTCCTGTGAGGAAAGCTGCAGGTGAAGGTGAGTCAGCCATTTCTCAGAAAGCATTTGTTCTCAGAAATGCATTGTTTTGATAGCATTAGAAAAAGAAACAGCCTCCTCTACCTCTCCTCAGCTCTTAGATTTAAAAATTCAAAATCACTGGCAGCATGAATTAGCCTGAACAGCATTCTCTGGGATGGAGAGGCCCCAGGTGGGGAATGGAGAGGCCTCCCACCTGAGCCCGCCCTGCCCTCGACTGTGACCCAGGATCTCCGTTTCAGCTCTGTCATGCTCATTTCTCCCCTGAGCTGCCCAGAGGCTTGTCCTGCTGGCTGAGGGTCCCAGCCTACTGCACACAGTTATGTCCTTAGAGCATGGCTCGTCCCTTCGTAGTGTCTGGGGACACTGAGCAAGGCCCTCGCCATCCTGGTACTGCTCAAGTATGGAGGGGCTTGTGGATGCTATGTCTTCTTACCCTCCTCAGGTGGCGGGAAGAAATGCTGCCCAGGAAGCTTCATTAAATAGCAAAGTGGGCCCAGGTTAAAATAAAGTTCAGGCTGTGAAGTAAAGCCCTCATAAACTAAGAAATGCTGGGAAAGTTTCTATGCTAGTGCTGCTCTCAGCTTTCTCAGAGTGTTAATAGTTTGGCAAGTAATCCTCGTCCAGAGGATGTGTTTGTTGAATAGCTACTCTCAATGTTTTCCTGTGGTCAGGTCAATACATGGCAGATAGGCCTCTTTCCAGTGCATCTCATCCAAAAGTTGCTCTGAATGCCTAATGACTTTTTTCCCCCAGAGGTTTCATGAGGATTTTCAGGGCAGTATCAAAGTGCTTGTGTATTTTTGAGGGCCTGGAGAGGTGAGGTAATGCCTGCCTTCCATTTAGCTCTGGAAAACTGAGGTTTGTTAATTTTTTAAAGTATATCATGTTGTGTTATGTCTTCTTAAGCATCTGTTAATCTGAGGAAGCAAGACTGAAATGCCAGGCTGTGTTTCTGCTTGGCACACTCTGTAGAAATACATCCAGTTCTTTGTTTCTTATTGTATGGGCCCTAAGTGGTTAGGTGCTGTGCATCTTGAAAGGAGTACCTTGCACACAATGAATGATCCAAATACTGTGATTGCTTGATAGCTTTTTGAGAAACATGCCCAGAATCACCTGGCAGTGGCTTGGCACGTGGACAGTAGGTGTAAGTGTTGTCCAGTTGCCTGGACTGGAGAACTGAGCTTTACTGGCCTCAAATTTCCTGACAGGATACCTATTGAGACTTGGTCTAGCGAGTACCTCCAACTGTTGGGAACACATTTCCTCTTGCAGGTCTTTTGTTTGAAGTTGTCCACTTGTTTACTTAAAGCCTTTTTAACTGTGGAGCAGTTTATCTCTTGCTGACTTGTAAGAATGTTGCTTGTAAGTCTGTTCTTATTGCAGTTTTATAGAAACAGCTTGTAAATGAGCAAAGAAATGTGCTGTTCTAGTTTGTTCACCTTAGTCTTTCACATATAAGCTTTCTGAAAGACATAGAAAAGCATAGGTCTTGTTTTGGTGTGCTGTTAATTTCAGATTAGCATTTTATGGTGAAGTTTTCTGAATGAATTATCCTGTGCTCTTGACTGCATTTGGATTCTTGTGCATATGTACAATGGAAGGCATATTTCATACTTTGGGTGTAATGAAACTTTTGGACTCAAATATTCACTGTTAGAGCTTTATAAAATAAGTTTTAATTCTTTTATACTTATATTAAATATATATTTAACATATATTGTTTTTCTGTTGCTCAGTGTAAATACTATATATATTAATGTAGTATTCTAAGATAACTCATTGTATTAGCTGGTTAAACAAGCAACGGGGCCTTAATTAAAGAGTAGATTTTGTAGAATGAAATTTGTACAAGGATTATGTTCCTTTTGAACACTGGAACATTTTAATACTTGAGCTGTAATAAACCCTGTATTTTTCATTTGAATACCGTGTCCTATTACAATTAGATAAAAACAGCGGTAACCTCTGTTTCTTCACAGTATGTTTTCACAGGGGATAAAACTTATGTATTACTGAAAATATTATAAGTAGGAAATTTATTGAGTTGTCAGTACAAGGAACATACTGAGTCTCAGGCTTTTGGTAATTATGTGTGAGGTTAATGTAGCAGAACTCAGTGCAAGACCTCACTGAAGATTAAGGTGATAGATGTCTTAAATACAGTTGATTTCAGTCACTCTCACTTTCTCCTGGATTTCTCCCATGCTGTTGTTAGCACTATATCCAGGTGCACGGTTAACCTGGAGAAGATGCCTGTTTTAAGACACACGTGTGGGTGCATTCATGTTATGGTACTTCCAGCAATAGAAAGTTCCTGCTGACCATGGGTATCACAGGATGTCTGGATCCCCAGGTTATTCCTGATCACGCAAGCTGCCCTGTATAAAGCTGATCCTTTATCTAATGTCATTATGATCTAACCAGGGTGCTGAGGGAAAGAATAACAGGTAACAAACAATGGAAAACTGCAGTATGCAGAAAGGCATGAACTACTCCTAAATGCTACTACAGTTCTACTAAATCCACGCTTCCAGTGGCTTCAGGCAGTGTTTGTGTATTCCACGCTGCTCTGGAGGAAATCAAATGAACATGCAAGTAGGGCAGCTGCCCCCAGCACATTTGCAAGCCAACCTTTTTTCTAGTCTGGTCTCTTAAAAAAGCTAATGTTTGCAAAGTGCTGTAATCCACTTGTGTGAGGTATGGATGCATTGTAGAACAGAATATTAATGTTATTTTTCTGAAGTAATAAAATACCATTTCCCATTCCTGCTCTTTCAAGAGATGATCCTGAGGGACTGGATGACAGGGCCCTTATTAAACTGGCAGCATGCATTTTGATATAAGTAGTTACATATTTGTTTCTATCCTTTGTATAAAAAAGAAAACAAACAGAAATCTTGGAGAGGTGCTCAGAGATGGAAGGGAGAGGTCACCAGTATTATTGCAGATGGGCCATTCGTACCAAATGAAATAAAAAAAAAAAAGAGTGCAAATCATCATTGCAATCTGTCTGACATGAGTTTCCTGTAGAGAAAATGATGAGGCTTGACACGATGTAACCAGACATAATGCAATATGATTTTATAAATGAGAGGTACCACTGATAGTTGTGATGTGTTTTGTGACACACTACCTGTGCTGTGCGCGAGCTGGCAGTGTGCTGTAGTTCACTGAGTACCAAATTGCTTTCAAATAGGCAAGTTTACCACGTCATGATGCACAAAAGTAAACCAGCCCCTTCGGTTGTTGAGTCATAGACCAAAGAACTGCAGGCACACGGACGCACTTTTCTTTTGAGTTCAGGGCTGGTGTGTAAGCGTAGGTGCTGAGCTGAGAAATCATTAATAGAAACTGGCAAATGAGAAAGATTCTTGCTACTGTCAGAGACAGAAATAGAGCAGGGTTGCTTTTGTTTTCTGTCAGGGTCTTGGAGAGTGCCAGCCTGGCTCGAACCCTCTATCACTGCCCAGCTAGCTGGGATATGATGAAATGTGAAGATTAGTTTTGAGTCAGTGAGTCCAAGTCCTTGTGCTGTGATGGTTCCAGTTGTCTCTGGTTCAGCAGAAAGAGAAGGCTGTTGAAAATTCATGGATTTTCTGGTAAATACTGCCTTTGACCAGGAAAAGGAAAGGAGCAGTCAGTGGAGGCCTAATATGTGCTTTTACTGACAGGATCAGCATTGCTGACGATGGGTGTAATTCTTTGCTATGGAGTCCTTTGTTCTTGCTTCTGGCAAAAGGAGAGCTCAGATGGATGTCTCATGTTTTCCTCAGCACAGGAAGAATGTTTTCTGTCTTAAAATGGGAATTTTTTTAAGGATCATGCACGCAAGCCAAGCAATCACCAAATGAGTTAAGGCTTGCTCCAAAAGGAAAGAGTGCTGCTGATACTATATGAACAAAATTGCTTCCACAATAGAGCAGGAAACACAGTGTTGTAAGAATGGTGAGAGAGAATATTCAAATAAATGTGTTACTGTGTGAAACACTATGAAAGGAAGCACCATGTGTAAGGTGTGTGAGGGAGTTCTTCCAGTGTTCAGCACTGGCAGTGCTCCAGACTGAGCCCCATCCTGGGGCTAATGATTGCTTGGCTGGTTTGCATTAATGTATGGATTTGAGTAGGCAGACAGAGCTCCATTAGCTGAATAACAGTAGGCTGGGATGGGCGAAGTGGTAGAAAAAGCTGAGATAAGTACACAGGGAACGCTAGCACAGTGGTATTATGTAGACCAGCTATCTGGGTCCATTAGGGCTTATTAGCTGTGATTCAGGGCTGGCCCTGGTAATTTCACTCCATTTCTATCTGCTGCTCCCCAGTGCACTAGGTTTTAGGTATAGTGCTGGTGATAAAAAATATTTGCCGTCTGTTACAGCATTACATCAAATGGGCCCTGAAGGGATCTGGACTGGGGTGCAAAGGCATTTGTTCTGAGGGAGATGGTTTGGGTTGTAGATATTGCTGGATCTCAGCTGACTGCAAGCAGTCTTTCAGATGCTCTACCAGGGTGTAGCTGTATCTACAAGGTTTGTCAGATACTGTGCTAGGGCATTGCTTAGCACTGCTCAGAAGGATCGTTCTCAGCTTAAAGCAGTAGTCCAGAGAGCACTCTGTGAAGTTAGAAATACCTTTTCTGGAAGGGCTTTGGGTGACCACACACGCCTGTAATCTCTGCCCTGTCGTGCAATACCTGCCTGAGATCAGTGTCTAAGCTTTCAAGCAATCCTGCTGTAAAGAACTCCCACTGTGTAGTTTTCAGCCTTTCTCTAAAAGAAGGTGCACACAAGTGTGTTCAAGTTGTGTGGCAGGTGTCTGCTGTGGTCTTGGTCTGCTTGGGGGATGGTGAATGACACGTGATTTCTCCATGTTTTCCTGGATTTCTTTCCTAGATGTGAGGAAGGAGGGTGATGGGAACTTTTTGATTTTTATCTCAGTATGGGATCAGAACGAGATAGGTCATTCCTCCCAGCCCCACTGTAGGAGCTGAGTACCACCACGTTGTAGATGTAGCGGGGATAGAGGGATTTCTGAGATGGCCACAGTCTTTGCAGTATTGAACTTTTCTGTAGCTCCTCTAGACCACAAAGATCTCCAGTTGATTTGTTGTTATAATTTCTGTGCAGGATTTCCATGCTGAATTACGTAGGAGCTAATTATTATTGTTAAACCAAGTACAGAAGTGATTTTTTTTTTTGCTGCTTCTGTGCAAAGCATTTTTGAGAAGCCCACAAATATCTTCCTCTGCTTTCTTTTTCAGAAACATGTCTGGCTATTCTATAAATGTAGCTTGATTCACATGCACGTTTTTCTGATTCACTGGAGAATAACCACATTGTTTTAAAAGTTGTAATTATGAAGCTGCACTATTAAATAAAACAATAATTATTTCAATACAAATATTTTCAAATCCAACACACACAAGGGAAATTAAGATGTTCTTCTCCCCCCGCCTTGTCCAGTGCTGAATGTCTGGATTTCTGCCCATCCCGCGATGCTGTGTCTTCATCATGCATGCCACAGCAGAGGCTGCTCTGCAGGCAGAGATATGGCAAACCAGCAGCAATCTGTGACCAAATTTTTTGATGGGTGCAAACTGTCACAGTCTTGTGGTTTTAGTAGCCAATTTAAATGTTCTCATTTTCTTTAGCCTTGAGTTCATGAGAGTAATTCTCTCTGATGAGACAGATATTTTTCAATCCTCTTCTCCCTCTCACCCCTGTGTTTTTTTTTTTTCTTTTAACCTTGAGAGAGGATAAGGGTGAGATGTATTTAATTTCTGACACAAATGGCTGGCGCTCTGTTTTCTGACTTGCTTATTATTTAAGCTACACTTGGCATAGTACCTTATATTATTTCCACTTTGATCTGATCCTTTTTCTGCTTCTGACTGCTAACCTTTGGCAAAACCAGAAATGAGTCGGATCTGGTGCACATGCCCAGCTGGCTGCTGCGTTATGGAACAGCTGCTGTGCAGGAGAGGCTACGTACAGGCACGGCTCCCGTAGAGCTCAGTGCTTTGCCAAGGAGACATCAGAGGATCCATGGAGAGCTTGGCCACAGCAAGGAGGAAAAATCATGGCAGGGGCAGAAGAGAAGCTTTTGTTTCAAAACAGAAAGGCTAGTTGTGTGCCAAGGTGGACTCCATTACCTCCTATGTAGGAGGAAAAGGAGATTATTTAAAAGGGGAAAAAAACCCCAAAACTCAGAACACACAAACACACAAAAGCACCCTAAAAAACAATTGACAACAACAACAACAAAGCGCTTTCTTTAGCAATACCTGCTGAACGTTTGTGTGGGTAAAGGAGAGCTCCAGGTCATCCCTCTTTGTGCCTTTTGTTTTAGGACAGCTGCTGCTCTTGGATTTGAGCTAAAGATATGATGTGTTCTTGTGGGGGTGGCACTTAGAGCTGACCCAGAATCCACCTGAATTTTCCAGTGCTCCCTCACTAATGATACTCCTGGCCCAAGAAAGCTGCCCAGGAACCCAAAAAGCACATCTTCTTGGCCAGCCCCGGAAATGGCTGGAGCTAGGTTGGGGCTGGGTACCTGCAGTGCTGCTTAGGCCACCTGGGTGGGCTCTGCACAGACAGAAACTGCTGTTCCTCCAAAGGGAAGATGAGGGTCCTTGTGCTGTGCGGGCATCCTTGCCTCCAGGTAGCACCCAGCAAAATCAGTGTGCCCTTCACCATTTGTGTGGCAAATGGCAAATGCATGCAGTACTGGAGGTGTGGGGAGAGAACCAAAATTGCTTGTGAAGTCAGGGCAAAACTGATGAATAGTTTTGATAAGGAAAAGGAAGATTAAAATTATTGATTTTTGAAAAGCTGAATTATTATTTTTGTTTTTGAAGTGCTTTGGAATTCTTTGTTTCAAAATAGCTTTTGGCTTGTTTATGAATCTTGACCTAGGTAAAATGTAGAGAAAAGTGATAAGCAAAATGGTTATATAACTCCCAAATAAAACAAACCTTTCACATATATTGTAACTTTTCACTTTGCTAGCGGAC
Source organism: Penelope pileata (assembly GCA_013396635.1). Classification (NCBI taxonomy): domain Eukaryota; kingdom Metazoa; phylum Chordata; class Aves; order Galliformes; family Cracidae; genus Penelope; species Penelope pileata. The sequence goes on from WBMW01004181.1 coordinate 121,119, forward strand.
GCTTTCCATTCCACTGAGTATCCTTTCCCCTGCCTTATTGTAAATCCTCCTTCAAGTCTTATATATTAAAACCAAAACAATATCTTTTTCCACACATTTTCTATTTGGCCTCGGAGCTGCAAAATCGGCTACGCTCTGATGTCTGCTGTGCTCTGCTGCTCCATGGGGGAGGATGTAGCGGCCTGCTACTGGCACAGGCCATGCCACCTTCAGTCACTTCTGCCTTGCAGGATACGTAAACTGGGTATGACGACTCCATCTTCTTCCTCCTCTGCAGAGAAACTCAAAGCTCTGGTGTTAAATCTCAGATTACTTTAGTGGTCCTTTCTCATGTAAGTGTGAACTTCGTGTTAAGGGTTAAGGGGCTAGCTTTGAAGAATCTTGGAGAGATTAAAATCTACAATACTTCAACTAAATATTTGTGGGAAAAGTGGGGAGACTGTTTCAAAAAAATAAAAAAAAAAAAACCAAAAACTCAAAACAAAGCGAAAAAACCTATCTGCCTCTATTTTGATTTTTGAGTTCTGTGTGTGGCCTTGACAGGAGATTGTCTGATTTCCAGGGACACCACACACCTCCAGTGAACGAGTTCAGGTAGATTTCCACTTGTCGTGGGATGATTGATGTGATGGGAGATTGGCAGCTATCTGGAAACAGTCGTCTGGAATTGAAAGCCTCCTGAGAAGGCTGGCCTCTGAGCCAGATGCCATGAGCTTTGTTCGTGTACAGAACCAATGCAATGCTCGCCTTGGGGGGCCAGGACACAGAGCGCTCTCTTAACTCCTGTAATATATTAAGAGAAGGGAAACGAGTGTACACAAAGTTATCCCATTCTGTGAGAAAAATAGCAACTGGTACTCCTACTATTTTTCTTTCATCGTCTCTTGTAGGATAGTAGAAAGCAAAAAGTGAAAATTTTTGCTGTGTGATTTTTCTGTATGCTCATGTGGTACCAGAATGTCAACAACAGGTCCTCTTGACCATGAATTGCAGAAACTCTCAAGCAAGAGGGCTAAGGAAAGTTGGATGTGTCTCCTGCTGTCCTTGTCTTCAATATATTGCCGCGGGGAGAGAAGTTTTGCTGTGTCTTGCAGTTATGAAAGTAATTGGATATGTTGTTCCTGGGAAATACTTTAAAAAATATCAGAGTAATTAAACTAGTTATCCTTTTTAAAAGTGCAGGCTGATATTATCTATTTTAACTAGTGTATTCTGCCAGAGAAGCAAAGGATGCTCAGAGCTTGTTCTTTGTCTTACAACTACCTGTAAAGCTTCTTTGTTCCTAATGTTACCAGTATGTACTTTTATGGTGGTACTGCAAAGTACGACACTAAAAGATGCTCTCTGCTCAAGATATCTTTTAATATTTGCATTATTTGCATCATGCACCATTTTTTCCTTCTAGTAACGTGCTGAAATGGAGAATGGGATTCGGCTCCTGTTGAACCGAGCTGTCATATTTGGTCCTGAGCACACACACCACTGGCAGCCTGACAAGGAGTCATCTGGGGAAGAGGAATGGCTGCAGAGGTTCAGCTTCTCTTTTAATGAACAGAGAAGCTTGGTCATATCTGCAGGGGTCAACAGCAGCATGGGAGAAAGGATTCTGCTGTACTGTAGAAACTGCCTCTTCTGCAAATGGGTGTATAAGGGGCACAAGATAGAAAGAATTTGAAACTATCCAATTTTTTATGTTAAAAAGCTCACAGCAAGGGTTGGTTTGTTCAAGCCAGCTATGAAGTCAAAGTGGTTTTGGAAAATAAATAAATAAATGAAAATTCCCAAACGGCATGAGAAGACACTGAAAAAGCTTGTGTTAATGGAAGAGAACATTGGGTTTTTTTGCTCCCAGTGGGAATTAGTATGAGTAAAAACATTAATCCTTGTTTAATGGTGTAAAAAGATGCACTGTTTGTCTTACTATGTTTTTATGAACACTGACATGATGTTGCAGGGAAAAAAGGAAAAATGCTTGCTTGCTGGTGTATTGTATTTTGTCTGATCAAAGAGCATAATCACATGAGAACTACAGTAGCGGCTCTGGTGATTGATGCCTCTTTGCTATTGTCCCTGAAGCAGTGCTGCGGCAACATCGGCTCTCCAGATCCACTTCAGTGCAAAGTCCTCTGGCTTGATTTAAAACATTGCTGGATGGTATATGAGAAGCTACTGTGTGATTAATTACTGAGGTGCAGCTGTAATGGAAGTAGCCAACTGGTAAACAGGCACCATCAGCCACATCAGCTGTTTCCGGAGTCCACGTATGACTCTGCCCTGTTCATGCCAGGGACATCAAACTGAACCTCAAACAAATATATATGTAGTCCTTATGTCTGAAGCTTTCTGAAAGTGTTCTAAAGTTGGATGTTGATAGTTTTTTTTTTTGTTTTTCCCCTCTTTGGTATTTTAAGGCAGGTATAGAGACATTAAGTGACTTGCACAAGGTTATTTAAGTCTAAAAGCCAGGAAGAGAACCTAATTATTTCCCAAGACAACTCTCTCTCATCTACCAAAACTGATTTTTGAATAAAACATGATCCAAGAAAGGCATTATTATTTTTGTCTCGAAGTAATTTATTCATACTTATATTTAAGGGAGGTGGGAGGAGAAACCAAGATCTCTCTTCCAGCAATTTGACTGACAAGCTTCTGCTGTGCTTTTAAAAAGTTTTGTAACATTGATGTTTGATAAGCTAGTGTGGATACGTGTGTATATATGTACATATATATATGGCTTTTTTTTTACATACAGACTTTTTGCATGGAGAGATTTGCTGAGAAACTGAGCAATTGAAATGCTGAAATAATGACACTTGAGTCATGCTGAGGGGCCTCTGCCACTAGCTAAGGAATGGTGTGATTGAATACAGAAGTGTTTCAATTGGTTTAGATCATCATAAGAGCTCTTTCTTGCATTTAGTATTGTCAAGATAATCAGACCTTCTGCATTGCATCAGGAGCTGTTTCCTCTTGATTTTATTTTGATTTGCTTCAGGTTGGCAAGGGGAGTCCAAGATTTGGGTCATAAGTTAGCTACAAATACCAAAACCACATCAGTGATACTGGAGAAAGCACAAAGAAGATGGAAGCCGTTATTATTCTGGGTCTCTTAGTACTGCATTTACATTTTGCTTAAAACCCTGTATCCTGGGGATATGTAGTTGTGACAATCTCGGCTTTAAGAGCAGCAGTGGATGAAATTGTGCACTTAAAGCTACAGAAACTTCAGTTGTGCAAGTGACAATGGGTTAAATTATCAGGATATGAAATGAGAAGAATCCTATTTTTGTGTGGCCAAAGAATGTTATTTTTAGTGCTAACTCTGGGATCAGCGCTGGGAGTACTTTGCAGTACTTTGTGTTGCTGATGCAGTGTGAGCAGCAGATGTTTTCCAAGGGGTTGTGAAAAAAAAAAGGGGTTGTGGGAAAGCAGTTTTTTACAGAGACAGGAGGTAACAGCAACAGCAGTAAAGGCTCTGGGAGAAATACACTGCAAATGTCAGTAGGTGACACTTGCTATCTAAAAACTGTAAACGAAGAGTCTTCTGTGCATTATCATAATAGTTCACTAGTTCTAAAGCAAAATATCAGCAGCTGGTGTGTGTATGGCAATCCACTATTACCTAAATATTTCAAGAAATTTAGATTTGTTTCACAATTTTATTTTGCAGAAAGAGAGGCTCTTGTCCTCTTTTTGAATTGTTATTTTCAGCTTTGCTTTTTAATTGATGATGTGCATATACACATAAAATCCCCAAGCTCTAGGGTCAGGGCTGAAGCTGAATGATCAGAGTATGGTCTGTCCCTTAACCTCAAGTAAACATTCAGATCTTAAAGGTGTCAGGAAGGGGAGAGCACGGTCTCCCTTGAGACCCAGGACCTGGACAGGTGTGAGAGAGGTGACCATCAGCCTTGTGCAGTATTTCTTTCCACCACGTTACTGCTTGAAATGATCCACATTTGTTTCTGCAAGGTCTTTCTAGAGCGGTGAGTCCATCTTGCCTCGCTGCCTGCTGGCGGCTGATTGCTGCACCTGCATTTCCTTAAATTAGTCACAGGTTGGCTGGCTGTGGTCTAATGGCACCCAATTGACAAGAAACTGTTCAGGGACTCATTCTCTGTCCCCGGAAAAAACTGGGATTATTGAACTATTATTTTTTCCCCTCCCTGAAGTGATTGCTTTCTTCATGGGCAGCAAGAGAAAAGATGAAACAAGCTAAACTAGATTAAGGGATTTCCTCTTATTCCCAGCTCTTATTTTCATTTGTTCTTGTTGTTTCTCCCCCGCAGTGCTGTGGCACTGCAGCTATGCTTTACCTTGCAGTTAACCTTTCAGAGAGAAATACAGGAATGTGGGCACTGTCTCTTGCTTTGAAGGGAGACTGGAAATACAAAGTTAGGGAAGGCAGAGGAAAATTAGGAAGTTAAGGGTTATTGCTTAGTGAGGAGTAGGTAGACAGGATGCAACGACTCAGTGATATTTATTTTGACTTGTTTTGAAGTGTGTCAGAAGAGGACCAGAAATAGTCTCTCCCATATAAAATCAGTGATGGAGATGGAGATCAGGGATGAAGAGCTGCTTGAGAGCAAGACAGTAACAAAATGCATGTAGGGAGGTGCTTCTCCGTTTGTCTTTTAAAATATGACAGATGTGGCATAGGTGCTGGCCACTGTTTTCCTGTGCTTCGAATTTGTGAATTTTGTCAGGAAATTTTCATTTGTTCTTCTTTCTTGTCTGCAAAAGCTGAAAGCTGCACATGTTGCTGAGAATGGCACTTGCCATTTCCTTTCAAACTTTTTTTTTTTTTTTTTTTTACAGAGAGGTGCTTGCAATGAGAAGATCCATGTGATCAGATAGAACAAAGGGAGGAGGTACCCCACATTCTAGCAGTTAAGAGATTTGCCTGGAAACTCAGGTATTCTGCTCCCTGAACTTATTAACTATTTTTTTGGGATATTGGTTTGTGCAAAATGCAAGCCTGGCATTTCACAGTATAGTGTAATCAAGGAAGTGCCTTTTGTTTATCCAGAGGTGCAATTTTGATGGAATGTACCTGTTTTCCACCAAAGTCTTGCTTTAGGACCATAAATCCTATAGTAAGCCTGGCCACAGATATTCTTTCTAGCCTAGAATAGATGCATTTGAAAATAAACTTGCATATGTGTGTAGCTTTCTACAGAAAAAGAAAAAGTTGAATTTTTAGTCTTTGGAATTGGAGGGGAACTTCTTTCCCATTCCCAGAGGCTGTAGAAAAGCAGTTTGGGATATTGAGGTCTAAGTAGCATTATCAGCACATAGCTGAACCCAGGTTGCTGATCTTGAGAAAAGGGCCCCGAGTTACCCTACTGTCAAAAAGCAAACACAAGTCACTAAAAAGTGCCCGTGGTCATCACCTGTAGAAAAACCAGCCACTGAAATTGCTGCCATGGCTTAAAGCTAGTCCAGTACTACCTGCTCTCAGTCCCTGTGCCACAGGCTTGACTGATGCCGCACTCAACTGAAAGCTGAGCTGTGGGACTCCCAAAAGCACGGGGGGACTTCTGTTCCTTGACCATTCCTGCACCTTGGGAAACCTTGTCCTGCGCATCCCTTCCCAGGCACATAAATTGTTTGCGTTTTGTGAAAGAGAATAGTTTGTCTTTCTCTTAAAAGATGGATTTTACTCCTTTTCTTACTTGCAATGCCTTGAAAGTCAATCCAGGCCACTTTGCATTGACCCCTGCAAAATCTGATTATCTGTACTCTGTAATAAAGTATACAAGAAATCAGTCCCATTAATTCTCCGATGTGGTTAGGTTCTCCCCAGCTCCAGCAATTTCCAGCCGAGCCTGAGAGGTGTCATGTTTTTTCACGGGCAGGGTTAGGCCCTTGTGCAGCTTGTTTTCAGGCTTCAGCCTTCCAAGGGCATCTGGTGAACCAGCAGTGGGTGAAGTGTTTTAAAGTGAGACATGAATCTGTTCTCTTAAACGTTCAGTATTAAAGAACACGATTCTGAATGTACATGGCAGAGTGGGGTGCCGCAAATTAGCCTTCCACTATGGAAATAAATAGCAAAATGCTAGGAACTGCACGGACTTTGCTGGCTCTCAAAGCTTGGTTTTTGATCTATCTTCCCTCCCCCATTAGATGCAGCAATTAAAAAGCAGGCCATGAAACTGCTCAGACTTAAAAAAAAAAAAAAAAAAAAAAAAAATAAACAGATATCTTTACACACNTACTGGGCTGTGTGATCTGGGGAGCATTTGGGCTGCAAAGTGCGCTTGTGTCAGAACGCTGCAGAGAGAGCCTTCCTTCTGAGGACCTCTAACAGGCTTCTCTAAGCCCAGTGACTACCTTTACTCCATCCTTTTTTCCCCTTAATTTAACAGCATCTGCCTTGGTGCCACCAGGTGCCATCTCACTTCATGTCTCTCCTCCGGACACCCACTGGCTCGATGGGAACGGTGCTGCCATTCTAATTCACTGTGAAAGTGTCTAGAGCAAGCTGCTCATGCTGCGTGCCCCCCGAGATCCCCAGTGCACTGGGGTAGGGAGGAGGGAAGGGAGTTAATTGTAGTGTTTTCTCCTGAATGGCAACAACCAAATTAGCTTCAGATAAAAATAAACAAAGCATCGTGCTTATAGCTATGAGACCCCTGATGGCAATGCCATCAAAACAATTTTCATTTGTTTTCTCCTCTGGATTTTTGACACACCTGATGTGAGCTGCTCTGAATCCAGACTCATTTCATTCACCATGGGCTGGAATAATGTTACTGGGGGAAAAACCAGTAAGATGACGATTGTGCTGATGCACAAGAAAGCCTTAATTGTAGACATGTTCCATGTTACCTCCTCGTTGCATTCTATTGTCTGATTTCTGTTTCTTCTGAGATTTCTCTTGCTATTTCCAGTTTTTCTGCAATGTGGACTCTGTCTTTGATCTTGTTTTGTTTGTTATTGATGTTTTTTGCAATCCAAGCAGAAGCAAATGGTATTTGGAAAACAGTAAGTTTGAACCTTTCAGTGATTGCTCATTGCTGCTAGAAATTCAGAACATCTTTTTTCTGTTAATTTGTATTTGAAATATTGCTGATCCTTGCTCAATCTGTGAACAAGAATTACATTGTGATTTTTTTAAATAAGTTTATCTGTGTAGAAAAATAGCCTATTAATTAAAAGAATCACTAGATGAAGCAGTTTCTGCCAGCATTGTTGTTTGATGATTGTACCTGTTCTGGTTTTAATTCCAGGAGCCTAAAATTAGAGCACTAAATCCAGACCTGCATCTCTCAATGGCCTGGGTTTATTTGGGGTTACGCTAGTGCAACACTGAAGCCTGTTGTTTGAGCTGTAGTGCAAAGTATTTACATAGATTCCTGAATACTAACGCAGAAACTTAGCTGTAGGAACCTATTTTTTTTAATGTCTTGGCCAAAATTATTTATGTCTAAATGTATCTCTGTAAATCAGTTTGTAAGCAAAGCTTGGGTGTGTTCCCATTACAGTATTTTCTTACCTGTAAAAGTTGTCAAAAATCCTCACTTTCCCTTGATTGCAGCCCAAGAGATGAGGTTTTGTTGGTGGTCAGTAAAAGTGCAGTAAAAAAATCCGTCAGAGAGCTTTGCACAGATCCAGGCCATTTCTGTACCAAGGTACTAGCTACGTAGTGTCAACAACATTATATTTATGTGGTGGTGTTACATATACATATTATATATATGTGTATATAGTTATATAGCAGCATATATATAAATAAACATTATGCATAATATTCCCTGTTATAAGAAGGCTGCCATGGTAACAGCCATATTCCAGAGAGATCTGGAATGAAACTCTCCTGTAATTAAAAAAATCCCACAACAACCATGCTCTTACCATTTTTCTGTAAAACGACTCATTCCCGTTGGCAGCTGATAGGGCTGCTAGTAGTTTGGAGGCCTAACATACCAAAAGGATAACCTGCAAAAAAGGAAAGCCTTTCAGTCATGCCCGTCAATGATGAAGCTTTGGTCTTTTTTTTCTGGAAACTTGACCAATGAGAACTGTTTGTGGTGGCCTGTTTTATCATGCAACAGACTGAAGGAAAAGTGTAGCATTGTGCTTTTATTTTTCCTTCCAGGATCTGGCAGTATGTCATGTATGACTCGAAAGGGCAGGCAAAAGTAGTGCAGAGTGAAATGGGATTACAAGTTATTCAACATTTTCCATTTAACCACCCGATCTTGTGTTTGTTGAACCCAATTAAAACATTAGTATCAATGTGTTGTAGGATGCTACGAGGGCTGCTCCGAAAGTAAGGCCTCATATTTTATTATGTTGGCCCACAAGGTGGGAAATGGGAATCTACACGCAAACTCTAAAGTTCTGCTGTGGTTTGACCCGGCAGGTAGCTCTGCACCACACAGTCATGCACTCGCTGCAGTGCCTCGCAATGGGATGGGGGAGAGAACCAGGAAAAGGGAAAAAAAACAAAGTAGAACTCATGGGTTGAGACAAAAACCATTTACTGTCAGAAAATGAAAAGGATAAAACATGGTAGTGACATCTATCTATCTATAAACAACTGGTACAGAAACAATTGCTCCCCACCCACCAACCG
>WBMW01004183.1:0-18872 GCA_013396635.1 Penelope pileata
TCTGTCCTGCTGAGGCCTCCTCTGGAGTCTTGTGAACATTTCTTGGCTCCCCAGTTCAAGAAATATCGGAAACTGCTGGACATTGCCCTGATTTGGGCTACAAAGATGCTGAGGGGCCTGGAGGAGCATCTCTCTCTGGAGGAAAGGCTGGGAGCCCTGGCACTGTTCCACCTGGAGAAGAGTGAGAGTGGATCCTATCAATACTTCTAAGTATCTGAAGGGCTGTCATCAAGAGGATAAGGTCAGAATTTTTCTGTGGTGCTCAGCAAATGGACAAGGAGCAATGAGCACTTACAGAAGACAGAAGAATTTCCATCAGAACATGAGGACAAACTGGTTTTCTTGGAGGGTGACAGAGCTCTGGGACAAGCTGCCCAGAGGGGCTGTGCAGTCTCCTTCTCTGGAAGATATACAAAATCCACCTGGATGCATTAGTTTCACAAAAACGAGGTCAAATATTCTTGATGTTTTTTTTGATGTCTTTTTCATGTTTTAATATAAAATAAAATAAGTTTTGNGGAGCATCTCTCTCTGGAGGAAAGGCTGGGAGCCCTGGCACTGTTCCACCTGGAGAAGAGTGAGAGTGGATCCTATCAATACTTCTAAGTATCTGAAGGGCTGTCATCAAGAGGATAAGGTCAGAATTTTTCTGTGGTGCTCGACAAATGGACAAGGAGCAATGAGCACTTACAGAAGACAGAAGAATTTCCATCAGAACATGAGGACAAACTGGTTTTCTTGGAGGGTGACAGAGCTCTGGGACAAGCTGCCCAGAGGGGCTGTGCAGTCTCCTTCTCTGGAAGATATACAAAATCCACCTGGATGCATTAGTTTCACAAAAACGAGGTCAAATATTCTTGATGTTTTTTTTGATGTCTTTTTCATGTTTTAATATAAAATAAAATAAGTTTTGTTAGTTATATACATTAAGTATCTTATGTATTTTATATGTGGCCCAAGACAATTCCTCTTCACTCAATACAGCCCAGGCAAGCCAAAAGTTTGGATGCCCGTGCATTAAGGTAATCTCCCAATAGTCATCCTCTGTGTTACCAATGTCTCCCCAAAACCTTCCCCATTCCATCTCCATGACCAATCTCTTCCATCCTCCTAGAACTGAGAGAAGGCAAACCTTGCACCAGCTATGGTCAGAAGTATAGCTTTGATGGCTCCAGCCTTGCAAATCTTCCCTTGTTATGCAGGAATAAAGAGTGGTTCCAGAGAGTGGGTGTTTGGTGTTTTTGAGATGGGCTGAGGGGGTTGTGCTACAAAGTTGTCAATCTCACTCTGACGCACAGCATGCCATATCAGCTGCAGGGCAAAACATGCTGCTTCCTCTGGTTTTAAAAATCTTCTATCTATGAACAGATCAAGGGAAACAAATGGCTTCCCCCAGTTACATGCCTTAAAGAGCAGTCCAGGCTGTGGATATCACATAGGATGGAGAGCAGAAGACAGTTGTGTGTTAAAGGAGTGGGTTTCTGCCTCAGTTCCTGCAGAAGGGACCTTGCAAATCTGGCCTGAACAGTCTGCATCTGTGATGCTTTGCTGATCCACCTAGCTCTAGGGAAGAAACAAAACCATGCTGAGCCCTGGTCAGTTCAAGAAAAATGCCAACTGTCTGGTCTGAATTTGTAACAGGAAAAATAAATCCCATGTCGCTGTAGTAGGAGCATAGGAGCCAGCAATGGAAAAAGAAATGGGGTGCCTGAAGGCTCAGTTGAGATAAAAGCTGCAGCTAATTATTCGAACAAAATATCCGTATCTTAGAATCAGCAAAACAGGGATGGAAACTTGAAGGGAACGACTTCTCCTGTGATGTCTCTGTGCCTTAGCTTCTGTCTTTATCTCTTGGCAGAAAAGGCAGAAAGAAGGAATCTCCAAGTGAAAGTGGCCAGGGCTCAGGGAAGACCCTGCTGAGGGCCAGCTGAGCAGCTCATTTATGTAAACACATTTAAGGATCTCCTCCTTCTTTCAACAAGAGAAAAGCAACATTGCACCATCCTGAAAGTCTGAGCCAAGTCTGCTGGGGATTGATTAATTAATTAACCCACTTGTTTGGCAGGTTCTCACTCAAATCAAAATCACTGTCAGGTGAGACAGGAGCACAGATATTGCGTGTGCTGTTTTACAGCTGAACAGCTCAGAATGCCCTTAGTGGATTTGAATGAACAACTGTAAAAATAAATAAATAAATAAAAAATTAAAAGTACTAAAAACCCTTCTCCCTTTGACACACTCCTGAATATAAATAACGGATATAAATAACAGTGCTGAAGCAGCACTTTCTGTCCTTAAATCCCTGCGTGCTTTTTCAAAGGAAGGTCAATGCCATTGCCCGTCTCCACAGGTGTGGGGAGGAGCTGCTGCTTTTTATGAAGATGTTGCCATCCCATATCATGGCCCTGCTTATTGAGGCCACTGTGCTAGATTTTTTTCCATGGGATGCCTCAGTCTAGAGGGTTTCTGTGGGGCTTCCCACTTTCCTACCTTCTTGTTCTCTCTACTTTACAGAGAGCAGAGTCCATCCTGGAGGCCATGTTTGCCCAACCTTTGGTGTTTCCTTTTCTTCATCCAACTGAAGTCCCGCAGCACTTTGACACAGCAAGAATGTAGCAAAAAAAGTAAATGAAGCTGAAGTTTCATGAAATAAGGCTTTTGCTCTCCCTCAGCTCCTTTTTGAGATCATGTAATACCAAAACCTCTCATCCATTATCTGGCAGCATGAGAACCCACATGATAACCAATGGGGCCAAAACCATTTGCTTCCCATCCCCCGTCCTCCTGCGCAGTCAAGCAGGTGCATTCCCTTGTTCAGCATTTCCTGATTGTGGAGATGCTGTGAATTTGGGAATGTTAAGACATGAGGTACTCATATCCTTTGGTAAGTGGGATCAAAGAAGTCAATTTGTAGATAATTCATTTCATATATAGGACAGAACATCCACTGCACTATGCCATGTGTTTTTCAATGCCTGGAGCTAGATAGGAAATGCAAATCTATATTGCTTCTGTTCAAACTGTATTCTAATAGTAGTTCTGTGGTTGGTGTACCTGTAAGCCAAGATTGTCTACAGAGGAGTGCAGACTCCATCTCCCAGTGCACTGAAACAACATTTGTAAGGCCATCCTGGATGACACATAGCTATTGTTGGAAGCCTGAACCTAATCTTTCTTATGAATAAAAAATGTTCTACAATGAGCAGAATTTCTCCTGTTTAGATTAACATAAATAGAATCAAGGCCACAGGTGCCATTTCTAGAGGCTTAGAACAGATCTTTTTTAGCACTAGAGTCTGCTAATGGCTACAGACTGTAATTCACAGCCAGTCTGCTGAATAATTTTGCATGGTATCAAACACTTTTGCAAGCAGAAATATGACCAAAATAACACTTCAGCTTTCCTAGATCAATACCTTTGAAATATAAGGCCTTTCAGTTGCTAAAGAGGTCTATTTAGTTTCTTTGACAGGCACTGATCCCAGGTAGAATCAGTTGGTTTTACTTAATAGCATTAATACAATACATGTTGAAGACCCCCAGCTTAGGAACAGGAATGCTGCTCTTGACAGGGAATTCAAGAAAGAGCTATCCCATATGTGCCCAATGTTCACAACATGGAGATCTGAAGTAGTTAAATCACTCAACTTTGTGGCAATTCTTCATGTCAGCAGGTGTTTAAACCAAGTTAGAGGGAAGGTCTGGTGGGAGTGTGGAAGTGTTGTGTAGCAGGAAGTAGATGGCTATCAGCTCATTTGCTGATGGCCTGGGAAACAAGGAGTGAAATATGACTTTTCAGCATTGGTCAGTGTGGGTTGATAAAAAACACTGCCTTGTCCAGAGAGAAGATACAATGGCTATGTCAAAGAATTTAAGGAACTGTAAAGGTGTGAAGAATTAAGAAGGTAAAACTACTCTCATCTCTGCCCTTTGAAAAAGGTTTTTGAATTAGCATTGTTCTTGTGATGAAAAAAATATACTTCATCTTCCTTGCCTCAGCCTGTCTAAGAAATTAGGACTACCAGGTTTCCTCTTAAAAAATAAATGATGAATCTTGCCCTGAAAAAAAAATCCCCCAACCAAGACAATTTACACTATATGGAGACGGTTGAAAGAGAGGCATAGATCAGTTTCCTACAGTTCCTGTGGTCACAGCACCTTTCCCAGTGATATTGATGGATACCATTAAGAGGCATCAGACAAGGTTGAGAATTTGGCTGGAATACACCCACAAGATCAAACAGTTGACTTTGAAAATGTCCTTTTGCCTAATTCAGGCTTGTATCAATGCTTGGGAAGAATGTTAGAGGGGCACTGAAGTTACTTCTGTTAAAAAAAAAGCTACCCAAAAAAGCCTTTCATACCCTGCAGTACTTATCTTCTAACCACTTGAATATTTTCTTGTTGCAAATGTTGCTAGAGCAAACCTATTTATTTACATCCCTATGCATCAGCTGTAGAATAGAGTGAGAAGATGATGCTCAGTGCAGTGTCCAAGTGCTAAGCTCCAAACTGATGAAAGGAAACATGTCCCCACAGAATAATCTGTGGTTGTTTTTTCCAGAAATGAAACTGACATGGAGACCTGAACCTCTGCATGTTCCTTCAAAGCCTTGTGCATCTCTGCGGGGAGTGAGGCCATCCAGAACAGAGATTAGAAAATCTGAAGCAATCTCTGTTCTCAAAGTGCCAGACAATTTCCAGCTAACGAGCTTTGGGAATAATTTTATTCTCTGGGAAAACAATTTCATGAACATCAACTCTAAAGTCTTCCTGTCATGTAGATGAAAATACCCAGCCAACGGTGTCTTGCGAGAAGATGTAATTGGCAAATTAACCCATTGTAGGAGATGGACCAGAAGCTTGGCAGTAACAGTTCTTTTGTCATCGAATCTCTTGACTTATCCTTGATCAAGAAGCATCTTTATCTTTATTATTCTAAGAATTTTGGGTGATATTCTCTCAAGGGTAAATTTCCCTGAAGGATTCCCTGTTTATTCTCCTGTACACATAGGGTTATATCTGAGCCAGGAGTGAATCTGTTAGCCGTGATGTTCTTAGCTATGTTCTTGGCTGAGTAAAACTTGGTTTTAGTACTGTTGTCACTGATGATAGTTACAGTGCATTCACCCTTTTACACTGAAAATCTTCTAATATCAGTGTGTGAGAAAAACAAGCTAGCACATCAGCTCTTGTTTTTGGAGTGAAAAGTAAGAGGGGAGATGGAAGCCTTCTGGGGCACAAAGTTGCGTTGTTGTTAGTCCTTTGTTTTTGGTCAAAATTTGAAAATGTTGTCAACAATTTGCAAATTTCCCACCTGTTCTGTTTATACATGAAAACACCCTTTCTCCTTTTGGAGTGATTTTTAATGTATAGCAAGAAAGCACAGTGTTGACAGCTCTCCAATTTTATCGCAAGTCTCATTATACGTTCTTCTAAGCTAAGGCCACCTATGCCAAAATACAGGATGATTATATTTTTTTTGTGTGTGAAAATATTCATGAAAAAGTGTCTATTTTTTTCCTTTTTGTTTTAGTCAAGAAATTTCAAGCACATAAAACAGCTCTATTTAAAGATCCACCACCTTTACAAGGATCACAAGATTACTCTTCTGTCTTCTGTTCAAAGAAGGAAGCCAGTATGTTCCCAGCCTTCATGACACAGAAGAGAGAAGGCTTGGAAATACCATTTCCAGCAGGTCATAATTTAAAAAGCTAAATTATTGGTTAAATCTGTATTTTTTAGAAGTGATTGGCCCTATAACTTCTGTATCCTTTGGAGCTGGAAATAATCAATGAGAAAGAAGCAAAGAGGTTTCCTGCAACAGGAAAATGATATAGAAGTTGCCACAGTAATTACCTCCAGGCAAAGCTGAGCATTTTGCCTGTTGGAAGTTGTGGCAGAAAATAAATAAATAAATAAATAATAAAAAAAGTCAGAACAATGGAATTCTTCATATCTCTGTCTACCTTGGATGAACATCTTCATTGCTCTGCTCCTAGGTAAGTGTGTTTCTGTTTATACCTGAAAGCTAAGTTGAATATGTAAGCTCTTCAGGTGCCTTACAGGAGAGATAAGAGAGTTGCAAACTTGTGATATTATGGCCCTAATTCAAATGGAATGCTGTACTAGGGATTCCTGTCCTTTAAAAGACTGAGACCTAGATCCATGGGAAATACAGAGTTTTGATGGAGCTCTCATGGTCAAACTGAAAATACAGGATCTGGAACTTCCTGTAGAAAGTCCAGGCTAGCTTGATTATTGCATCGCTGAAAAAGTAATTCATCACATTTTATCATTGGGTTGTTTGAGCTCCATCTGGTGAGTTATTTTGCTAACATCAATGCAATATAGAATCACAGAATGGCTGAGGTTTGAAAGGACCTTAAAGATCATCTAGTTCCAACTCTCCTGCCATTGACAGGGTTGCCAGCCACTAGATTAGACTGCCCAGGAACTCATCCAACCTTGCCTTGTCTTTGGCCTCGGTTGAAATCGTCTATTCTCTGTTTTCCCTCTGAATATTTCCATAAGTTTCTGTCTTCCTAGGCAGAATTTCTCCACTTCAGATGCATTGTCTCCTCCTTTTTCCAATTTTCTCTTTCCTTCTCCCAACATACCTATCTCTATCTCATCTTAGAACATTGCCTGCATTCTCCCACCCACATATCCCCTTTCTCTCTTGCTTGGAGTCAGAAGCATATGCTCTATCTACAAATAGCTTACTTCCATAAGGGTGACTGCACTGCAACCCCATTAAAAAAGAAAAAAAAGGCCAATGTATATAAAAACAACAGTTCACAGGATCTCCGTATGACTGCCTAAAAAGTTTTGTATCATTAAAGAGCTGATATTGCAAGACTTGTCCACTTTATACAAAGCTTGCATTCTACTTGGGTAGAAGTCATGGCTTTCAACTCCAATTTCCTTGAAAGCTAGGGCAAGGTTGGATCTGCCTGTTTTGATTGTCCCCGTATAACAAGAGGAACTGTGAAATTTAGATCCAGAATTTGAGGCTGGTTTACTTCGGCTTTTATGATTCATGTCTTTGCTGTGCTAGTCTTGACAGATTAAGAGAATTACACACCCTTGCTTCTCTTATTTACACGGTCGAGTTGGTTTGTGATCCCCCACAGAGTTCATTTCAACTCCCCCCTTGTGCTTGGTGAAGGAAGAAACTTCAGTAACCATCAGCTGTGGCATTGATCCTTCAGAGAAATTAACCAACTGAACTGAGACTTACTGTGAAATCAGTGATGCTCAGCAGTTGCTAACTTCATTTGCAACTCACCAGTGTTAATGCATTTAAAGTATTGATCCTTCCTAGTGTGCTTTGCAGCTCTGGCTCCCTCTTGGCATTGCTAACATAAAGGCAGCTCTCTCCAAAGCCAGGATGAGCAAGCAAAACCCTTCGACCCCGAAAACAAACTCATTATTCAAAATGCTTGTCGGCATGCTGCTGCAATTGAATTGATTGGCAAAAAAGGACTGTGGCAGATAAAAATCGGATTATTTCAGAGCATGGGAAAATAACAGGGAAGAGGAAACATCCTGCTGTCTGAGGAGAATAAAACCTCCCCACCTTCACTACCTTTTCTTGCCTTATTATTACATTATTGTATTATTGTTAGGATTTTGCATACATATAGCACAATGGGATCCAGAAGCAACGTTGAGGGCTGTGGGTGGGCTGGGAACAGTCTACAGCTTGGGCTTACATTGCCCAGCAAAAGCAGCTGGACCACAGGATTTGCCCAATACCTTTTCCAGGACTTACGCAGGAAGATTTGGGAAGGATATTACTCCCTAACATCACGGGCTCCTAAAGTAAAGGCAGTTCTTTCAGCTGATTACTGAACCAAACTAGCTTACTTTTCTTTCTTTTGCAACAATAAATGAGCCTTCAAATGTAAGCCATGGCTGAAAAAAGGGGAGCTGCTGCTCACACACTTCTCTCTGCTTAGCTCTGTTTGTACTTTCCATCATTGTGTTCCCTGGGCTTTGCAGTGAGCTTGCTTACACAGTGCTTTCCCTTGCCCTATTTAAATGCTTCTGCAGTGTATTCACGGTGAATTAGGTTACTCTACAGAAAAGTGTACTGTAAATCCTCTCCATTTGCTTCAGCTGTTCCCCCTTTCCACAGATCACAAGCTTGTTGCCATCTGTCTTTCTCCAGTTTTTGGAAAATATCAACCACATAATGGAGCTACTGCTTAGAAGAGTTGACTTCTCCCTCAGACTGCTCTTGATGTTCCAGCTCCTACTTTTTCTCCAATTTCTACAAGTGACCTAAAGCCTTCTCTACTTCGAGTCATTTAATTCCTTAATTCCTTTACCTATGTATCCTGTGCACACCAAAGCTTCACTCCTTAGCAATGATCACATTCAGTTTATGATCTCTGCCTTTAAATGTCACATCTGGGCATTTTGCAGTTGCACACATCTCATTCTTTAAAATATGCAGGCGTCTTATCCCGACCTTCATTAGTGCTGTGACGGATTCCAGCCATCCTGCTTGTTAGTTTATTACTTAGCTGCTTGTCAGCTGCTCTCTGCTGCTCACCATTACTTCTGATACAGAGATGCAATTATTAGATACCGTGCTTTTCAGGCATCCTTAATGTTGCTTTAACCTCCTGATTAAAGCAACACAAGCTAAGCCAGGATGAAAACTCATCTGTTCCCAAGCTGTTTGTAGAGGTCTTGTTATTTTTAGTGGCATGGAATAGCTTGGAAGATGTGGAGCGTTGAAGGGGAGAATTTGTGGCTGAGAACCTTCTCTAACAGAGGCACAAAGGAGGCATGATGCTTCCCTTCAACATACAAAGTCTGCTGGTTTTTTTGAACAAACGCATGGCAGAGCTGCAAGACTTATCAGCCAAGAACCATCAATGAGCTATGATGTGGCATCTCTAAGCTTTGCCTCTTAATAGGGAAAGACATTGTGAAAGACTCCAGGAGGGAGTTTTCTTCTTATTCTTCTGACTGTGTAAAAAATAATAGACTTTTGTTTGTTTGTTTGTTTGTTTTTGTTTTGAGGGCTTGTGATGTTTACAGAAAGTGTTCTTGGATGGGAAATTTTAGTCTGTGTAATACTTTGATTTTCTTCTTGTTGTCCTCTCTTTTTGCCTATACCCCTCTTGCTCTACTGAATAGATATCTTGAGCACTTACATGGTCAGGTATGTCGTGGAATGACTCCAATACCTAACGCAGAATTCTACACGTGGACTGAGTAAACCAGAGATGGAAAAGCTCAATGAAGGAAGGAGAGGAGCAGATGCTTCCTCCTGCTCATTTCCCCTCCTCCATGGAGAATGATGACAGCAGCGTGAGGACATCTTAGGCTGTGCTCACCATCCCAAATGGACTAACAAAGCTCTATTCCCTCAATATCTTTTTGACCTTTGTTGCTGATTTCCTTTCCCAGTGTTATCAGACATGCTCCCAGGCACTCATCACATCTGACCTTTAGAGGAAAAGGAGGTTACTCTGGTTATGACTGCTGCTGAGCATCAGCAGAAGAGGAAGAGAAAACTCAATTGAAATTGCACTGTGTGTGTGCTTGTGTGTTTTAGATACCGAGAGAACAAGACTAATTTATTATGAAACAGAAGTTAGCTTTACATTTTCATAATTAGGGAGGTTGTTAATGTTGCATGATTGGAAAATGTCACCCTGCAGAACTAATTTGCCAGTGGGGCCTAATTGAAGTTCAGCATCATCTGCAGCTCCTTCAGTGATAGCTTTGTCACAAGGTGCTGCAGTAATGCAGAGTGGCTAGCAGGAAGTAATTTAACATCTTGTTTCCTAGCAGATAGAGGGATCTGAGTATATATGGCCAAAAAGAAGTGATACCAAAACAAAGAGCACTCCACATAACCACAAATAATAGGGTTAATTATCCCTTGGCTGTTGCAGAAAATAATAAATTTGTCAGGCATTCAGTCCTGCAGAGTTGTTGGAGAAAGCTGGACTGGGCAAGTCGTTGTGTCACAATACAATGTCACAAAGGTATGGATGGGTCTACCCTTATCTAAAACACACTTGAGATTGCTTTGTGCCCTGAATACAGAAAAGACCGAATGAAGCAAAAAACCAAGGCACACACAAAGCACTGCAAGATCCAATCTCTTCTTTGCTGTCCACTTGTGTTTCTAGGGAGAAGACACAAATTCTATCCCAGGATACAACAGTGTAAGACCACTCACAGTTGTCCGGTCTTGATCTAAGAACTGAAAACTAGAACTAGCCCTTCGAGTGTCCCAGGACTCTTTAGTACTTTGGCAGCAGCATCAGCCTCTACAGTTGTTTCTATTTTGCTGCAGGTCTTTCCTGCTCTCTGACTATGTTATACCTCTGTTGTATTTGCAGACACTGCCCCAGGTGAGATCCTACCTGCTTAAAGCAGGAGGGGAACGTAGATCTAGAGGCAAACCTACCGAGACAAGCCAGGTAGTCATAGTCTATGTGACTGTCTCTGAAGTGCGTGACACTCTGGAGATGACGTTGCACAGAGTGAAGGGGCAATATTTATCCCCTTTTAGAGACAGCCTAGAACAGCTGCACAGGTTGCTCGTCCTAACTCACTGTTTCCAAAAGTGGCTGTAGGCGTATACATTATGCATAAGGACAAGGCAAGCATGTGTGATGTTTCCTCCCTGGTACTCTCCTTGCCTCCAACCTTTTAAGACACAGGGACTTCCAGGAAAAGATGTATTCTCTACAAATTTAATAACACTCACTGGGTTTTTCCTTTTAAGTTCTCTGCTCTTACTTGAATGCTTGTTAACTTGAAGCATCAGCTTATATACTGCAGCAAGAAATTCCACAGCTCAATTACACCATCTCTAGGACCACTGGAAATGTCCACGAGCTATCATTAACCCCTTGTCCTTTCCATGACACTCATGATTTCATAGCCTCCATCATGTGTCTTCCCAGCTATCTCTGTAGCATCTTAGATTATAGTCTTGTTCTCCACGGAGAGGACATTCCAGCTGCTAGAACCTCCTTGTTTTCCTGTGACCTTCAGATTCATGACTCCTTTTCCTCTTTTGCTTTTGGATTTATACAGATTTCTGTTTGGAGATGGCCTGGAAACCCCAGGAGGGGGGAATCTACTGGGGCTAATGAAGATATAGATTCTACATGTCCTTTTGTAATCACTGGGAGAGATTGGGTATTTGCACTGATCATCTCAAGGTGCCTATAGACTACTTGTCTACATTTTTGGCCGTGAGGTAGAAAGTGAGATATGGCATGAGGGAGACAGGGAAGGTGCTGAATTGGTCTTCATCTCCCTCTCAGCCAGCTCTGGTATCCCAGAGAGCTGGAGAAACCACAACCGAAAGGCTGGGCTTGGTTGGGTCTGGGACTTCTGGACAAGGTCAAGAAGAAAAGGATCTTGGATTTCATTCAGGCTCCTCTTCCTACAGTTATATGATGTATATGTAGAGGATGTAGGTTAGATTCCGCAGCACACCCCCATCTCTACCCCTGTTCAGTCCATTGGGTGACGGAAATAAAAGAATCTGTGATCTCCCACTCCATTCATCCTATCTTCAGCTGGCTCTCCTACCCTGGCAATGGGACATCCCACCTGCTGGGGGGTGTGCCAACAGCTTCATGAACCCTTGAGGCCTTCAGCTGCAGGACGTTCTACATCATCTTCACCCTAGGGAGAATTTCTGGGGTTTTTGGGGACTTCACATGCCGTGATTTACTGTCTGACGTAAGCACACAGTGAGATTCAATGTCACACCCTAACAAATACACCTGCATGCACTCATTTTGTTATGTGTCTCCCTCCAAACCACAGACATATTTAATGTCTTGCTCCCCACAAAAAGATATAGTGCACGTCTCATGCATAGATGCTTTCTGAGAGATTTAGCATACACATACACGGAATTATAATGAAACACACACACCACCTCAGTTTAATGTCCCAGTGCCACCCAATGGGGAAATCACACCAGCTCTGTAAAGCCCCCTGCACTACATTGCAGGAGAGTTAATTCACTGGAGGAAGCTATAATCTGATTTCAGCTTTACAAGCCAGCATTATTATTCTTTTTCTTTCTATTCTTTCATGCTTAAGCTGATCTGCTGTCATTCTTTGTCTCTCTCCATCTCCAGCCTGTATCTCTTTCAGTGCAGCCTGTCTCCATTTTATTTTCCGCCTCCTAATATTCAATTTCATTATAAAGCCTATCCATACTCCCGTTCTCTTCCCCTCTTCCCCTTCTCCTCCTCCTCTGAAATCCCTCCCAATGACACAGCTTTCTTCCTGATTTCCTCCCTGTGATTTCTCCTCCATTTCTTCATTATCAGCGTGTCAGATTAGAATCTGACAAGAAAGTAGAATCGATTGCTCGTCCAGAGCTTTACAACCTAAGAAGGATTAGTTACCCTGATATAATGGACATTTTCATTTTCCTGTAACTGGAATATATCTAAAGATTCCCATCATCTAACCAAAACTCTAGGCTTTGGGCCTTCTCCCTTAAGAATTGCTTCTTGGTGTAGTGAAGCTCTCTGAAACGCTTTATACATCAAGAAGAGGAGATGGTGTTTGGCCAACAGACTGCAGAGGAAACATGGGTGATGAAGTCCCTAGGCTTGCTGGTGTGGAACCTTTGAGCACAGGTGAGTCTCACCACTGATCCCTCTCATCTCACGGAATAGTTGGCCATTCAAAATCATCTGAGGAATACCAGCAAATCTCATCCCATGACGCATTCCCAAAGTGCTTCCTCCTGCTGAGGAAAGGATGTCATAGACAAATGCTCACCAGTATTATGGGGACCTGAGTGGTCACCCCAGTCACGAGGTAAAAGGACTACTCCGTGCTTGGAGAAGTTAACTGATTAACACAGAGAAATGATGAAGCTGGTTTCCATACAATGGTGCAGATTTTTGCAGTGAGAGCCATTGGCCTTCAAATTTCTGAGCTGAAAAATCCCTCTGTTCAGTGGAAAGCCATGCTGGCTGATTTATCCACACAGCGCACACCAGGTAGTTCTCCGTCTCAAGCCATAAACCTCTAAAATTGGAATGAGAGCACCAGGGCTGGTAACACAGAAAAAGAATACAGGCAAAGATGGTTGACATTTCCTCATGGATGGAAGGACTTAGCCAGGGCTCCCAGGCATACAGTGGGGTTTGGACTACAGAGTTACCGAGGTGAAGTAATGGGTTCCTCGCAGACCAAGATGAACAGATTCTTCCTTCAGCCCTACCCAAGACCTAAGAGTTTGTTACTCTGGGCAATTGGGCATGAACACCCTTGTGATAGGAAAAAAAACATGAGTTGGGAGCTGCATGAAATCTTCCTCTTCCTTCTTTTCCTTCTTTTGCATTTTAGCTAGACCATCAGACATACACAGTTTGAGGACATCTTCTGCCCCAACTCACACAGGAATTCTCCCAGTGCCAAATAACCTGGACTGTTTAATTTAGGACACTATTTCTGGCTGTTGCCATTGGCAGAAGTTTCAAAGAAAAGTGTCAGCATGCTCCAAGACAGAGAAGGAAATTAATTTGTGCCACCATAATGAGGTATCTTCCTAATACCTAAGAGATTAAT
Organism: Penelope pileata; assembly: GCA_013396635.1. Classification (NCBI taxonomy): domain Eukaryota; kingdom Metazoa; phylum Chordata; class Aves; order Galliformes; family Cracidae; genus Penelope; species Penelope pileata. Next base: position 13,591 of record WBMW01004183.1, read on the forward strand.
TTAAAATCTGAAATGTGGCATGTTAGTTCCCCTTCGAGAGTTTTTTTAACATTAGTTTTTAACTTCAGATGTTCAGGTTATCCTTGTAAATGTCCAAGCCACCTTTTGGTCTGGCTGAAGTCCTGACCTCATTGACATCTCATGAAAATGAGTCCCTCAATCTAAATATGCTTTGAATAACAGTAGATTTCCTTTGCCTCAAATACCTGTCTCATTCTTGTCATATGAGTCAGAACAGTTCTTAGCTGAGCTTCCTCATTTTATATACATCCTCTTGTTTGTGCCCTTTCCTTCTCTTTCTAATGTACCAAAGTATAATTTCGTAGCCTTTATTTACAGGAGAGATTTATCAGGAAGTTAATCCTTCTTGTTGCTCTTCCCTGAAACCTCTCCTGTGTCCTTCTGAGGACATGATGACCTTTCAAATAAATCATATCTGCAGTGATCTGGATGACTGCAATGTAGGATGCCCAGTAGAGCTGGGGTCTCTGCTGAAATGACCTTCTGGATCCCTTCTTGATAGAGCCTAATTTGCTGTGTGGTCAATACAGTCACTGAGAAGTCCTTTTTTTTTTGCTATTATTTTGGGACATTCTGACTGCTCAGCTGCCTAGGGTGTCTGAAGCAGTCCCTGTTGTTTTTGGAATCACTGGAGGATCTGGGAAACATAAGCTGCTGAGCATGGATGTGACTTTGTACTGGATATACATCACAAAAGAATAAAGAAGAAGAGATACTTTATCTAAAAGGGGTGAGAACAAATGGGAATAAGATCATCATGGGAGGCTGCCTCTTCCACATGCACTTTGTTGTACAGGGGATGCTCTGAACTTCTTGCTATAAGGATACATTCGTAGGGGATGTGAATGGATGTGAAGTTTATATAGAATACAGACAGATGAGTAAGACCAGCATGGGAATGCTACAATTGTCTCAGTCCTAAAGAGAATCTTCTCCTGTCTTCCTCATTTTAAGGCAAAGATTCTTCACTATCATGAGACTGGCTTGCTGCTTGATTTCACACCCTCAGCAAACCCATCCATGGTAATTAGTCGTGGATGCTCTTCTGCCTGGCAATCTCATCCAGAAGCTCTCTTCTCAGACTCTCAAAAAGCTGGGGGACAGACTCTGACAGTGTAATTCCCCTATGCTCTGTATTCTTTTTCGTTAAGTAAGATTTCTTTTAATGGAGCTGATTTGGCTTAAACTGAAAAGTGAGCTAAACAGGCTAGGAGATACTGGACAGAGAGATCAAAGGGAGTTAAAAATAAGTGAGAGAAAGGAGAGAAATGCATGGGAAGGAGAGGGGAGCAGAATGAATGGGGGAGCCGGGGTGAAAGTGTAAAACATCATCCAGGAAAAAGGTAAAGTCCACAGAAACTGTTATTCTTTGTGTGATTTTCTCCTAATCAGAGCATTGAAGGAATAAGCAGAGGAATATTTTCCCCTATGTTGCATTAAAATGCCTATCATTTTCTGTCTGAAGCCACTAATTTCAGAATCATCAGGGGAGAGATTGCCAAGGCACATTTGGCTGGATTGCTTTTCGGAGGCCAGCTCTCAAAAACTACAGGGTGACGATATCTTTTGCACACTCTTTGTGGTGACAATAGGCACTTCTCCGGTCTCAGCCAGCAGATTCCATCATGGAGGCCTTGCAAAATAGCAGAAAAGCACAAATCTTTAGCCCGCAGTAGCTCAGAGTAATTAAGGAGAGGCAATTTCATGACTCCTAGTTAATGCCTTGCACTTTCAATAGACTTTCAAGGCTTATTCCTTCACCCCTGGGATCATCTTCCTCTAGTAGGAATTACCATGGCTTTGTTGCCACTGTCTCCATCTCCAACAAAGGAGAGAAAGTGGCTAGGACCTGGGAAACAGCCCACCAAGGGCTGTATGAGTGAGAGGATCAGAAGCAAGGTCTTTCATAAAGTCTTTCTTTCATATGTGCTTCTTTCTCCAGTATTTTTGGGTAGTACGCAAAATCCATGAGCTTTTTGACTTGCATCACCCCAGAAGAGATGCCAATACTTACATCTTGGTTTTACAGAAAAGGCAAGAGAAACACGTGGGAATTTGACCATACAAGAAATGTGGATGCTGTCATGTTGGCTTACAAACAACCCACAGGCAATGTACTAGGGCCAGTCTTCTGGTGAAATACAGAGGGAGATCCAGAAAGGACCTATAGGATTGATGCACTGAGGTAAGGTCTGTCCCATGGTCCCACTAAGATCAGGTCTGAACTTCCATCTTTCTCCAGGGTGGTATATGATATTCATACTTCAAATCCCATTCAACAAATAACTTGCTCTCCATGAAACCTATGGCAGATTCACACTCCAGTATTTCATAATCTTAAAACATCAGCATAAATCCATCTACCCCTTAAAGACAAACAAAATCAGAGACCATCCAACAAATCAACCCAAAAAAACTCACAAAAAGTTCAAACTAAATAATTCAAACCGTATCACATGGGGAGAATCAAGGAGTTTTACATCTCTATTTCCTTACAACATACCAACACAAACAGACCCAAAAAGCTGGTTGAATTCTGATTAACCTGACACCTGCACTTACGGGTGAGATGCTCCCAGAGCAACTGAAGAGGAGATGAGACAGTGTCAGCTCTATTTAGAGCAGTGGTTTTAAATTTAATTTCCAACCTGGGGAAGCTGGGGGAGAGATAGAAGGCAAAAGCTGTCTCATTAAACCACTGAGGGTTCCTTAAGTGAAAACTGAATAGATTAGTCATGGAGAAAATTAAGACAAGGTCTTTAAGTCATCAATAGCTCCCAATTTGAGTGAAGGTGAGAAGGGAGTTGGTATTTTACTTCAATTTCACTGTCTAGGGGTTCAAATTTTATTTTTAACTGCATCTTGAAGCCAGATGCGAAAGATTTTTTTTCCAATTCAGCAGTCATTTTTCTCCATCAGTCCCAAAGTAGATGTACAGGGTTGGAGAAGCTTGCAGAAGTCTGTTCTGCATTTTGAGTCGGTGATTTGAATCTTCTTGCCATTTCCATTTTGCAGCAAGGCAGGACCAGTTCCCTTGCTTTCCACCATGGGACTACCCAGTGCCTGCAGATCCATCCCATAGCTTCAAAAAGAAGGCCTACTGGTATAGGAACACATGGTTTTGGGTTTTTGGTTTTGGGGGCATTTTTGTTATTTTGTGTTTCACCTGAGCATCTGCATCTCAGCACCAGCACTCTGGGGGAATAAGCTATGTATGAGCAGTGCTTCTGACCACTGGTTTGAAGTGATGCCCTTTCTAGCACTAGTTCTGCCTCAGAGACCAGTCATATCCAACAGTGAGCTCTAGCTCACTCTTTGATTTCCTGCTCTACCTTGGCAGCTTTTTTCAGTATTTGGTATAGTGAGGAGATGGATCCTCAAACAGACCTTTATCAGCTAAAACTAATTATTTGGTTGGTTCTTAGTCAGATTAATTGCTAGCTTAGGGTGATCAAGTAGTGTGGTATCTATTGATGGAGAGGATGTGGTGTGAACATGTCAGGAGCTTGACTGAAGTTAAGCTGTCTTACATCTGCTGATGTTCCTCTGACCCACAAGGATCATTACACTGTCATAGGAGGAAATTAGGTTGGTTGGATGTGATTTGTTCCCAGGAAATTGAGGCTGGATGCTACTTATCCCCTGGTTATATTTGAGGTGCTAGGAGGCAGATTGCTTGGCTGTTTGTCCCAAGAATCTTCTGAGCATTGAAGTCAAGCTGATTTGTTCCTAATCCCCCAGACTCTTCTTCTATTTTACCCTTTTTCGGGAAGATGATGTATTTGCTAGATGGTAATAGCTTTGTATTTCTACCAGATTGCATGGTTCAAATGACAGAGGGTTGATCTGCAGTGCTGAAGGTCCTTCCTTCCCCATGGGACGTGGGAGAAGAAGGGCAGATCATATAAAGATATTGTGATTACAGTACCTCATCGTAAAGCTAACTGGGTTAAGCCTGCTACAAGCTGAGAAGCTGTGTTTGGTACAGTTTTGCTGTGATTTTACAGATACACTGATAGAAAACATAATACTTGTTTGTTTGCATTTCTATCAAACCAACCTGTTATTAGGGAAAGATGTTAGAGCAGACTAGCTTGGAAATAAAAATAAGCAGAAGCTCTTCATGTATTTTCTTTTTTTTTTTTTTTCAACTCAAGTATCATTTCTGTTGAGATTTTAATTATTTTTTTCTTTAATAATGAATCAGGCGTTCTTCTCTTTGTGTGCCTGTATTGTTATGACTCTGAAAACACAATTAGGGTATACATTGCTAATTTCATCTTGAATGCTGTTTTGTGGGAAATTAAAAAATAAAGGTGGGGGAACCTTGTGTTCACTGTTGTGGCAGCAAATAATAGCAAGCAGAATTCAGACAGTATGCTGGCTCGGATAGCTCTTCTTTCCTGCCTTAAGAGAATGAACAGGGCACAGAACAAAGCCTGAGCTGTGTATTGCATGGAGTACGCTCTGTTGACCAAAATGCAACGGTCGCTGGGTGTGAATAGCACAAAACAAAAGGGATTTTAATTGCAAACATTGATCCTACACATTGGTCTCTGGCGTGGGTTGCTATGGCTTCCTCCCTCAGAAGGTTTACTAGCTGCAACTTTGCAAATGTTTTTCAGGGGCCTTTCTCACGTGACCTTGTCAAAACGACAGAAAGTTTCTTCCCCCCCTTCCCCAAACAATAAGCAATCCAATTTCTTTTTCCTTTTTAAGGCTGTCACAAAATCCTGTTAGCCAGGAAGCTGCTGCTATTTGTCAGGCTGTAGTTTCACTCTCACATGACCAAACTGCAGGAAACTAGAACTCCCATATCCTTAGGCTAAAGAATAAGGTGTGCTCTGAGTTTTTTCTCTGCTCACAGATTCAGTTTGGGTAGCTAGGGGTAGCAAAAGGTCTGTGTAATGGCCTTGCCATAGATCAGCTAGCTGGGAGCTCTCCCGGGAAACCTGAAAAGACATCACATCTGCCCCTCAGAAAACCTCTGTAAATACCAGGCTGCAGAACAAACCGAGGAACTGCAGCCTCCTGAGAGACTCTTTCTAAGTATGGCTGTGAATGAAGGTGGTTAATGAGTAGCTATGGGTCTGTCAAATACACTGTGAAAGTGAGCCAGAAAATAAACAAGGCCGGTCCTCTGATCCTGAAGCCAACCATCACAACAGTCCTGTGGCAGAGGTGTCTCGTCCCTCAATCACACTGTCTGGGTCTGAGCCAACATATGGGAACGTCCCTGGCTGGAGGCCATGGAGGGGGAA